>VZQC01013081.1:307485-438721 GCA_009823505.1 Rhizomys pruinosus | reverse complement strand
AAATGATCTAACATGCAGCTAAAACACTCTTGAGAGCGACAACAGTTGAACCCTAAAGCAACAGACGAAAGAAATAACAAAAATCAAGTAGAAATCATGAAAAAAAAGAAAATGATAACCTAAAAAAAAAAAAAAAATCATGAATCCCAGAGTTGGTCTTGAAAGCAATAACAAATAGACAGACCTCTAGAGCCAGTAAACAAAAAAAAGAAAACACAAAGATCATAACAATCCATGATAAAGGGAAATATCACAGCAGACAATGAAAAATCTAGAAAATCAAAGAGGCAAACTTCAAAAACCTATACTCTACCAAGTTTTGAAAACCTAGACAAAAAATGGTGAATATATGAAATCCTAGAAACACCAAAGCTCAACCAAAAGAGAATTCGACAGCGTAAAACAGCTGGTAAATAATGAAGAAAGTTGAAGATGTAATAAGAAAACCTCCCAACTATAAAAGCCCAGGCCCAGACGGATTTTTCTGGCAAAGAATTCTATAAAACATTTCAAAAAGACCTCAACCATTTTAACTGAAATTTTTTTAGAAGGATACAAACAGAGAGATTCTCGCCAAATCTCTTCTATTAACCAGCATCGACTCATTAACAAAAAGCCAGACAAAGATGAACCAAAAAGGAGAAAGTACAGAACCCATATTGTCCCTATAACACATGATGCCCAAAATTCAAAACAGGATACTGGCAAAGTAGCTTACAGACCCACATCAGAGAAGGTCATCCATCAATGCCAAGAGCTGGATTCATACTGACAGATGCAGGGATGGGTTCAACATTCGAAATAATAAGATATCATCAAACACATAAATAGGCTGAAAAGACAAAAACACAAAACGATCAACCCATCCTCAATGGCTGGGAAAAAGCCTTTGACAAATCCAGCATCTCCTTCATGATGAAATCACTACGAGGGAAGTTGGTTTGAGGTATCATTCCTCAGTTTAATCAAAGCCATATACAGGAAGCCCACAGCCAATAATCATCCTAAATGGGGAAACGAAGAAACATTGCCTTTAAAAGAGGTAGGACATCCAAGGCTGCCCCCTTTGTCACACTCTCTTCATATAGTGCTTGAAACACTGCTGAAGGCAATAAGACAAAAAAGGAATTAAAGTAGTACTAATTCGGAAAAGTGGAATCAGACTATCCATTTTGTGATGATATGATTGTTTACTAGGGGATGCTAAAAACTCCACCAAAAAATACACCTGGAAAGATTAACAGCTCAGAAAGTGCAGAAAAAAATTCGCAAAAAATAAAAAACCAAACAAAACATAGCTTCATTTTTTGGTTTTAAACTATATCATTTATGTAACAGATTATCAAATCTAGACCTGTTTTCCAACCCCGTACTGACCCTCTCACCCCAGCCAGAGCTCATGCATATTGCCAAAACATGCTTTTTCATTTCCCTTCTCAGTCTTTCTCGATTATACTCCATGTGGAAGCTGTTTTTGAGCAAGATTCACTATTTCCAGTCAGTTCTTCTGAAATTCTTTCTGTTGTTGTTGTTGTTGTTGTTCTGTTGTTGTATGTTTCCAATATGCATCCACGGTCCAAACGTTCTTTGCGGCAAGGAATGCTCAGGGGCCCTGCAAAGAAATTACTTACAACGTAGGTAATGCGCACTAGCATACATCACCACTGAGGGATACCATTCGTAGTTTGGTTTTTCTGCTTGGAAAACCTCGTACTCACTCAGCATGAGCGTTCCATCTAGCTCCAGCCATTCCCTGTAAATGTCAGTGGGAAAAGGGTCATCCTTCTTTTAACGCTTGCCTATACCGATTGGTAGATATCCGACATGTCTCCTCTATGCACTCTCGTACAGTTTAAGGGCATTGTGGGTTCGTTTCCAGCTCGTGCTTAATTGTGAAGAGAGCTGAAAATAAAACCATGGACTGTGCATGTAGCGTCTGCAGTGGCGGTGAGTCTTGAGGGTACATCCTGGAGTGCATGGCGTGGTCAGGTAATTCTTCCAAGTCTTACCAAGTCTTCCGACACTGCTTCATAGTGGCTGTTAGGGAGTTTAATCTCCCACCAGCAGTGATGAGTCTCGTCCCTTCCCCACAACCTCCCTAGAACGTGGTATCATTATTGTTTTCTTGATCTAGACTAGTCTTATCTGGATAAGATGATATCTTAACATGGTTTGTGAATTTGCATTTCCTATTGATTAGTGATGGTTGAAAAACACTTCTTAAGACGTTGTCCTCAGCATCTCTATTTACCACTTGTGAAGTGTCTCTGTTCGGTTTGTTTGACTCCATCTATTGAGTGTTCACTTTGATTTCTTTCTTCTTTGTATTTTGAATAGCTTAGTATACTCTGAGAAAGTCAATGCTGTTTCAGATGTGGTTATGTGGGGAAGGTTTCTCTTCCCACTCCTGCTGGGGTTCTCTCTTCTTCTTTTTTTTTTTTTTTTTATAGTACAGAGCTTTTATAGTTTGATGAGGTCCCATTTTTCAATTGTCACCTTAATTCTTGTGCAGCTGCTGTCCCTGATTTAGAAGTCTTTTTCTATGACTATGTCCTTGTAGTCTCGCCAACGTTCTTTCTAATCTCAACCCCGCCTTCAGATTTGGGTTTTTTCCACGTATGAGGTATTTATCAACTGGAGTTATGACTTTTGTACAGGGGGAGGGTAGGGGTGTTAATTTCAGATCTTCTACAGTGGTGAGTCCAGTTTTGCCAACACCAACTTGCTAAGATGCTGGTCCTTTTCTCCATTGTGTCTTCTTGTCATGTCCCCTTGTCAAATAATAGGTGGTGAAATTGTAAGTGCTTTCAAGTTTTTGGATCTTCAGTTTTGTTCCATTATCACCAGGATCTACTTTTGTGCCAGTACCAGGCTTTTTTTATGACTAAACCCGTAAATATAGTTTGAAGTCTGGTAGAAGAGATCCTCCCTGTTATGTCTTTTCCTCGCTCAGGGTTGGGTTTGCTATTCGGGTTTTTGTTTTTCAACAATGAAATTAAGGACGTTTTTTTTCCAAGCCGAAAGAAACTATTGGGGATTTTAATTGGGAGTTGCAGTAATCTGTATAGAGTTTGGGTAGAATGGACAATTTTTACAATGTTAATTTTCCACCATGACATGGTGCGTGATTTTTTCCATCTTAGCGACTTCTTCTTCAATTTCTTTCTTTAAGGTTTTAAAATTGTTTTGTACGATCTTTCATTCTTTGTTTAGGTTGATTCCTTCGTATTTTATTGTTTTGAGGCTATTGTGAACTTGTGCTCTTTCTGTTTTTCTAATGTAGGCATCCAGGTCTATAAACTTCCCTCTTAGTAACGCTTTTAAGGTATCCCATAGGTTTCGTTGTGTTGTATTATCATTGTCGTTCAGTTCCAGGGATGCTTTTATTTCTTTTTTTTATTAAGATTATTTATTTATTTATTTATTTATTTATTTATTTATTTATTTATTTATGCATATGAATGTACTGTCTGCATGCAGTTCTGTGCAGCCGTGTCATGCAATGCCGCAGAGGTCAGAAGAGGGTGTCGGATTCCCCTGGAACTGGAGTTCTCGTGGAATTGGAGTTACAGACAGTTCTCAGCAGCCATGTGGGTGCTGGGGATCAAACCCAGTTCCTCTGCAAGAGCAGCCGGCACTCTTAACTGCTAGGCTATCTCTCCAGCCCCTATTTCTTTCTTTATCTCTTCCTTGACCCATTCATTTTTCAAGAGTGTGTTGTTTAGTCTCCATGTGTTCTTGGAGATAGTAGGGCTTATCCTGGTATTGATATTGAGCTTTATTGCACTGTAGTCTGATAGAATGCATGAAATTATTTAAATCTTTTTTGTATTTGTGGAGGTTTCTTCTGTGTCCCAGAAGTGGTCGATTTTGGAGAATGTTTTGTGGGGTGCTGAGTAGCAAGGGTATTCTCTGGTATTAGGGTAGAATATTTGGTAGATTACTGTGAGGTCCATTTGGTGTATCATATCATTCAGTTCAGATGTCTCTCTGTTTATTTTTTGTTCTGTTGACCTGTCCAAAGGGCTCAGTGGGGTATTGAAGTCCCCTACCATGAGGGTACTGGGGTTAATCTTTGACTTGTGGTCCTGAAGAATTGCCTTTATAAAGTTTGGTGCACCAGAGTTTGGTGCATATATATTCATAATTGTGAAATCTTCATGGTGAATTGTTCCTTTGATAAAAATGTAATGGCCTTATTTGTCTCTTCTGATTTCTTTTACTTTGAAGTCTGTTTTGTGTGATACTAATATAGCAACACCTGCTTTCTTTTTGGTACCATTTGCTTGGAATATTTTTTCCCTCATTTCACTTTAAGGTGGTGCCTGTCCTTGAAGGTAAGATGTGTTTCTTGTAGGCAGCATATCGATGATTTCTGTTTCTTAATCCGATATCCTACGTCTTTTGATTGGGGAATTTAGTTCATTAATGTTTAAGGTTATGACTGATAGGTTTGTGTTGCTTCCCTTTGCCTTATTATCCATTTGCAGTTTTGGTTTAGGGGATAGTTGCTCCTTTCTTCTGCCCTTTGAATTGCTTCAAGTATTCTCTGAAGAGCTGGTTTTCCGGACATGTATTCTTTCATCTTGTTTATGTCATGGAAGGTTTTTCTCTCTCCTTCAACTATAGTCAACATTTTTGCTGGGTATATTAACCTGGGTTGGCATCTATTGTCCTTTGACACTGGAAATGCTTTGCCCCATGTTCTTCTTCCTTTCATAATTTGCATTGAGAATTCAGTTGTAATTCTGATAGGTTTCCCCTTATAGGTCACTTGTTGTTTTTCTCTTGTGGCTTTAAGGATTTTGGGGTGTCTAGAATTTTAACTATGATGTGGAGAGTTTCTTTTCTGATCCTGTTTGTTTGGAGTTCTATGTGCTTCTTGTATTTGTATTGGTTTGTCTATTTTTAGTTTGGGGAAATTTTCATCTATTATTCTGTTGAGGATCTGATCAATACCATTCTCTTGGGTTTCTTCTTCCTCTATTCCTATGATGCAGAGGTTTCATCTTTTTATAGTGTCCCACAGTTCCTGGTTGTTCCACTTTTGTGTATTTTTAAACTTTTTCATAATCTTTACTTGAGGTTTTTAGTTGTTCTGTATTATCTTCCAGGTCTGATATTCTTTGCTCTGCTTCCTCCATTCTGCTTCTGAGGCTTTTTTCCATTCCTTTTCTCTTGTTTGGATGAGTTTTTGATTTCCTTTTTCATATCCTCTTCTGATTTCTTTAGTATTTCCACTGCATTTTGGAGCTTCTCAATCTCTTCCTGTAGCTCTTTGCTTTGTTGGTTGGTTCCCTTATCTTTTTCAACATGGGATCTTTTCAGTTTTTCCACTTCATTCTGGCATTTGTCATTGTCTCTCTAGGTCCTTCTTGAGTTCTTCCTTCTCTTTTCTTAATTCTTTGATTTGCTTTTTATAATCTTGTACTTCTTTAAGTATGTTCACAATTGTACTTCTAATATCTGTTTCCTGGGCCATCCCCAGGGGTATCCCACTGTAGGAATCTTCCACAGGGTTGGTAGAGCTTGGCGTGGGATTATCCTGTACCTTTCCCCTCCTTCAGATGCCTTTCTTGTTTGTTTAACTAATTTGTTTCTCTCCTTTACTCCTTGCTTATGGAGTGTTGACTTCTCTAAGCTCTAGGCTTTCTATTGGAAGTCCAACTCACTCTTCCCTTTCTGTTCTGAAGGCTCTCCAAAGTATCTACTTGGACACTCCTTCCTTAGGTAATCCCAGTTGGCAGGGGGAGTGAGTGTGATCTTTAGCCTGCACCCTGGTACCTGTGCTTCAGGTGGTCTTGGGAGATCCCTGATCTGGAATTATGTTTTCTGTCTATGCTCACTTGACCCTGTGGCTTTCAGTATTGTGGTGATGTTGGAACACATGATGGAAGTGTTAAGGCAGGAATAAGCTCACCTTGAGATGTCCAGGAAAGAAAGAGGAAAGGGCTGGTGTCAATCTAAACCATCAAGAATATACCCCAGAGACCTTTGTACCCCAGTATGGACCCACCACTCTATCTGCACTTCTCAAAGCAGTACCAGCAAAAGAACAGTTGTTTAACATTTGGGAGACATTTCTGATCAAACTATAGCACCGTGTGTTTGTTAAGAAGGAAACTGGATTTCCAAGGAATTATTTGAAAATTTATCCAGAGCTTTCAAGAATCTGACTTTTAACTTGAGTTAGATTCTGAAAAGAAAAGGTCTTGACCTTGCCAGATTACCTCAGGCAGGAAACAGTGCACTTCCCTTGGGGTATTAAAGCTGAGATGACATTTGAGTGCATTGCCTACGCTGAAGGACATTGACTTTGCTTTATTTCTATGGTAAAGTATCCTCAAATCATAATGAGGTTTGTTGGAAAATAAACCCCAAAGGCAGGTTTTGCTAAAGATCCATTCCTGAAAAATCTCAAATTGCTGTTGAAAATTAAAACAATAAATCCACATGGCAGGACTAAGTGTAGAATAGGTATTTCAGACTCTGAGAAAAACTGATGACATTTTGTGTCTATTTTCATTCAGAAAATTTCCAAAGTAATCTTAGAGATGAATTGCTTGAGAAATGAATGAAAGTCTGAATTTGTTGCTATTTAATTTCTTATTTTTTAACTCTATAATGCCATGATCCTTGTCTATGACACTGAACTGAAATTCGAGTTTTAATTTTACTCTACACAGAAATCATATTCACTCAGAAATAAATAAGCTACAGAGACTCTTCTCTGCTGTTCATCCCATTTATTAACATGGTGGGCCATGGGAAAGCACAGCACACAGACACATGATAAGGTATGAATTTTAATCCAGAATGGTGCTTTATTCAAAATGAATGGATTTCTTTTTTGTCTTTTTGAGACAGGGTCTCCCTGTAGCCCCAGCTGTCCTGGAACTCATTCTGTAGACCAGGCTGGCCTTGAACTCACAGAGATCCGCCTGCCTCTGCCTCCCAAGTGCTAGGATTAAAGGCATGTGCCACCACGCCTGGCCAAAATGTATGGATTTTATAGGAAGTGTGACCACACCTCCCAGGATTCAATCCCAGACCCCTGTGTCATCACATCCCAATTCATGGGCATAGCCAGGGAGGTCCCATGACTCTCACTTGTGCCTCTGGGAGGCTGTAGCTGGAATGTTAGCCCATACATACCTAACTCAGACTGGATTTGCCTACAGTTTCTCAACTAGAGAATGATAAGACAACGTTTAAGAAACTGCTTTTGTGTTTCTGCATATTTACTCTGAAATGCTATTAATCCAAGAATGAAACATATTTAAGGAGCTTAGGCTCATCATAGAGACGTTGTGGTATTCCACAAAGAACTGATGCTCCAGTCCTCCTCGGGTTTCTTTCCCTCTTTTTGCCCACTTTCCCTCCATCCTCTCCTTGTCTTCCCTTTCCTTCCCCTCCCCTCCTCCTTTCCCTCTCCCTCCTTCTCTCTCTCTCCCTCCCCTTCCCTTCCTTCCTTCATTTCCTGCTATCCTGTTGTTTCTTTCTATCCTATTGGTCCTCATTTCCTTTGAGGTGGACTATGACATTGTTTATTGTTTAAATGCTTGAACATTTGAAAGCAAAATAGCCACAATATCTCTGAGGTTATCCAATGGTGAAACTTGAGGACATGATTTATTCAAATCAGGCTTTAGTTGCCTCACCTATAAAACATAGCTAGTCAAGTGGTGTAAAGAGATGGAGTATTTAGAAATGTGTGATAATTGATAAATAAATTCCCCTCAAAAAACATAAGGCATCATTACAAAATATTTTTACTTGGTTTTGCTATTCCCAGACTTATTTTCTTCCTGACTTAAATATAGTGTGCTAAACACTTACAAAGTATGAAGCCCTGATGAATGAAATGTAAAAAAAATATATATATTGCTTGCCCTTGCCATGGAGGTCTTTTAAAAACTATTTCTATTTTAATGTTTAAATTATATGCCTGGGTATGTGAATATTAATGCAGTTGTCTGTGCACACTAGAAGAAAACACGGATCTCCTGGAGCTAAAGTTCTATGTGATTGTGAACTGTCTAGCTTGAGTGCTGAGAAGTAAAGTTGGGTCTTATATAAGGGCAGAACATGCTTTGAGCTTCAGAGTCATCTTTCCAGCTCTGAAACAGAATTCTTGGTATCTCACAGTTCTTATTCTGTGAAAAGCAACCTATAATTGTTCCTGATCTACGGTGATGGTGTAAAAGCTTCAGTTCTGGCTCTGTAGTGCATTTGAAATATAATTTAACATTTCTGAGTAAGAGAATTAAACAAGACACATATCTATCTAAGTTACATTCATTCTACAACTCACTTTGGAGAGTGATTTGTATTTTCTGACAATCTCTGGGTGAAGTATTGTTGGTCTGCACTAAACAGCTGGGCAAGCTGGGCTCCTTGGACATGCCATCTTTGTCCTTAGAGTGAAATCAGATATAATGGGAATACAAAATTGATTGGTACTGAGGCTTAGCTTACAGGTGTAGAAACAACTGAAGTTCTCGTTAAAATGGTTGCTAATGTAGGATTAGTCAGTGAAACCCTGTGTAGTCAGCCAAAAGGTTCTGCTGTAATATATAATATATATATATATATATATATATATAATTCTATATATGTGCAATTAACACAAGAGGATGTGTGAGGTCTGCAAGTAGCATCAGATGCAGAATGCTTGCCTACTATGAAGGAAACCCTGGGTTTCAACCCTAGCACCACATGCTGACACATACCTATATCAGCATGGGAAAGACAGAGTCCAGGATCAGAAGTTCATGATCATTCTTTTAATTATTATTTATTTTAATTTTATTTTATGTGTATGAGTGGGTTGCCTGCATGTATATAAGTGTATGTAAGTGTGCCCCTGTCATGCACTTCCTGCAGAAGCTGCAGAGGACATTGGATCCCCTGGAACCGGAGTTACAGACGGTTATTAATCACCATGTGGGTGCTAGGAACTGAACCGGGTCCTCTGCAAGAACAACTAATGCTCTCAATCACTGAGAAATCTCTGTAGCCACCAAGATTAATTTATTTTTATTTTAGGTGTATAAGTGTTTATCTACATGTATATATGTGTACCAGTTGTATGTAGTGCTCAGGAAGCCAAAAAAGTGCATAGGATTTCCTAGAGCTTGAGTTACAGATTATTGTTAGCTGCCCTGTGGGTGATAGGAGCTGAACTCTAGTTGTCTGCAAGAGCAGCCAGTGCTTTTAACCACAGAGCCATATCTCTATCCCCCTAGCACATGTTCTTCACAAGGAAATATTCTGTGTGTGTGTGTGTGTGTGTATGTGTGTATGTGTGTGTGTGTGTGTGTGTGTCTGTGTGTGTCTGTGTGTGTTTAATGAGAGGGCAGAGCACAACACAGCTGACAGGAAAGGGTTTATACAGTAGAAAAGATGAACTCTCATTCAGGTCTCTGAATCCTTTACTTAAAAGTGGAAAACAGATGGATAAGTGTTTCCTACTGCCAGGCAGTGGATTGGTGCGATTTAAATCAAGGCTGATGATCTGAACTTGTCCAGCACTGTGAGCACACACAAAACCATCTATCTAAGTTCTGTCAGTTAAGCTGGATTGACATAACATGACCCCACACACTGGATGTTATAACCAGCAAAAACTTATTTAAGCATAATCTAGAAGGTCAAATTTGGAGGTGACATAGCGTGCAAAGCAGCTTTCTAGTGAAGGCTCTCTTCAAGCCCCATTGCTACTCTATGTTCACAGGTCAAGGAAAGGGAGATCACACATTCTGGTATCCAATATAAAAGCACTTGTGCCATTTTGGGAACTGGTTCCCACAACATCATCCAAATTTACTTATCTCACAAAGATCAAACTCCAGATATCATCTCTCTGAGGTAAGGACTGTGTCATGCAGTACAGTGTAGAAAGAAATTATTCTATGCATAGTCTAAGTTAACTAAATGTGAAAACTGACCAGGGCTGTGAAGAAACAACTACTGCTTCACATCTTGTTCATGTGCAAAGACAATCTATTCTGCCAGTCTCCTCAATTTGTCAAAATACTGACCACCTCCAGAATTCAGAAAATGGTCTTATTTTTACCACTCATTAATGAGGAACAGTTGGTTTCATTATGAGAAAATTTAAAGCTAATGTTACATATAATTGTTCTCCAAGTGGCTAATTTACAAGGGTTATAAATGGATTTATATTTAAAGAATAATTACTGACACATAGCACATACTGCAATTGAGAAAATACAAAAAGACCCTGGAGGGCAGGTGCTGAAACCTCTAAGAATGTTTAACAGAGACCACATTGTGCACAAGG
This sequence comes from Rhizomys pruinosus, assembly GCA_009823505.1. Lineage (NCBI taxonomy): Eukaryota > Metazoa > Chordata > Mammalia > Rodentia > Spalacidae > Rhizomys > Rhizomys pruinosus. The sequence continues at coordinate 428,415 of VZQC01013081.1, read as the reverse complement.
AAGCCTCACGCAGAGTACACAAAGCCTGTAAGTACTGGCCAAGCACTTCCTCTAACACTACAGATGCCCGGTCTTTGGTATTTACACTTCAGATAGAAACTTCTCCAGAGATCTATTGGATTTGGGAATAAACATGGTAAAGAAAGGAAACACAGAATGAAAAGATATTAGACACACTAAGAATGATCTCAGAGGGCTGGAGATATGCTTAGTGGCTAATAATACTGGCTGCTCATGCAGAGGACCCAGGTTCAGTTCACAGCTTCCACATGGCTGTTAACAACCATCTGTAACTCCAGTTCTAGGGGATCTGATGCCCTCTTATGAGGCATTGCATGACATGGGTGCACCCATCTATATGCAGGCAAAACACTCATGCATAAAATAAAATAATATACAAAATATAAAAAAAACTAAATTTCTCACTTAGTAATCAAAATCAAAGCCTTCTGGAAATTAGTAATTAAATGAATGAGTAAGCATATGTCTCTCCACTACTGGCTTGAGTCTCCAGGGAACACAGAAAAGGGGACTGAGGGGCTGGAGAGATGGCTTAGCGGTTAAGGGTGCCGACTGCTCTTGCAGAGGACCTGGGTTTGATTCCCAGCATCCACTTGGAAGCTAAGGACCTTCTTTGACTCCAGTTCCAGGGGAATCTGATGCCCTCTTCTGACCTCTGCGGCATTGCACGACATGGGTGCACCAACCTACATGCAGACAGTACACTCATACACATGAATAAAAAATAAACAAAAAAGAAAAGGGGACTGAGGAGATTGCTTAAGAACTAATCTTGTTATGCTGTTTCAGAATACCATTAAGTCAAGTACCATGAAGTGTAAAGTTAACAAGATTAATTTCCTGCTCTGAAAATCTGTAAAGTATCTTTGGAAATGAGCCTCTACAATGTAGAAGGCTCAAAGCTCCACATATACCAGGCAGCTGAGCTTGAGTACTCAGGATTGAGTGTTCTATGATTTTCCATTGATCTGCCTGTCTGTTTTTGTACCAATGCCACACTGCTTTATGGCTATAGCTCTGTAATGGAATTTGAGATATACTATGGTGATATCCCCAATATTGCTCTTTGTGCTCAGGATAGCTTTGGTTACCTGGGATGATTCTAATTCCATATAAATTTTATGATTTTTTTTTGTATTTCTGTGAAGAAATTCCTTGGAGTTTTGATAGAGGTTGTATGGAATCTATAAATTGCTTTTGGTAGGATGGTCATGTTCACAATGTTAATTCTACCATTCCATGGTGTGGATTTTCTAGTGTCTTTGCATTTTCTAGTGTCTTCCTCTAAGTTTTTCTTCAGAGATTAATAGTTTGTTGTAGAGATATTTGATTCCTTTCATTAGTTTTATTCGTAGATATTTTGATTTTTTGAAGTGATTATAAATTAGATGATTCCATAAACTCTTTCTCTGATTGCTTGTTATTGGGTAGATAGAAAAGCTAATGATTTTTTTAAACTGATGCTGTATCCTGCCACATTGTTAAAAGCGTTGATCATTACTAGAAGATTTCTGGTGGAAAATTTATATATATATATATATATATACATGTATATATATGTATATATATATATGAATTATATATATATGTATATATATACATATATATGTATATATATATACATATATATACATGTATATATATGCATATTTTTTTTTTTTTTTTTTTATTTTTCTTTTATGTTTTCGGATGCTTTTGGCATTTTTTTCTCCTTGAGATGGTTTAATTTTCCTTTTAATTTTCATCTATTGTCTTAGTGCTCTAGATAGATTTTAAAGTACTATATTGAAAGGAGTAAGGATGGAAGACCTAAACTTGAGTGCATGGAATTTCAGCTACAGGAATTGGGCAGAGGTGCCACAAACATACAACAGAGAACAGAATGCATTTTAAACAATTGGTGATGCAAAACTCAATCTTTAGCTATAGAAGAATGAAAGTAGACCCAAATTCTATCAACCTGCAGGAAGGCCAACTCAGATTAGATAAAAGATCTCAATGTGAAAACTGAACTGCTGAAGCTATTAGAAAATTCAATAAAAGTTTAATATATATATATATATATATATATACACATAAGCATAGGAAAGGACTATCTATTTCAGACATTAATCTCTTGGGGGTTAAGTCAAGAATTGACAAATGAAAACTTATTAAACTAAAAAGCTTCTGTACAGCAAAGAACCAAACGAAGAAGAGAAAGCCCACAGAGTGGGAGAAAATATGTGCCAGATACACATCTGACAAAAACGTGATATCCATAATATACCAAGAACACAACAAAGAATGAAGAAAATAAATGACCAAATTAAAAAGGACTATGGATCTGAACAGAGAGATATAAAAAAATAAATAAAAGTGGTCCAGGAACACCTTAAAAGTGCTCAACACTTTCTTTAGAAAGGAGGGAAATACAAATCCAAATGTTTTAATATTTAATCTAACCCCTCTCAGAATGGCTAAGATCAAGAGAACAAATGACACCAAAAGCTGATGTGGATGTGGCGAAAACAGAACCCTCACTCACTGCTGGTGGGATTGCAAACTGGTGCAACCAATATGGAAAGCAATGTGGAGAACTGTTCAAAAACTAAAAATAAATCTACGCTATCATCTGGTCACAACACTCCTTGACATTACCCAAAAAGGACTTCTGCTACTGTAGAGATACTTGCAGTCATGTTTGTTGCTCTTTGCACAATAGCACAGAAATGAGAGTACTTCAGTTGGGGAGGGAGGAAGGAGGGTTTCACAAAAGAAAAAGAAAACAGAAAGATAAAGCATGCTAGTGTGGTGCGAAAAACAAAATCAAATCTACTAACTCATAAGCTTACTGGACAATGGCTAGAGAATTCTCAAAGTGGATTGCACTGGCCAGCTGTGTTGTCTGAGAAGTTAGGTGTGCTGAGTGTATTTTTGATCTCCAGTAGTCTCAACAAAAGTCTATCAGGTTGTGAAAATCATGGCATATTATAAGTTGTTCAGGAACATTTTACTCCTCACTGCCAAAGAGCATTATCATGTTTTTACTCCATGCAACTCTGAATTTCCAGATGAACTATAACGTAACAGACAGAAACGAATCAACTTATTCAAGATCTCACTCTATAACTTTCAGAATGTTATAAATGCAAACTAATAGACTTGGAAGATGTCTTGGCATCCAGTCTGATCCATTTTACTAATATAGTTGTCTACAGAAAAATCTTACAAAAACTTGGCATCCAGTCTGATCCATTTTACTAATATAGCTGTGAACAGAAAAATCTTACAAAAATCATTCTGATTTTTGGTTAGAAACTTGACAAGTCTCTTTGAGAATTATATTGTTAAGGTATTGATGTGCTCAGTTGTAGGAATAAGACTTTGTCTGGCTTGAGGTAGGGCCTGCAAATCCTGTTCCAGGGCTTCTGTGAGTTATCTGTAGCTCCATGAGGTCGGGATGTTGCAGTATTTTCTGCCTTGCCTATCTCTGCAAAGTTCCAGACCCTGATGCCTCATCCTTTGAGATATTGAGCAAAATGTCACACTTCTAGTTTACTGTTTACACAAACAGGAGTTCTGCTGCCCCAGGTAGGAGACAAGATGGCTCGCCCTTCCCTTCCTCTCATTCACATCCTCCTGCCCCCCCTTCCTTGCCCAGAGCACAGTAGCTTTTAGTATGTAAACACATTGCTGGCATGAATAAAACTGAGCCACTTTTCTCTCCACCTCTCTCTTTGAGTCCATTTCCTTTCATTCTGGGTGACTTCTCGTGGACCCTCTCCCCACCTTGCCAGAGCTCAGCATCAGTTTCGATACACACACACACACACACACACACACACACACACACACAATCACAATATATATATATAGATATATATATATAGATATATATATATAATAGAGACGAGAGAGAGAGAGAGAGAGAGAGAGAGAGAGAGAGAGAGAGACTCAGTATTTCCATAACTCTTAGTATTCTGTCCCTAAACAGCAGTAAGAAACACAAAATTTTTTTGCAATTTGTTTTTCAAGCAAACACAAAATTATGTTTGCATCCCAGGGAGGATGACCCTCAGCATCTCTCTCCTTAAGCTGGGCCTTTCCTTCTCTGCTTCTGTTGTAATAGCATGTGAATTATCTGCCTTTCCTTCTTCAGTTCCATCATTGTTTAAATCAATTTCACTTTTGTTATGAAACCATCTGAGACTCACTGGAACTTGCGAAATACAACACACAGTTCTTTCTCCTTCCCAGTCCCTGCCCTGGGCTAAATTCCCTGCCTGAGTTTGGACATGACGCCACTAGTAACCACTGTACAGTGGCCTTCATTAGTTGGGACTTGCAGGTCATGATGGTTGCTGTAGAGTGTGTATGTGTGGTGTGTGTGCCTTAAGGGAACATCCCACTGAAGAGAGTTGCTCTGTTCTTAACCTTGGGTTCCATTAGCAACTACTTTTAATTTATCCCCTGATTAATCTATCTAATCCAACAATAGACAATACATTTCATTATTTTGCTCCATTACAAATAAACATTCTGTGTGAAATTGCTTGGAATTGTTGATCTATGTAGTTTCCATCAAATTTCTGTTATTTATTTATTTATTTATTTATTTATTTTTTCTGTTTAGACTCATAGCATTATGTATCACCCAGATCACATGTATGATTCCCATCTAAGTTCAAGTTGATGAAAGATCCCTCAAATTTGACCCTACATTCCTGTTTTCAGTACTATTCAAAGACTTATTTATTTTCTAGCTAAAGAGACACATTTCCAACTTATCTAAGATGTTGTCTTCCACAAGTTTGGCATAAATATTAGCAAAATTCCCATTCCTAAATTTTTCAATAAGTTACTTTCAATGGTTTCTGCTTTTATATGCTCCTTTATATCAACACTTATACAAATAAGATAATGTACAGTGGAAATCTGTAGTGAAAATAAATTTACAACTGATATTTTTGTAGTACTGTCTTTTATTCTACTGCAAGGTATTTTCAGAGAACCTGGACTATACAATTTAATATTTAAAAATTTACTTCATAAATGTATTTCTCTTATAGCTTGATCATTAAAGTACTAGTTCATTGTCCTTCAATATGGCTTGACTCCGTACCAGCCTATTTCTGTATCTAAATAACAGGCATCAGTGTGGTGGATAGGATAATGAAAGATTCTACGTGATCTGAAATGCTTCTTCTAATTATGTCATCCTGATTTTACCACCTTGAACATATATGTATATCTTTTTAAAAATATTTCTCATTTCAATATATCACTTTTAATCATTGTTATTTTAATTGTGCATCTTTATGATGTGCATTTTGCCAATTTGGTACCTGTGTCTGTTGTGTCTTAAGCGGATCAGGGTAATTAGCATTTGCAAGTCTTTAATGACTAGCTATACAAACCAGTTAGGAATTTTGCACTATTCTTTTCCAGTTATTTTGAAATATGTCATAGGTTGTTTTTCCTATTAGTTAAATTACTGTGCTAAAGAAAACCCAAGTGAGTTTTCTACTGTACTTGCATTTCACTACCTTTGCTGACAGTATTTCTGTCCCCCTTTTCTACCTTCAAGACAGTCTCAAAAGAGAAAAGGACAGAGGAATGTCAGAAATTATTTTAACACATCATAATATCTTTCCTTGGGTATTTAATGATTTTTATTAGGAAGGCTTGACAAACTGGCCAACTATCCTTGATCTTTTATAGGTTTCATAGGCTGTAGTTTCTGTGTACCATCTGTCATCTATTAATCTATCTTATCTTATCTATCTATCTATCTATCTATCTATCTACCATCTACCATCTACCATCTATCTATATCTATTTTTATCTACCTACATACCTGTAAGGAACTAAATCCTTAATAAGCAAACATGGTGTCTAAGGAATAATAAAGAAGGCCACTCTCTTCTTTCTCTTACTTTCAGATAAGCACTTGACATGATTTTTTTCTCTTGCTGCCAGGGCCTCTTTTCCCAATAACTGCTCCAGACCAATTTAGATAAGACCAAGGTTGGGCTATCCACAAGAGGAGATATTCCCCTGAGCTTGGAGATGTGACCTAAATGTTATGTATATTTTTTAATTTGATGAATCCAAATTAGGGGAGAGGGACCTACCCCACACCAACAAAAACACTTAAAAGGCCCAAGCCCTCTTGGAGCTTTAGCTTTTCTTTTGGTTTCTGAATCTCCGTTCTACTTGTGTAGAACATTTTTTCCTGGATAAGTGTGTGTATGGATGTGATTATTTATTTTTCTTTTTGTAATAAAATATTTTATTGGTGTTTTGTGTATTTCATACATCATTTCTTAGTCAAATTTAGATACATTCCTTTTCCATGTCCCCCACCCCACCCCAGTACATGCATTCTGCCATACATGTCTTGCATCTTTTTCTCAGTTTTTTTTTAAGTTTTTCTCTGCAGAGTTTTATTATTAGGGCAGAAGTTACCTGTTTCAGTCAGTTCTTTGACCCAGTCCTTTTGTCATTGTTGTTCCCTCCCATTTGTATTACTCCAAAATATGCATATGCATTTATATATATATATATGCATATATATATATATATGCATATATATATATATATATATATATATACATATATGCATTGAATTCTGGTATGGTAATCCCCCCCTGTATTACTCTTTTTGCTTAGGGTTGCTTTGGCTGTCTGGGGGTTTTTCATTTTCCATATGACCTTTAGGATGTTATATTTCTAGGTCTGTGAAGAAGCTTGTGGGGATTCTAATTGGGATTGCATTGAATCTGTATATTACATATATGTGACATATATTCATATATATATATATGTCACATATATACTAAAATTATGACCTCTGAAAATATACTGGATGTTAAAACCAAAATTCATTTAGGACTTCATATTTTTCCCTTTAATTTTATATTACTCTAAACTATGAATACATACCCTCCATCCATATACAAGAATTACAAATTCTGAAAATAGGTGGCAAGATAATTCTAGAGACCATTAAGGGATTCAGATTATAACAACACAGTTGCCTTCAGATAAAAAGAAACATAGCATTAACATTGCTCAGCCTTTCAACTAGGGATTAAGTGCTAGCATCCACACATGAGGGATACCATTCTTCACGTGTTTTTATGGAATTGTGTTACTTCACTTAGCATAATGACCTCAAGTTCTATCCATTTACCTGCAATATTCATGATGTCATATTTCTTTACTGCTGCATAGAATTCCATTGTGTAGATGTACTACATTTTCTCTATGTACTCATTGGTTGAGGAACATTTGGGTTGCCTCCAGCTCTTCTCTATTGTGAAGAGATCTGCAGTAAACATAGATGTGCATGTATCTCTGTGATACAATGAGTCTTGTGGGTATATACCCAGGAGTGGTATAACTGGGTCAGGTGGTAGGCTCATTTTCAATTTCTTAAGAGTTCTCCACACTGCTTTCCATAAGGGTTGCACGAGGTTGCCTTCCCACCAGAGTATTGTTCTTTCCCCACAACCTCTCCAGCACTTGATATCCTTTGTTTTCTTGATCATAACTAGTCTTGCAGGAGTAAGATGAAATCTTAAGGTGGTTTTCAGTTGTTTCTCAGCAATCTTTCCTTCTTCATTTGTGAAGTCTCTGTTCAGCTCTTTCCTCCATCTTTTGAATTGGTCATTTGTTTTCTTCCTCCTTTGTTCTTCGAGTAGTTTATACACTCTGGATGTTAACGCTCTCTCAGAGACCCACTCTGTGGGTTTGCTCTTCACTTCCTTGATCGTTTCTTTTGCTGTTCTTGAGTCTAATAAGTTCCCATTTGTCAATTGTTCACTTTATTTTGGGGGCAGCTGCTGTCTGACTTAGAAAGTCTTTTCCTACACTTATGTCTTGTAGGTTACTACCAACATTTTCTTCTATCATTTTCAGTGTTTTTCGGTTTCACATTGAGGTCTTTGATCCATTTGGAGTTGATTTTTGTACATGCTCAGAGGTAGGGGTTTAGTTTTATTCTTGTACAAGTGGTGATCCAGTTATGCCAACACCATCTACTGAACATGCTGTCTTTCCTCCATTGAGTCTTCTTGGCCCCTTTGTCAAATATGAGATAGCTGAAATTGGATGTGCTCAAGTTTGGACCTCAATTTTTCTGTTGATTTATGTGCCTGATTTTGTGCCAATATCAGGCTGTTTTTATGACTATAGCTCTGTAATTTGTTTGAATTCTGGTATGGTAATCCCCCCCCCCCCTGTATTACTCTTTTTGCTTAGGGTTGCTTTGGCTGTCTGGGGTTTTTTCATTTTCCATATGACCTTTAGGATGTTATATTTCTAGGTCTGTGAAGAAGCTTGTGGGGATTCTAATTGGGATTGCATTGAATCTATATATTACTTTGGGCAGGATGGTCATTTTTCCTATGTTGATTCTTCCAATCCATGAGCATGGGAGGTTCTTCCTTCTAGTATCTTCCTCAATCTTCTTCTTGAGGGATTTAAAATTTTCTTTGTAGAGATTTTAGTGTGTTTGGTCAGGTTTGTTCCTTGATGATTTATTTATTTTTTTTGGAGGCTATTGAAAGGGTGAAAGTTTCTCTTCTCCAATTGCTTGGTATTGGCATTAAGAACTTAGCCTTTCTGGGTGCTTAACGAGCATTCTTAACGTCCATACCAATTTGGTCAAGGGACATAATGGATAATTTTGTTCTTTTCCCTACGAGGTCAACCAAGTCTTAGGGGAATATGCATGAGGGCATCCCTTGAAAGAAATGTCCTGCAGATGGTAGGTCACCAGTCTTCCTGTGTAGGGAAGTCTTGGAGAGCCACCAATGGGGCTTCAGCCAGTGTCCAGTCTGTAAAGAGGAAAGTCTGCTCATGCTTCAGAAAAGGAAGGCTTGTCTAGCAAGACCTGATTTTGTCTTCAAGTGGATGGCACCGGTAAATGAAAAGCTGAAAGGAGAAAGGGGCTCCCACTCTCCTCCCCCCCCCAAAAAAAATGAGAGTCCACCTGAGGTCCAGATCCTCAACTGAGCTCAAGAAAACAAAAATCTTGGTTAGTCTGGGTGGCCTTAAGCCTCCAAAAGCAAAGTACAACCACTAATAAATAATCAGTAAGACCAGAGAAACTGTACTGCAGACATGAAACTTGAGGTCTTAGTAAAAAGACAAAGTGGAAAAAAAGAGAGAGCACCATTGTTTGGCCTGTCTTCAATTCTTCCTGGCAAGTGCCTGTACTCTGTGGCTGCCACTGCTTTTGGTACTCTTCCAAGACATGAGACACAGCTTTTTAACCTTCCAATATGGACTGAAGACTCATGTCTCTCCAAGAATTTTCCAAACCTTCAATGCCAGATGGGGACTACTGAGATACCCAGCTTGTGGACTAGGCAGTTAAGGGGATTTCATCCTTCTCAGAGTATAGACTGCCATTGGACTACCTGGGCTGTATCATGGAGGCCAGTACAGGGGGACCAAGACAGGATGTGTGCCTACTGGACCTCATTTGGGGAACCATGGGTGGGAAAGACCCCAGTGTGGAGCACAAGTGCAGGATTGATGGTTGTTTGGGCATTCCAAGGAGGAACCTTCAAGCACTTCCTTAAGGAAAGCATCACATCTTTTAGGAAAAAAAGTCTTCAAATTCAAGTGAAATAAATATCTATATCTATCTATCTATCATCTATCTCTCTATCTATCTATCTATCTATCTATCTATCTATCTATCTATCTATCTATCTATCTATCTCTATCTATACTGAAGCAATACAAGTTGGAGAGAACAACAACAAAAGAGGGCTAGAGAGATGACCTAGTGGTTAAGAGCACAGACTGCTCTTGCAGAGGACCCAGGTTTGATCCCCAGCACCCACATGGTGACTGACTGAGAGCCATCTGTAACTCCAATTCCAGGAGAACTCCAGTTCCTGGGGAATCCAACACCCTCTTCAGTCCTCGGCCCCATTGAATGACACAGGTGCACAAACCTACATGCAGACAGTACATTTAAATAAATAAATAAATAAATGAATGAAAGAAAGAAAGAAAGAAAGAAAGAAAGAAAGAAAGAAAGAAAGAAAGAAAGAAAGAAAGAAAGAACTGGAAAGAAAAACTCTGGAAAGACTCAGAAAAAATGTATGGGAGAGTGCAAGGACTCGGATGGGGTGGGGGGCATGGAAAGGGAAGCTTCTCTAGATTCGATTGAGAAATGATGTATGACTTATGGACAAAGTTTAATAACAATAAAAATTTAAAAATAGAAATGCTACCAATTTTTCTAGGTTAATTTTTGTATCCCTCCAATTTACTTAACCTATGGTTGGATTCTAGGAGTTTTCTGGTGGAGTTTTGGCTTGCCTTAGGTAAACTATCATGTCATCTGCATAAAGGGATAGTTTGACTTCCTCTTTTCCAATTTGTACTCCTCTAATTTTCTTTTCTTTTCTGAAAACGAGTGGGGATAGGAAGCAGTCTTTCTGGGTGCCCAACTTTAAGGGGAATGCTACTATTTTTCCCTATTTAGGATATATAATGCTGGCTGTGGGTTTGTTGCATATGGCTTTAATTGTGTTGAGGAATGTTCCCTCTAGTCCAATTCCCTCCAGGACTTTAAACACGAAGGCATGCTGAATTTTGTCGAAGGCCTTTTCTGCATCAATTGAAATGACCATGTGGTTTTTGTCTTTTGTGTCCGTTTATGTGCTTTATTATGTTTATTATTATGTATGTTGAATCATCCCTGCATCTCTGGTATGAATCCAGCTTGGTCATAGTCTTTTTGATATGTTCCTGTGTGTGGTTTGCAAGTATTTTGTTGAGAATTTTTTACTCTATTCTCATTAATGAAGTGGGTTTATAGTTTTCTTTTTTGGTTGTATCCTTGCCTGGTTTTAGTATTAGAGTGATTTTCACTTCATAGAAAGAATTTGGGTGATTTCCTTCTGCTTCTTTCCTCTTGAATAGTTTGAGTAGTAGTGGCTGTAGGTCTTTAAATGTCTTATAGAATTCTGCCCTGAATTCATCTCTATCTGGGCTTTTTTTAGTTGGGTTTTTTTTTAATTTCCTCCTTTATTATGTATTACTTAAGCTGTTGATCTCTTCTCAGTTAAGTCTTGGTGGATTGCATGATGTCAGGTATATCAAATTTAGTAGAGTATAGGTTCTTGAAGTATTCCTGTAAAATTGTCTGAATGTTTTCACTCTCTGTTGTGATGTTTCACTTTTCATCTTTAATTGGGTTGATTTTGAGTTGCACTTTTCTTTTTTTAGTCAATTGGGCTAGAGTTCTATCTATCTTGCTTTTCCTTTCAAATAATCAGCTCTTAGATTCCTTGATTTTTAAGGTATTGTTTTCTTTGTTTCTAATTCATTGATTTCCTCTCTGATTTTTGTTATTTCTTCCTGACTGTCGGTTTAGGATTCATTTGTTGCTGACTCTCAAGTGTTTTTTAGTTGCAGTGTTAAGTCATCTATTTGTGCTCCTTCTGTTTTCTTAATGTAGGCACTTAGGGTTATGAATTTCCCTCTCAGGACTGCTTTTAAGGTATCCCATAGGTTTTGTTGTGTTGTATGATCCCTTTCATTTAGTGCCAGGAATGCTTTTGTTTCTTTATTTCTCCTTTGACCCATTTGTTATTCAGTAGTACGCTGTTTAGTCTCCATGTGTTTTTGTAGCTAGTAGGGCTCTTTCTGGTGTTGATATTAAGCTTTATTGCACTGAGGTCTGATAAGGTGCATGAAATTATTTCAACTATTTGTATTTGCTGAGGTTTGCTCTGTGTCCCTGTATATGGTCGATTTTGGAGAATGTTCCATGGGGTGGTGAGCAGAAAGTATATTCTTTGGTGTTTGGGTAGAATATTTGGTAGATGTCTGTTATGTTCATTTGTTGTATCTTTTGTTCAGTTCAGATGTCTCTCTGTTTATTCTTTGTCCAGTTGACCTATCCAGTGGGCTCAGTGGAGTACTGAATTCTCCTACTATTAGTGTGCTGGGGTTGATCTGTGCCTTGAAGTCCTTCAGGATTGTGTTTATAAAGATTGGTGCACCAGGGTTTGGTCTTATATATTTATGATTGTGAGATCTTCATGGTTGATTGATCCTTTGATAAGGATGTAGTGACCCTCTTTATCTCTTCTGATTATTAGTTTTACTTTGAAATCTATTTTGTATGATATTAAAATAGTAACTCCTGCTTGATTTTTGTTACCATTTGCTTGAAATACTTTTTTCCATCCTTTCACTTTAAGATGGTGCCTGTCTTTGAAGCTAGGGTGTGTTTCTTATAGACAGCAGAAAGATGGATTCAGTTCCTTAATCCATTCTCCCAATCTGTGTCTCTTGACTGGGGAGTTTAGACCATTAATATTTAGGGTTAATATTGAGAGATGTATATTGATTCCCTTCAGTTTATTTTCTGTTTGCGTTTTTGTCTATGTTTATATTTCTGGGTTTATACTTTCATTAATTACTCTCTCTTGCTGCCTGGGGATAGGTGTTCCTTTCCTCTGTCCTCTGAACTGCTTTGAGTATTTTCTCAAGGGTTGGTGTACTAGACATGTATTATTTCATCCTGTTTATGTCATAGAATATTATTCCTTCTACTATGATTAAAATGACAGTTTTACTGGGTAGAGTAACCTGGGTTGGTATCTGGAGTCATTTAGTACTGGAAATACTTTTGTCCAAGTTCTTCTGGTTTCATCATTTACATTGAAAAGTCATTTCTTCCTTTTTTATTTTGTCTTGTGTTTTCTTTACTATTTCCACTTCCTTAAGCATCCAAAAGGAAAGTATAACCAGAAATAAATAATCAATAAGGTCTGAGAAATTGTACTTCAGATATAAAACTTGAGAATCCTCCAAACCTTCAATGCCAGATGGGGACTACTAAGATATCCAGTTTGTAGACTGAGTGGCTACTGGGATTTCAGCCTCTTCAGAGTGTAGGCTGCCATTGTTTGACTACCCATGCTGTGTCATGGAGGCCAGTGCAGGAAGATCAAGTCAGGACACACGCTTGCTGGACCTCGTTTGGGTGACCATATGGGGGAGGGACCCCAGTGTGGAGCACAGGGGCAGAATTGATGGTTGTTTGGGCTTGCCATGGAGGAACCTTCAGGCACTTCCTTGGGGAAAACATGACATCTTTTGGTTAAAAAAAAAAAGATATTTAGCAGTTAAAAATATTTTTTGTGAATAATATTTTCTCTTTTTATTGATACATGCTACAACCACTCATAATTTATCCTTATGTAATCCCATGGTGTGTTCTATCATAGGAATATTAATATTCATATTCTAAAAAAAGTGAGAATATAAAGTTATACTCCTTTTTACCTACTTCTTTTTACCTGCATGCAACTTTACTGTTAAAATGTGAATCTCTAAATGTGTTTTGGAATTAACCTATAGTTTATTTTCAGATTTTGTAATTTTGATTTATGTGTGGAGTGTATGTATGCATATTTTGGAATAATATAAAATCAAAGAGGAGCAAAAAAGAGAGAGAAAAACCTATTCAAAGAACTGACCAAAACAATAAAGCTGTGCACCAAAAAGGTTATAAAAGACTGAGAAAAAGATGCAAGACAGGACTTGTGTATGACAGAATCCATGAGCTCTGGGGGGGGGGCATGAGGGGTGGGGATGGATGGGGGAATGAGTCCAAATTTGATTAAGAAATGTATGAAATATGCTCAATAAAAATAAAAAAAGTTAAAAAAAGAAAAGTCAGCTATAATTCTGATGGGTTTTCCTTTATATGTAATTTGTTTTTCTCTTGTGTCTTTCTGTATTCTGTCTTTGTTTTGAGCATTTATAGTTTTGATTATGATATGGCTTGAGGAGTTCTTTTTTTTCTGATATTGTCTATGTGTTTCTTTTATTTGTATGGGGGTCTCTTTATTCTATTTGGGGGAATTTTCTTCTATAATTCTGTTAAAGATCTTGTCCATACCCTTATACTGGGATTCATATCCTTAGTCTATACCTATAATTTGGAGGTTTGGTCTCTTCATGATGTCCCACATTCCCTGGTTTTTCCGTTCTTATGTTTTTTTTTTTTTTGTTTTGTTTTGTTTTTTAATTTTTCATGGATTTTGCTTGAGCTATTCAGTTTTTCCACATCATCTTCTAGGGTGTATATTCTATTTTCTGCTTCATCCATTCTGCTACTGCGGCTTTGTCTTGCCCTTTCTTGTTGACTGGATGATTGTTCGATTTCCTTTTTCATTTCAGCCTGAGATTTTTTTCAACATTTCCATTTCCTTCCTTCAGGGTCATTCTCGCCCTTTAGGCCATTGATTTCATTGAGTATATCAATGATTCTTTTAAGATCTGTGTCCTGGGTTACCTCCAGAGAGATCTCATTGTTGGAATCCTCTATAAGACTGATAGAATTTGGTGGAGATTACTTATTTGTTTTTCCCATGTTGTTGATTTTTCTTTGTGCTTTTGGCATGTAGATTTGATTCATTTTGTTTGTAATTTGATGTGAAATTCAGGTGTTCCTTGTGATGTAGGCCTCTTCATCTAGTTTTACTTGGCGGGGGTGGGGGGGCACTGATTTAGCTCATGTGCCAGCAACCTGGCTGTGGCCTCGGTGTCCCTGAAGACCCAAGCTCCAAGCTGGGTGGGCCAGCTCTTATCCAGCCTGTGGCAGAAGCAGAGAGGCAGCTAATTGCTGCCTCAGTGTCCCTGAAGACCCTAATTATTTATCTTTCAATACAGCCTGTTTGCCTGTTGCTCTCTGTTGTATCATCAATATTCCCTACCTTTTAATTCTTCAGTTAGTGGAAAATTGAGCTCAACCATAAACCCTAGGTAATAACCATTGCGGAACATCTATCTATCTATCTATCTATCTATCTATCTATCTATCTATCTATCAATCATCTATCTATCTATCATCGTCTATCTATATCATGTATCATCTATAATGTATTTTCATATTTCTCTGCCTCCTTATCATCTATCAACTTATATATAAACTTTCTTTTTTTTGGTATTTTTGAGACAGGGTCCCCTTTAGTCCCAGGTGGCCTGGAGCTTGCTCTGTAGACCAGTCTGGCCTTGAAGTCATAGAGATCCACCTGCCTCTGCCTCGAGTGCTGGCACCAAAGGCATGTAACCATCTATCATCTATCTATCTATCTATCTATCTATCTATCTATCTATCTATCTATCTATCTATCTATCATCTATCTATCTATCTATATCCATATGGCTATTATCTATTTCTATATCTACTTTTAGAGCAGAGTCATTCCTGGGATCTAGATAGATACTCAGAATTTCATATACAAATACTGTGGGGAGCCTATCCACAGGTTTCCCTGTGTATTTTAGCTTGTCAGACTCTTTCAGATTATTTTCAGCTTTTAGACTATTTTTGCCTTGTTCCCCTGAAGCCAACCAGCCAGTAGTGACATCCAGACCTTGGTCAATATAGTTAATCAGTGGAAACCCAAACTGCATTCAGAAGATATATAAGCAGACAGCGTGGATGTCTTTAATTTTTCTTCATTTTATTCCACTGTCTGGAGTCGTGCCCTCCTGAATATACTCATTTCTGTTCAGACCTTCAATTTGTTACTGCATGGACATTTCTGCCACATCACCATGAACTGTGTCACCCCCACACATCTTTTGCCATATCTCCTAAACCACCTTCTAAAATATTCTTTGAGAATTCTTTGCTTCTAAGAGCCATGTTCTTTTATTCTCTTCATGCTCAAAGTCTTTCTTTTAAAATTATTTTAAAAGTTTTATTGTGAGAGGGAAAATATTTTCTTCATGGAAAATTTGCAGCAAGTCTCAGAAATGCTGAGTGAAAAATCTGCAGTCTGTATCACAATGGATGATGATTGAATGAGCTGGTATTTGGAGTGGGATCACTTTCTTAAAACAGTCAATTTAATTGAACATATATTATTCATCAATCACGGTGATTAGAGATGTCATAATGTAATTATATATTTAAATATTTCAATCATAATACTGTTTTGGGAATGGTCATGAAAAAACTATTTTAGAAACATAGGTGGACATATTCATGACTCCACAATCAGGATTCATTGAGTAAATGAAGACACAAGCCACATCGATGTTGCTGGCTTTAACTCACCAAGTACTAATGACGTCACTGGGTAGTCATGAACCATGGCTATCACAGATTATTTTATATCAATACTAATTATCAATATTAACCCTGGAATTTCACATGACATTTCACATTACACACACATACACACACACACACACACACACACACACACACACACACACACACACACACAGCAAAGCAAAGATCAGAAGCAAATGCAGAGTCACTGCATTTAGATAGATGTTAGGACACCCAACCATTTAGGATTTGGTTCCAAAGGAAAACTGGTTGAAGACATGGATTGTGTCTAGATGAATATGATTTGAGTGTGCTTGATTGAAAAGAGGCATCATGGAGCTGAAGCCCTAAGGATATACTTGAGAGTTTGTCTTCTGCAGAATCATGATGCATGCACTGCAATTCTAATGACAGGTAAGTGGATGCTGCTGTACCCCAGTGTTAACCCCCCCCCCACACACTTCTATGTGTGCTGGGTTAGGATTACCTCATCCCTTGGTCTGCTGTCATACATGAGTTCCATACCTGAGTATCTTCCATGATTGTACCATGTCCATTGTATCTGTGTATCCATGATTCAGTTTCTTGAGTTCATAGTGTTAATATTTCTTTGTGCAGATAAGTTTATCATCTGAACATATTTGTTTGAGTGGCAAAGTTTATGGCTGTTCATGTTCACAGATAAGATATGCAGAGATTCTGCTTCACTGTATTTTAGAAATGGTGTCACTCAGGGGAAGGCAGCGTCTGAAAGCTCTGCTCTGTGCGATGTGGATTAATCTAGAGCAGGCAACAGTCTGAGCCCTGTAGTGATATTTCATTATCTTCTCATTTCCTAGAAGACAAAATAGAGCTCTGGAGAAATTATGTCATTAGAATACATCATCCAAGGTTCACATTTGTGTTGCAAGGTCATGGAGCACAAACATTTATCTCCAGGATGTTGCCTTCCATGACTACATTTGGGGCTATTATGAATAAAAACCCCTTCTTATATAATGATTGCTTCCTATTTGTTTGGCTGCTTTTGCATTATGCAGATATAGTGGCTTAAATAGACAGAACTCAGAAAAACCTCTCTCTCACACACACATGGAGAGAGAGAGAGAGAGAGAGAGAGAGAGAGAGAGAGAGAGAGAGAGAGGTTTGCAAATACATATACATGTACAAGCATTGCTTGGGAACACCCCAAAGCAGAGATCATTCATTTTTACTGGTCCACATTCACTCAGAATTATGTTAATGTCTATACAGTCAGAGCTTATTCACAATTTCCATAATCCATCCTGTAGAGAGGAAGAAATGAACCCTAGAGGCTCCTCCTCCACCTTTTTTTTCTAAACTTAAGACACCATTACAAAGTTGCACATATTGTTTCAAACCACATCCAACTTGATGCATCTTAGCCACCTGATCCATTCTTGCTGCAAGAGAGTCCAGAAAAACTAGAGGCTAGATGAGTTGATGTTTGCCAAATGACATGTTATGTTCTGTTTTCAAAAGAAAGAGGATGAATAGAAAGTATAATTACAACATATTGAAATGTTTGTTTCAAAGGCAATTTTTATCTGTCATATGTATTGTAATGCAGATTTAGAAACTCAGTTTATTCCTTCTATTGCTGGCAGATACCCCACTGTAATTGATGCAGTTAATCACAGCAGACTCTGGGTATAGCACAGAACAATGGAGATAGCTGTTTCCCACCTCTAACCTGCTAGCTTGGTAATTTTGGTGGTGGCTTCTGCTTATAGCCACGGCTCCAACCTAAGCAATCAAGGGGTCCTTCACTGTTGCCCATCCACTTCCCAGGAAGTAAGGAAGTCCCTTGTCTTGGCTGTCCAGCCATAGCTCTTGCTGTACTAGCCTTCAGTGTCCATAGTTTCATAGGCTTCATTATGCACTACCATTTCATTTTATCCTGCTCACAATACCTGTGTGTGTCCTTTGTTTGTGTGTATCATGTGTGTTGTTTGTGTCATATAAGAAATGCACGTGCACATGTGTGTGTGTGTGTGTGTGTGTGTGTGTCTTCTCTGTATGAGGTGTGTTTGTGTTTATGTGTATATGTGCATATGTGTCTGTGTCAGTGTCTGTGCTGGAGGTTGAATCAGGGCCTTGAACATGCTGAGTGTATTCATTCCCACTGAACTTCATCCCAGGCCCTTCATCCTGCTGACTTTAATTCATGTGTTTCTGGTATGATGCTGTTTCTTCTGCCTTACTTAAAAAGTGAGAAGACAAACTTTGCGACTGTCCATAGACTACGCCAGGAGCAGTCTGGATTTGAAGGAGTCTCCGTTTGTGCTGCCCTTCCTCACTCTTCATCAGCTGCAGCTGTGTCCATTAGAAACCTGCACAGTCCATCTGCATTGTTAAATTTGAGATTATAAGAATTCCTTTGCAAAATGAAAAATAAAATCAAGGATTAAAAGATAAAAAATCCATGTTTGCAAGGGATTGCATTTTGAAGAAACTCTGTCTTTATTTTATAAATAAAACCTATTTTGCTAAAGAGACATTTCATATATCAAAATAAATGTCACTTCAATGTACAATAACAATCCTCATATTTTAAACAACCACACATGGGTAAGTACATTTTTTAATTGATTTTGAGACAGCATCTCCCTATAGACCCAGCTGGCCTGGGACTCAGTTTGTAGATTAGGCTGAACTTTATCCACAGATCTACAAGCATTTGCCTCCCTACAACTGGGATTAAAGGTATGTGCCACCACACCACACACAAATTTTTAATTTCTAGCTAAAGAAGAAAAATTAAAAAAAACATATTTGATGTAAAAATATAGAAAAGCAATGACATGAAGATTTTTCTAACAATGTAATAATGGATATTTTATCAAAAGAAAAAAATTATTGTATATGTTATCATAGCTAGACAGTATGAAACCAAAATTGTTGAATCTTTAAGTAAATTTTAAAAGGAAACTTACAAGATCTCAAAATAATAATATAATTTTATTTCATTATATTCAGCTTATTAAATTAACATGTGACTCAAAAAATTATCTAAAAATTAACATAACCATCTTAAAAAATAAAAAAATAAAATAAAATAAAAATTAACATAACCATCTTATGTAATTTTAATTCGAACATTGACATTTGTAATTCTTGAAATTTTATTTTTTGAGTGAAACCTTATGCCTGTTTTCATTATGTTCCAGGTTTCCTCATCTGATGGCTCAATGCAAGTATTCAGACCTTAGCTCAAATATGTAGCATCCATGTAAAAAGCCAGGTATAACTGGGCTACTTGTTACTCTAGACCAATGTGGCATGGACAGGCAGATTCACAGACTTCACTAGCCAAATAGCCTTGCCCAAACAATGACTTCCAATTTGGTGAGAGCCCTCGTCTCAAGGTAGTAAGGTGGAGAGCTGCAGGTTAAGGTAGCTGACATTCTGCACTGACCTCCACATGTCCCATCATTACATCTCTAATGTTTTACTATGAAGCATGCACTAGGTTAGATGTTCTATCCCTTACTATGCTTACTGTTGTAATTTACAATACCAGATTATGCCACATAGAATTTGGAATGATTTGTACATATAGTCATTTAATCTTCAGAGAAACTCTAAGAGTAAGAGTAACATCTGTTCCCCCTTTTAAGAACAAAAGGGAGAGCACAGATCTTAGGTGGCTTGTTCGCAAACAGAGCTGGTAAGAGCCAGCTTTAAGCTCTTACTCTGTAACTCCAGTTCACAAATAGGCTGGCTTTAACATCCACATGTATAAAAGAGGAAGCTCAGTCATTCACTTATCTAACATTTCTAGAGTCAAATACAAGTAATTAATGGAGCCAGTACATAATTGAAAAGCGTCTTTCAGTGTCTAAAGGGCAAGATTATAAAATGTGGACTTTGCCTCCAAAGGCTCATTGTGGAAGTAAGGTCAAAAAGATTGTAATAGCCAAAGGTGGTGGAAGACCACAGGGAATAGAAATTTCCAGATAGTTGGGCAGTTACTCATACGACCTCAGCCATGGTGACAGCATGCACAAGTCCCATGTAAGTTCAAGGAATCAAAATAGTAGGTCGATGTGGCAAAGGGAGTAAGACATCAACTTTTGTGAGGAATTATTGGCAACAGATAGCTGCTGGTAAGGAGAGTTATTCTTGTTTAGATCTAAAACTCTTAGTACATTGGCCAGGACCCAGTGGATGGATCCATGCTGAAGAGCATGTGGGGACAAAAATTTGACCCCTTAGGCCTTAATATATATGACAGAGTACATGAAATCCAGCAGAGTGGGATTGTGTGACGTATGCAGATAGGGGAGGGTACATGCAATTTGCAAAGTTTCTTAAATTTGTCTTAATTTATTGTAAATAAGAAAACTGAGAGCCTCTAATTCACTAATTCTGAAAATTCCAGAAAACTCCATGTTTTATGGTCATCTACAAAACTTGATGAAAGGCAGCCTTAGAATTCTGGCTAGTGGAGCCAAATTACATATGAAATACCATTATATTATAACTTACAGTAACTGATAAGAGAAAAGAAACCTGTGGACAAATCCTTGACATTAAATTTGGACTCCCGGGGCTGGAGAGATGGCTTAGCAGTTAAGAACTCCGACTGCTCTGACAGAGGACCTGGGTTCCATCCCCAGCAACTACATGGCAGCTGAGAAATGTCTTTAACTCCAGTTCCAGGGGAATCTGACACCTCCTCGGTTTACCTGACTCTGTGGATTGCACCTACAGATCGGGTGCCCAAACCTACCTTGCCGACAGTACAATCTTTACGACATAAAATTTATAAATAGAAGATTGATAATAAGAATTTAAAAATATATAATTATTGGACATTACTCCTTATGGAATAACTTGTTAAGCATTTTACCTTGAGCTTGTCAAGGATATATATTATTGTTAATTATATATATGATATATTACATATACCTTATATATGTAATATTTAATACCCACAAATTAACAGCAGTTGCCCGTACACTATTTCAATAAAATACATTCTACATAAATAAAAAATGGCTAAATTATACTCCAGCCCAAATTTTAGGGAGTTGCTTTAAATTTAATCAAATTATTATTTTTGCATTTCTTAGTATGAATCCACTCATGTTTATTATGATATGCTAATTCATTTGAATATTAATTTTTCATTTTAAAAGCAAAAATTAGAAGCTTCTATTCTGGGGTTACACATCTCAGATTATTCTATTGAAGAATACAGACAACTGAGGCAAATTATTAAGAAACAAACAGACCAGTGGGATAGAATTCTATTTAAGCACTAACTAGTGCTGAGAATCACCAGTTTCCCAAAGTTTATTCCAAATGGCATCCACCTAACCATTCCCAGGCCTCCAGATTATTTGTGAACAACTCACTGTTGATGAGCAACACACATGCCACAAGTCTCTGTCAATTAGTTTCAAATTTTTCTGGTCTAAATGTAAGACAGATATTTTGAAATGTTATGTGTTAAGTTTAAAATATTATATGTTAATAAATTGGAAAGAAGGGAAGATGTAGGCAATCCCCCAGGCCTGCTGGGGAATTTCAGAGTCCGACTGAAGGAAAAGGGGTAAGGGGCGCAGAGTCAAGACATGGTCTCTGGGAGTCGGGTGAACGCAGACAGAGGACAAGCTGTCACGCACTCCTTTATTGGGGGCAGGGTAAGGGGTTATGTACTGTTCGCATTTCCACTCTCCTCTTGTCTCCTTGTGATTGGCTCAGATGCAACTCGGCTGCCTGTATGGTTTTGCCTGCCTAGGACAGGTTAGGTTGATGAGAGACAAGCTCTGGGAATGCGTAATTCTCAGCATACTGGCTACTACAGGAAGAGAAGAAGAAGGGAGGGAAGGGGGAAGGGAAAGGAGAGGCAGAGAGGAAGGAAGAGGAAGGGAGGAGAGTGGAAGGGGAGGAAGAGAGAGAATGAGTAAAGGGAGGAAAAGCTGGGGAGAGGATGGGGTAGAGAGGAAGAAAGAGGAGAGGAAGGCAGTGGAGTGGAGGGAAGGGACCATATAGATATGTAAGCACAACATCACAGATCATGGAGTCTCCCTTTCCCTGGGCCAGTCTTTGGGGATCCTGTACTTTAAAACAAGGACTGGCTTGACATGAATATCCTCACCCTCGACTGAGGTGATTCTGGTGGCTGAGCTCACCAGGACTGCAAAACATAATGGCCCATTTATTGCACTACGGCCCAAGTATGGATAAAGAAGAATCTGACAGACACCCTTAGTAGAGATTGAAGAAGCAAGAATGTCAGTTCTGCTCTCAAGTATTTAGAGCCCAGATTGACAATGAGGTTGGAAGTTAAGAAGGGCTAAAGCTAAAATTTACAGGGACATGAAAAGACTGATTTTGCCACATGTTCAGAGACGTGAATTGATTATAAATCTATTAACGGAAGACTTGTTGCGAGTACACAACAGGTCAAACTTTTGAAAGCACTGAGTTATAAAATTAGGACTTAGTCATCAGGACTAGGTAGGAACCTTGCTGTGTGAGGGAATTTTTCTGGGGATACACATGTGTCTTCTCATCCCAAACAAAATCCAACTTGGTGAAATAGTGATTTTTTTTTTTCCTGGGGCAGCTAACAGGAGTATGGATGAGGGGTCACTTACAGGGTCAGAAATGACTCAATAGTGGCCACATGACCAAGAAACCCACAACCACACGAGTGGGAAATCATGAAAGCTGTGTCCCTTATCCTTGAAGCTCTCTGCACAACCTGCAGGCTCTATAATTTAATTTTGGTAACTAGGCTGGTTGGTGTCTCATCTTCCAGCAGTTCTTCTCTGCTTCTATAACCCTGCAGAGGGTCTCTCAAGAATCTTAAAGGTTTCAGTTTTCCCAGATATGTGACGTTTGTTTACCTCCTGTTTCCCAAGTCTACTGAATTCTTAGTATCCATAATATATTAATAACCAAAGCAACATAATGCTGGATCATAGTCCAGCACACGCTATATCCTAACTTATTTAAACCAAATTTTATTTATTTATTTATTTATTTATTTATTTATTTATTTATTTATTTGTTTGTTTATTTATTTATATGTATGTACTGTCTGCATGCAGATTTTTGCATCCGTGTCGTGCAATGCCTTGAGGTCAGAAAAGGGTGTTGGATTCCCCTGGAACTGGAGTTCTCCTGGAATTGGAGTTAGTTACAGACAGTTCTCAGCTGCCATGTGGGTCCTGGGGATCGGACCCGAGTCCTCTGCAAGAGCAGTCGGTGCTCTTAACCACTAGGCCATCTCTCCAGCCCAACCAAATTTATTTTTTCACTTTAATGAAGATTTATGATAGGTCATATTCCTGACAAAAGCCATGGCTAGTACAAATGTGGTATCCAGTGCTATTGGCACAGATTCTTTCTGAACCTGTTTTAATCTCCTCAGCAGACTGCTAACCTCAGCACCTATTCCAAGTTCACTGCAGCTTTGACAAAGTTATGAAGAGGAACAGAAGCTGTGAAGAATGACTCCCGTGCCATCCAGGTCTCCAGGCCAGTCACTCTGCTGGATGGAAGCTTCCCAAGTGTGTGTGTGTGTGTGTGTGTGTGTGTGTGTGTGTGTGTGAGAGAGAGAGAGAGAGAGAGAGAGAGAGAGAGAGAGAGAGAGAGATTGCTGATGAGGAGTTTTGCTCCAGATGCAATCCTGGCCCTGTGACTACAAATACAGAGAAGAAAGTGGGTAATTTTCCTTTAAAAAAGTAACATATTCAGGGAAAATTATTTAGGAAAAAAAAAACACTTAATAGAGAAAAAACTGTACAAGCTATCAAAATCAAAAAGCAAACACAGATCAGAGGCAGAGACATCAACTGATTGAACAATAAAGACTATGACTGCTCAAAGTCCCTTTGGCCAGAGCTATCCCAGATCATGCCTCTTCCCCTCCAAGACGACAGCCCTCATACATACTGAAAAAAAGAATAAATGCCGTAGTTCTTGTTCTCCAGGGAAATGAATGGGGACCCCAGCTGTGTCTCTGTCCCATCTGCCTGTTTACCTGAAGGTCTCATCAAATCTTGTCTCAGCCCTTCCCAGTCCACTATAGATCACCATCCTTACTCTGCCCCTTCCCATCACATGTGGTGTTAGTGTTGTGGTGTTAGTGTCATGATGTCACTTTCTGTATGAATGAGCTTACATGACATCAGTCCCTGTTCACAAATTCTAGGAAGTGAATATGTCAGCCCTAGTTTTGAGAGTATTCATGCATAGTTAACTTAGCTTTTCATAGAAAAGGCACAAACCTGAAGGCTTTGATCTTGTTAAGAGTGTTTTATTTCAGGAGATAGGAGAAAAAAAATTCAAAATGTGCCTGTATTTCATAGCTGTTACTAGATAACAGGGCTGTTGCTGCATCTTTACCATAGTCCACAGAGTTATCATCCTGGGTCTGTTTTCTTCTTCATAGTCTTGTGGTCACTATGGTGAGAGAAACAATGAACTAATGATTGAAACACAGCTTTATTTCTAACCCAGCTATGATGTGTAACCTTTGTGAATGTATATAATCCTATAATTAGGGGTATTTATTTATTTATTTATTTTTCTTGTAGAAGGCAATGTGAATGTGAATTTTTGTCTTTTTTATGCTTTTATTTATGTTTTGTGTATTTCGGACATCATTTCTCAGTTCACTTTAGAAATATTCCCCTTTCCCTTCCCCCCACTCAACCCCAGATCATGTACTCTGCCATAACTATTCTGCATTTTCTTAAAGTCTTTTTTTATATTTATGAATTCACGTTTTTCTCCTTTAATTTTATATTACTCTAAAATATGCATATATACTTTCCACTCATATACAGTAATTACAGTGTCTGAGAGTAAGTGGTGGATCGATTCTAGAGCCTGTTAAGAGATTTATACTATAACAACATAGTTGCTTTCAGATAAACCGAAATATAACAATACTGTTGTTCAGCTTTCCTTTCATCTGGGGATTTAGTGATAACTTCCACAAATGAGGGAGACCATTTTGCCACTTGATTTTCTGGGACCGTGTTACTTCACTTAGCATAATGGCTTCGAGTTCCATCCATTACCTGCAAAGTTCATGATGTCATTTTCTTTACCACCGAGTAGTACTCCATTGTGTATATGTACCACATTTTTGTTATCCAGTCATCAGTTGAGAGGCATGTGGGTTGTTCCAGCTCTTTGCTAATGTGAAGAGTGCTGCAATAAACAAGGATGTGCATGTACTTTTGCAGTAGGATGAGTTTGTGGGTATATACCCAGGAGTGGTATAGCTGGGTCAGGTGGTAGGCTCATTTTGAGCCTTTTAAGTGTTCACACTGCTTTCCATAATAGATGTAAAAGCTTACATCCACACCAGCAGTGGATGAGTGTTCCCCTTTCCCCACAACCTCTCCAGCATTTGGTGTCTTTTGTGTTCTTGATCTCAGCCAGTCATATCGGAGAGAGATGATAGCTGGAAGTGGTTTTAATTTGCATTTCCTTAATTATTAATGATGTTGAACACGTTTTAAGATGTTCCTCCACCATCTTTACTTCCTCACTAGTGAAGTCTCTGTTTTTGAGTAGCTTATATATTTTGGATGTTAATGAACTGTCAGATATATCAGTGCTGAATGTATCTGTGGGTTTTCTCTTCACTTCCTTGATTGTTTATTTGATGTACAGAAGCTTTTGAGTTTGAAGGGGTCCCATTTGTCAACTGTTGACCTTATTTCCTGTGCAGATATTGTCTGATTAAGAAAGTCTTTTCCTATACTTATGTTTTGTATTTTGTTACCAACTTTTTCTTCTATCGCCTTCAGGGTTTCAGGTTTTAGGTTAAGATCTTTGATCTACTTGGAGTTGATTTCTGTACAGAGTGAGAGGTAGGGGTTTAATTTTGTTCTTCTACAAATGGTGATCCAGTCTTGCCAGCACAATTTGCTGAAGATGCTATCCTTCCTCCATTGAGGTTTTTTTTCCCCCTTTGAATGAGGTGGCTGAAATTGTATGAGCTCAATTTTGGATCTTCAATTTTGTTCCATTGGTCAACAGTTCTGTTTTTGTGCCAGTACCAGGCTGTCTTTATGACTATGGCCCTGTAATATAGCTTGAAGTCTGGTAAAGCAATTCCCCTTGTATTGCATTTTTCCAATCAGGGCTGCTTTAGCTATTTGGGGTCTTTTGTTTTTCTATATGAATTTAAGGATTTTTTTTTCCAAGTCTGTGAAGAACCTCATGGGGATTTTGATTGGGCTTGCATTGAATCTGTATATCAATTTGTGTAAAATGGACATTTTTACTAATCCATGAACATGGAAGATCTTTCCATCTTTGGACATCATTTTGAATCTCCTTCAGGGTTTTAAAATTTTTGTCGTAGAGATCATTGGTATCTTCGGTTAGGTTTGTTCCCTCCCTGGTATTTTATTATTTTTGAGGCTATTGTGAGTGAGAAGGTCTTCGTATATTCCTTCTCCACTTGTTTATTGTTGGTGTAAAGAAAGGCAATTGATTTTTCCAGGTTAATTTTATATCCCGCCACTTTACTGAAACTCTTTTCTAGAAATATTCTGGTGGAGTTTTTAGCAACCGTTAGGTAAACTATCATATCATCTGCAAAAAGGGATAGTTTAACTTCTTCTTTTCTGATTAGTACTCCTTTAATTTCCTTCTCTTGTCTTATTGCCTTAGCAAGCTTTTCAAGCACTATGTTAAAGAGGAGTGGTGATGAGGCACCCTTGCAGTGTTCTCCCCTTTAAGGGAAATGATTTCAATTTTTCTCCATTTAGGATGATGTTGGCAGTGGGTTTGCTATTTATGTCTTTGATCATATCAAGCAATATTCCCTTCAGTCCAATTCCCTCTAGAACTTTAAATATGAAGAGATGCTGGATCTTGTCAAAGCCTTTTATTTTTTTCTGCATCAATTGAGATGATCGTGTGGTTTTTGTATTTCAGTCCATTTATGTGTTTTATGATATTTATTGATTTACATATGTAAATCATCCCTGCATCTCTGGTATGAATACAACTTGGTCATCATAGATGATCTTTTTGATGTGGGTCTGTATGCGATTTGCAAGTAGTTGGTTGAGAATTTTTGCATCTAGACACTTGGCTGCCACTGTTGCACAGTATCTCCAGGCTGTTGAGGTGTAGCTGATATTGACGGAGGAGTCTTGCTTGTCTCAGGGAGACCAATATTTTGCTGTATTGCTTTAGTAGCCTTTGGTAATGCTCTCTAGCATTTCAGAGGCCAGTTGTACACTAGCAAGTGACGTCTCATAACATTTTTCATGCTCACACCAGGTCTTCAAAAACAGGACTTACTGCCTTTCTCCTTGCATATATCCCACTTATAGGCAAAAGGCCTTTATAATTTTGGGGGGGGGCGGGTTTGAATCCCCTAGTCAATATCTCCTAGGCAGAATAATTCATTGCTGATGTCAGAGCTTTCCTGTAGTAATATATTTTGCTTAATTACACAACTTATAAACACTTTACTATTGAATTTGGCTCTAGATAGAGAAATATCCTTTCACAGTTCCTATGCCTATTATTCTTAATACGTTTATGCCTGTTTTATAGTAAATTACCACTGTAACAATTATACTGAACTAAGCTCAGTTTACAGTTAGGAGAATGGTTTCACTTACCATCATGTTTTTCTTTTTCCTTATATAGGGGAAGGTAGCAAAAGGTTTCCTCAGGCATCTGAAGGTAAAACTTCATTGGGCCCTTAAACAAGTCACACGCGAATATATATTTAGAGTAGATGTCAGTGTCTGTGATTAGGCATCTGAGGTTCCTCTTTCCTTGATGTTTAGATGGGTCAACCTCTCTGCTGGCATTTCCAGTTCATCCTGCATAGCCATAAATTGTATATTTTTCTAAGCATTTAGATTCTGGTGATTTTAACCTGTGGGAACATAAAAATATCTCTCCCACTACGATTAGTTTCAAAGATCAGAAAAATTGACAATTCTATAGATAGATTGAACACAGAGTTTTCTATCTATGTCATCAATAGAGATGGGTCTATAGCTTTTCATTTTTGGTTGTATTATTTTGTCTGGTTTTGGTATTAGGAGTATGCTGGCTTCATAAAAAGAATTTTCGGGAGAAACTCCTCTGATGTTTGTATCCTTCTGAACAGATGGAGTAGTAATGGTTGCTAGGACCTCTTTAAAATGTTTTACAGAATTCATGCTGAAACCATCTGATGAGCGGGTTTTTTAGTTGCAGAGAAGATTTTTTTACATACTCTCAAATTTCCTCCAAAAATTATGGTCTGTTTAAAGCTGTCAATCTCTCTCGTTAATCTTTGTTTGGGATATCCCAGGATTTTACCAATGTTCTGTACCCATTTCTCTTAAGGTTTTTCAAATTATTGAGTATAGGGTTGAATTATTCCTCTCTATGGATTAGTCTGGATCATTTTTTTTATTGAATCTGTTGTAGTGCTTCCCCTTTCATCATGAATACTATTGATATGAGAGTCTGTCTTTTTTTTTTTTTTTTTTTTGGTTAACTGGGCCTACAGGTCTGTCGTATATTATTATCAATCCTTTTCAAAGAAACCAAGCTTCGTAGGATTCATTGTTTTATGATTATTGTTTTCTTTGTTCTATTTCATTGATTTCTCCCTCGAATTCTTGTGATTCATTCTGTACTTCTTGGGTTTAGGGTTCATTTGTTGTTCGTCTCAAGTATCTTTTAGCTACCAGTGTTACGATATTTATTTGTTTCCTTTCTATTCTTTTTTCGTTTTTTTTTTTTGTTGTTGTTGATTTTAACGCATTAAATTTTCCAATCTAAGACTGCTTTTAATTATCCTACAAAGTTTTGTTTATTTTTTTGGTCAATTTTTCGTTCAGTTCCATGAATACTTTTATTGCATTCTTTATTCGGTCCCATGACCACTTTCATATTCAGCATCGGTGTTGTTAGTCTCCCATGTGTCATTGTAGGCTAGTTGGGTCTATATTTGGCTGTTCATATATGAGTTTACTGCACTGTCAGGTCGATCAGAAGTGCACTGGAATAATTTAATCTTTTTGTGTTTGTTGACGATTTCTTTGTGCACCCAGTATATTGTGGTCGATTTTGGGAAATGTTCCATGAGGTGCGATAGAAGGGTAACTATTCTCTGGTGTTTGGGTTGGAATATTCGTAGAATGTCTGTGGGGTCCGTTTGATGTATTGTGTTGTTTCATAATTCTGATGTCTCTCTGTTTATTTTTTTGTCCAGTTGATCTATCCCAAGGAATTGGTGAGGTATTGAAGTCTCCCAGTATTAGTGTGTTAAGATTAATCTGTGTCTTGACGTCCTGCAGAGTAGTGTTTACAAAGTTAGGTGCACCAGAGTTAGGTGCATAGACCATTAGGATTGTGAAGTTTCATAGTTAATTGTTCCTTTGACAAGGATGTAATGGTCCTCTTTTTTTTTTTTTTTTCTTCTGATTAGTTTTAGTTTGAGATCTATTTTGTCTGATGTTACAATAGCCACTCTGGCTTGTTTTTGTACCATTTGCTTGGGATATTTTTCCATGCTTTCAACTCTAAGTTGTGTCGTCTTGTGAGGGTGAGATGGGTTTCTTTTATATACAGCATATAGAAAGATTCTGTTTCCTAATCTGTTCTCCGGTCCCAGTCTATATCTTTTGATTGGGGAGTTAGAAACCATTAGATATTTAAGGTTAATTATTGAGGATGTGTGTTGCTTCCTTCACCTTATTTTTTTGTATTGCATTCTTGGTCTAGGTTTGTAGTTATACTCTGTTATTACTTTTTGTTATTTCTCTCTTGTAATTTAGGGATATTCTTTTTTCCTGTTGCTTTTTTCCTCTGTTATTTGGATTATTTTGAGGATTTTTCTGAAGTTTGGTTTCTTAGGACATATTTCTTTCATCATGTTCATGTCATGAAAGATTCTTCTCTCTCTTTCAAATATAATTGACATTTTTTGCTGAGTATAGCAATCTGGGTTGGCATGTAAAGTCGTTTATTACTGGGATTACTTTGGTACACATTCTTTAGCTTTCATAGTTTGCACCGAGAACTCAGATGTGATTCTGATTGGGTTTCACCTTATATGTAACTTGTTGTTTTTCTCTTGTGTCTTTCAGTATTTTGTCTTTGTTTTGAGCATCCAGTGTTTTAACAGTTATATGGCATGGAGAATTTCTTTTCTTGTCCTGTCTGTTTGGTGTTCTATGTGCTTCTCGTATTAGTATGTGTTTGTCTTTTATTCAGTTTGGGGAAATTTTCTTCTATTATCCTGTTGAAGATTTGGTCAATAGTGTTGTCTAGGGATTCTTCTCCTTCCTCTATCCTTATGATGCTGGAGGTTTGGTAATTTTATCATAGTGCCCACATTTCTGGGTTGTTCCACTCTTACGTTTTTTTTTTTTAAATTTTCATTAATTTTTACTTGAAGCTTCTCATTGTTCTGTATTATACCTGCAGGTCTGATATTCTTTTTTCTGCTTCTTTTTTCTGCTTTTGAGGCTTTTTCCCTTCCTTTCCTGGTGGTTGAATGAATTTCATATATCTTTGTTTTATTTCAAATCCTGGTGATTTTTCTTTAGATTTTTCCACTTCCCTCTGGAGCCTGTCATTGTCATCTTGTACCTCCTTGGTTTGTTAGTCATTTTCTTTTTTCATTTCAGCCTGGCATCTTTTCAGTGTTTTCACTTCCTTCTGGATTTTGTCATTTTCTCCCTGTACGTCCTTCTTGAGTTTTTCAATATCTCCACTTAGTTCTTTCCACCATTTGTCATTATCTCCATTAGGTCCTTCTTGAGTTTTTCATTCTCTTCCCTTAGTTCTCTAATTTCTTTGAATATGTCTACAGTTGTTCTACTAAGGTCAGTGTCTTGGCTTCTTTCCTCAGAGGTCTCATTGTAGGGATCTTCTGTATGGTTGGTAGAGTTCAGTGTGGATTTATTATGAGCTTTTTCCATGTTGTTTTTTTCTTTGTGTCTTTGGAATGTGGATGCTTTATTTGTTTCTTTGAATTCTGGCACCTCAACATTGGCTGCACAGACTATAATCACCAATGCTCCGTCTCTTAGGTCCTCTGCACCAGAGCTCCACCAGGTTGACAGTGTGTGTAGGGGTTGCTTTGTGTTGCTACTTTGGCCTGCGTACCAGTAGACCCCCAAGGATCAAGGCAGTTCCACCTTGCCTCGCCAGCACCTCACTGACCCTTTTATTTATTTTTAACATGTGAAGAAATTGTTTTCATCTCATCTCTACATTCACAAGGTATTTGAAGTCATTTTTCTCTGAGGTGTTCTGATGGATCTGATATTAAATTATTACTGAGAAATTACAGAGAAATTTTCCTACATGTTAGTAAAATTATCATCTCATTGTTTACAAACAAATAAGAAAGGGAATTGCAGAAATTTGTAAATGTGCAGATATGCAGCTACTTAAATATAAAACAAAACTACACTTCTACATTTGAAATTTCAAGTTAACCCAAGATGATTAAACAGAAAAACACAAGACATAAATTATGGAATTTAGCATACTCAGTAGCATGAGAATGGTTTACAGCAATAAATATCTAGCTTACCATAAAAGAGCTCAAATCACCAATTCAATCACATACTATAAGAAAAAAGAAAACAGTTCTAGTCAAACCCAAAGAAAAGAAATATTGGAGATTAGCAACAAATACACAAAAGATAGAAGCAACCAGGAAACAGAAAAAGGTTGGCTTCACAAGTTTTAACAAAATTGACAAATATTTTATAGGATGACTGAGAAATAAAAAAACACCAGTTACTAGAATCAAAAATGAAATGGAGGCATGGGCTATATACTTTAGAAACTCATAAGAATGGGGCTGGAAATGCATCAGCAGTTAAGAATGCTGGCTGCCATTACAGGGGACTCATGCTGGGTTCTTAGCACCCACACCAAACAACACACAACTGCCAGTAATTCCAGTTCCAAAGGATCGCACTTTCTCTTCTGACCTGCTTGGGCATCTAGAAGCATGCAGTGTGCTTCCATCCATGCAGACACACACAGAGCAACATTGACAAAACCACATAAAGAATTATAAGGTAATTATTTAATGTCCCAAATTAGAAAACTTACAAGCAACAAATTCCTGGAAACAAGCAAGGAAAAAATGATTCAAGAGAAATGAAAAATTCTACAAAGACAAATGATGTTGACTGCAGTAAAAGAGAAAGAATTAAATCTCCATAACAAAAATTTCCAGCCCTAGATGGCTTTTAAGGAAACATTCTTAACATATTTAAGAAGTGAAACAAGTAGTACAGAACTGCCTCCCACATTCATATAAAAGATGCTTCTCACATCTTTATTACCTGAAACAATATATGAAACAATTAAATTGGAATAGTTCATCCATAATTTTACTTTTAAATATTTTGTTGTTTTTATTTCATATGCATGAGTGTATTGCCTGCATGTATACGTAAGTGCACCCATGTTATGCAATGCAGTTGGAGTTCAGAAAATGACATCAGATCCCTTGGAACTGGAATTATGGATTATTGTTAGCCACTTTGTGATAGCTGGATGCTTGTTAGCCACCATGTGGGAGCTGGGAACTAAACCTGGGTCCTCAGTAAGAGCAGCCCATTCTTTTAACCACTGAGCCATCTCTGCAGCCCTCAATTTCATCCATATTATTTTTACTAAGAATCACATGTAAAATACCGTTGTACTGGATTTGGAAATATAGATTTTGCCTCATGAAAAAGGTATGAGAGGTTATTTCAGCTCCTTACTCAAGGCAGACTGGAGATGTAGTTGAGACACTAGCACTTGAGGAGCAGGTGAAAACCTGACAGGGGTGCACACTGTTGTAATTCCATCATTTGAGAAATACAGGCAAGATGATGAGATGATGAGAAGTTCAAGGTCATTTTTATTTATTATAGGAGTTTGTGAACAGGCTAGGTTATGTGAGAGCTTCCACAAAATATAAAACAAAACAAATCACAAGCAAAAATCTGGACACTCTGTGATTGATCCTAGGCACCACACCCTATCATACACAGACACACAGAGACACAACATACACACTCACACCCCTACACACACACACACACACACACACACACACACACAGACCCATCCACACAGATAAAATCACACACAGACACAGCAGACACATATGCAGGCACAGAGACAGACATACACACACATGGATACAAAGACACAGAGAAACACAGACACACACATAAAGACATACACATACAGACACAACAGGTACATACACAGATACACACAGAGACATGTAGATAATAGAAACACAGACACACACAGTGACACTAATAAACATACATACACACAAAGAAACATACATGTACATACAGAGACACATGCTCATATAGACAGACACACACTAATACATTAACAAAAATAGACACAAAGAGAATCACACAGACACACATGCCAATACTGTAAAGCATATTAATAAAATGAAAATGTTGCATAATCTTCTTAGAACACAAGTATCTAAACCCATTATTCCCTTTTGTTATTTATAAATCCACATAGTATAAAAATAGGCAGATCTTGTTCCACCTCCCAAGGGACATTTGTGACTCCATTTATTGACCAGAAGAGTAAATGTTTTCTGCAACTGATTAGGTAAAAGAAAACGACATTTGTTCTTACTGCATGTGTTTGTTATGCATTGAATGTTCTAGCCAGAAAAATCAGAAAAGTGCAAGAAGAAAGACATTCTGATTGAAAACTGTAATGAGTGACTTTCTTCTTGCAACTCCCATAAACTTGGCTAGAGACAATCCCAATAAATTCAAAAAAATCCCCTCAGGATCACAAGTGAGTTCATCAAGGGTATATTTTACAAGATGAAAACTCGATCCTGTTTATGTATACCAGCAAAGAATATTATGAATATGAAATTAAGGAAATAGCTCCATACTCTGTAGTCTGCACAATAATAAAGTACTTAGGAATAAATTTGATATATTTATGGAAGCTATGTATGAGCAATGCTAAGACCCACACCAACAAAATGGAGAGAAAGTAACTGAGTGAAGTCATCTTATGCTTACACATGGGAGGAGCGAGACAGTGTCAGAGCAGGCATAGCCCTTAGCTTGAGTCATCGGTGCAATCCCTTAAAATATAAAATTCCTTTCTGCAGAAATGGATAGGCTGATTCAAAAACAACATGAAAAGACAAGGGCCCCAGAAAAGTGGAAATGATCTTGAAAGAATGGAGCAGGAGGTCTCACCAAGCCCAGCTCTGTACCCTGACAGGAGCTACAGTAACCAGTACTGGAAGGAACTGGTTCAGTAGTGAGTGCAAGCAGTGATGGAGTTTAGTTGAAATAACAGACATTATCTTATTTAGTGATGATTCCTTTAAAGGTTTTCTGACATTCCATTGTGGAATAATACTGATTCCTACAAACGCTGCTGGGATAACTGTATATATGATGGCACATACAAGCTTCTCACCAAATGTGAAAAATGAACCTTCAGTCATCAAATGCCTGAAGGAGAAACATAACTGCAGTCCTCAGGTGTGAATGGGTAGATCCTAATGATTTTATATTAGTAAAGGTGGTGTTAGATTGTCTAACTTCCTCAAAATGAAAACAACACTCATGCTGTAAACAGCAAGCCTGAAAAAGTGAAAACAATGCAATAAAGGAGAAAACACAGGAAAACTGCATGGAAGATACAGGACTTGTATTGTGAATATCTAAAACCTGATAACTGAATTAAAAAGATAATCCAAGTAAATATTGACAGAGAACTGGATGGATGCAACTCCACAAAAAATGGACCAATGACTTTATTTTTTTTCCAAATCCAATTTTTATTGTGCATTTCATAAAATATTTCCAATTGAATTTAGACCCGTGCCCCCTTCCTTGCTCCCCCCACCCCTCAAGAGCTCATGCATTCTGCCAAACATGTCTTTCATCTTTTTCTCAGCACCTTTTAACATTTTCAATGCAAAAGTTTACTGTTTGGAGCGAGCAGAGGTTCACCACTTCAGTTAGTTCTTTGACCCAGTCCTTCTTCCATTGTTGTTGTTGCTGTTGTTATTCTCTCCAATTTGCATCACTCCAAAATATGGATATATGCATGCCACATATATCATAGGTTTTAGCATGTTTGGCTTATAATTTTTTTCTTTATTTTTTGTATTTTTTTGGTCTTTTCGAGACAGGGTCTCCCTGTAGCCCCAGCTGTCCTGGAACTCCCTCTGTAGACCAGGCTGGCCTCGAACTCACAAATAGCCACCTGCCTCTGCCTCCCAAGTGCTAGGATTAAAGGCATGTGCCACCACGCCCGGCATTTTTTTTCTTTATTAAGCTGAAAGATGTCATGTTTGAAGGCTCCTACCTCGCAAGCCCAAACAACCAGCAGTTCTGCCCTTGTCCTCCACACTGGGACTTACTCTTCCCATGGTCACTAAATGAGGTTCAGTAAGCACCACATCCTGTCTTGATCTTCCTGTACTGGTCTCCATAATACAGCCTGGGTAGTCCAACAATGGCAGTCCAACAATACTCTGAAGATGCTGAAACCTCAGTTAGCTCAGTCCACAAGTTGGATGTCTCAGCAGTCTCCACCTGGCACTGAAGATTTGGAGGATTCTCGCAGAGACATGAGTCTTCAGTCCATATTGGAAGGTTGAAAAGCTGTGTCTCATGTGTTTGAATGATGACAAAGCAGTGGCAGCCATAGAGTAGCTGCACTTGCCAGTAAGAAAGGCAAAACAACTGTGCTCTTTTTAAAAAAAAAATTTTTGTCTTTTTACTAATATCTCAAGTTTTATACCTGAAGTGCAATTTCTCAAGCCTTACTAATTATAGATTTCCTGTTATACTTTCCTTTAGGATGTTTAAGGCCATACACTTTGCCCAGATTAACCAAGGTTTCTGTTTTTTCAAGGTCAGTTGAGGATCTGGTCCTCGGGGGTCAGTCAGGTGTTGGAGGGGAGGAGGGAGCCCCTGGCTTATTTTGGCTTTTCATTTACCAGGTTTCCCCTTTTGAAGCATGAGCAGACTTTCCTTTTTATAGACTAGACACTGGCTGAAGTCCCATTAGTGAATCTCCAAGACCTCCCAGCACAGGAAGACTGATGACTCACATTTGCAGGACATTTCAAGAGATGCTCCCATGCATAGTCCCCTGGGGCTTAGTTGACCTCTGAGGGCAAGGAACAAAGTTATCCCTTAAGACCCTAGACAAAATTGTTATGGGCATCAAGTATGGTCATTAAGCATCCAGGAAGGGTAAGTTACACCAGCGTGATACTTTTAACTACTGTATATTTTAGAAAAGACTTGGGCAAAAGCTCAAACAGCCTTGTATAAGAAATACTAAGAAACACTCCCATAAAATTAATACTGTGGTTAGCCATGTCATGACATACTAGTTTTTTCCTCATTATTTTCATCTTATATTACTCTAAAATGTGCATACATACCCTCAACCTATACACCAAAAATAATCCTAAATCTGAAAATAATTGGTTGCTTAGTTCTAGAAACTGTTCAATCGTTTTGTATTTGTTGAGGTTTTTTTCTGTGTCCCAGTATGTGGCTGATTTTGGAGAATGTTCCATGGGGCTGAGTAGAAAGTGTATTCTCTGGTATTTGGGTGGAATATTTAGTAGATGTTTGTGAGGTCCATTGGGTGTATCACATAATTCAATTCAAATGTCTCTGTTTATTCTTTGTCCAGTTGACCTGTCCTAAGGGCTCAGTGGGGTATTGAAGTCCCCTACTATGAGTGTACTGGGGTTAATCTGTGCCTTGGGATCCTGGAGAATTGTCTTTATAAAGTTTGGTGAACCAGAGTTTGATATATATATATTCATGACTGTGAAATCTTCATGGTTAGTTGGCCCTTTAATAAAGGTGTAATGACCCTCTTTGTCTCTTCTGATTTCTTTTACTTCGAAGTCTATTTTGTCTGATATTAAAATAGCAAATCCTGTTTTCTTTTTGGGACCAATCGCTTTGAATATTTTTTCCCATCCTTTCATCTTAAGTTGGTGCTTACCCTTGAGATTGAGATGGGTTTCTTGTAGACAGCATATAGATGGGTCCTGTTTCCTAATCCATTCTCCCAGTCTAAGTCTGTTGATTGGGGAGTTTATTCCATTAATATTTAAGGTTATAATTGAAAGATGTGTGTTGTTTCCTTTCACCTTATTATCCATTTGCAGTTTTGGTCTGGGTTTCTAGTTCTGCAGTTATGCTTTTATTAATTTCTCTTTCTAGGTGCCTGGGGATAGTTGCTCCTCTCTTCTGTCCTTTGAATTGCTTCAACTATTCTCTGAAGGGTTGGCTTTCTGGACATGTATTCTTTCATCTTGTTTATGTCATGGAAGATTTTTCTCTCTCCTTCAACTATGGTCGACATTTTTGCTGCGTTTAGTAACCTGGGTTGGAATCTATAGTCCTTTAACACTGGGAATGTTTTGCTCCAAGTTCTCCTTGCTTTAATACTTTGCACTGAAAAGTCACTTATAATTCTGATGGGTTTCCCCTTATATGTAACTTGTTGTTTTTCTCTTGTGGTTTTCAGAATTTTGTCTTTGTTTTGATCATCTAGGCTTTTAACTATGATATGGTGTTGGTGTGGGGAGTTTCTTTTCTGATCTTGTCTGGTCGGAGTTCTATGTGTATCTTGTATTTGTATGGGCTTGTGTTATTTTATTTTATTTTATTTAGTTTGGGGAAATTTTCATCTGTTATTCTGTTGAAGATCTGATCAATACCATTCTCTTGGGATTCTTCTCCTTCCTCTATCCCTATGATGTGGAGGTTTGATCTTTTCCTAGTGTCCCACATTTCCTGGTTGTCCCACTTTTGTGTATTTTTAATTTTTTCTTATTCTTTACTTAAGCACTTTAGTGGTTCTGTGTTATCTTCCAGCTCTTGTATTTTTTATTCTGCTTCCCCCATTCTACTTCTGAGGCTTTTTCCCTCCCTTTCTTCTTGATTGGATGAGTGTCAATTTCCTTTTTCATTTCATCTTTTGATCTTTAATATTGCCACTTCCTTTTGCAGCTTCTCAGTGTCTTCCAGTAACTCCTTGCTTCACTGGTTTGTTTCCTTTTTTATTTCAGCATGGGATCTTTTCAGTGTTTCTACTTCCTTCTGGAGTTTGTCATTCTCTCCCTCTAGTTCTTTCTGGTGTTTTTCATTCTCTCCCTTTAATTCTTTCCAAAGTTTGTCATTTTCTCCCTCTAGGTCCTTCTTTAGTTTTTCATTCTCCCTCCTTATTTCTCTGACTTGTTCTTTATATTCTTTGATTTCTTTGAATATGTCTGCAATTGTTCCTCTAAAATCTGTGTTCTGGGCCACTTCCAGGGAGATCTCACTGTAGGATTCTCCCACAGGGTTGGTAGAGTTTAGTGGGAAATTATTCTGCATGCTTTTCCCATGTTGTTCCTTCTTTGTGCCCTCAGCATGTGGGGTTTCTTTCTGTTAATATTTTCATTTAAATCCCAAATGTTTCTTCACTGTGTTGAAGGCTTGCTTTGCTTGCCTCCTTCAGATCCCTTCAGTTGTTTTATTTTTTTCTCCTTGTTTATAGAGTGTTGACTTGCTTAGCTTTCAGACTTTCAATTTTGGTTATATACTGGAAGTCTAACTCACCCTTCCCTTTCTATTCTAAAGGTTCTCCGAAAACCACACAGTAACAACCCAGTTAGTACCCTGCTGAGCACTGTGCTCAGTCTGCTTCCTGTCAGCCAGTTTCTCTAGGTTGCCTCTAGGGCTTGGTGATGGCCTTGCCTTGTGCCCCAGAATCACTATTGTGGTCACACTTGGACACTTCCTCAGCAATTCCAGTTGGGGGTGGGGGGTTTGCCTCACTTAGCCTTCATCCCTGGACTCTGTGCTTCAGATGTTTCTAGGAAATCCCCTTATCTGTGCACTCAAGTCTCACAGTGGCAACTGGCCCGCCTTTTATACCAGCTAGCAGGGCAACTCCACCTCCACAGCCACACAAGACAATTATCTAACAGTTTGCCAGGCCCCTACCTGTGCTTCAGGTGTTCCTGGGAAATCCTCTGATCTGAGCTCTGTGCACTCTTGACCAATGAATTTATGAACACTTGCCCTGCAGTGTTTACCACTGGGAAAATGCACATCCACAAAACAATGCATTCCACACCCTCTACATGAAGATAAGGAGGGTAATGAATCATAGACAATTGTCAGCATTGTCAAGGATGCGTAGACAACTTAGACCCTTATTTCTTGGTGAAGGAAATACATAGTACTTCTGCTTTCCCAGAAAACATATGTGCACTTCTTCATAAACATAGACATGTAGGCTGTGGATATATCCAATGCTATGTGTATGTATACAACAAATCCTGTATGCTGTAATACAGATAGGTCTATAAAAAATGAAGGCACATAAAATAAAATAAAAATAATTAACATATTTTAAATTCCTTTCTCTTTCACATACAGCTTTATATACACGGCCTAAAGGTAGCGTTATACAGTATTTTTAGTATGCCTACATTTTGTCCATGACCTGCACATGAGGCCAGGTATGAATATTTCCACTTAGAATATCATGTCCATATTCAAACATTTAGATATTGGATCAATTATTATATCAGATTTTTAAACTAGGGATACTCAACCTATAGATGATAGTGAAGCACATGGCCAGCAAGCATCTCCACCTTGCTCTCCCCACCATTCCTTCCCCATCAGTGCAGAGTCCACAGCTGAAATTTTAGTGCCCTTCTCTTAGATGTGGGATGCCAGCCACAAAACATCCAGTGGGAGGGAGAAAAGTCGGAAAAGGAAAGAGACTTTGTAAGGAGATAAAATAAAAAAGTAACCAATCATCAGCTTGGAAGCCTACTGCAGTAGTCACTTCCAACTCCTAAAGTATCTGCCTTAAGAATCGAAATATATTACAGTTCCTTTTATTCACTAGTGGTCATGAAAACTGTGGTTTTTCAGCAACAAGGTAAATAATCTAACCAAACTCAAACTACAGTAATATTTTAAGACTGTGGTGGTTCCAATGAGTTCCTCCCAAAGGTCCAATTATTTGAATACTTGGATATTTGTATACAGCTTGTGGCAGTATTTGGGGAAGGTCTAGGAACCTTTCAGAGGTGTGGCCATGCCAAAAGAAGCATGTCACTGTGGGTGGGTTCTTAAGCCCTGCTGGATTTCAGGTTTCTCACTGCTTCCAGTGCCTGCTTAAAGAGAACTCTCGGCTTTTTGCCCTCCTGTCTCCATGTCTTTCCTGCCATTATGAACTCTATCTTTGGAACCATAAGACAAATAAACTCTTCCTTCTATAAAAAAAAATAAAAACTGAAGGCAAGATAATGCAACCCAGTACTACTCAGTAAGCACTCCTTCTTACCCTGGGTATTAGCCCAGGAGATCAAAAACCTTCTTTTATTTCTAGATGTGTTTAGTTTGAATTTTTCATTTAAATAAACTTATATAATACATGGTGATTGAGTATCTTGCTCTTTGAGAACCAAGACACATTGAGTTGGCAGAATGAATCTTTACTGAGGGCAGAACTGAACACAAAGGTCCTGTACAGACCCCTAGCCTAGTTCTCAGCTGCTGTGTTGTAAAACTAAAGGTCTTCCCAGTTAGAACTATTTAAAAGAAATATTTAAATCATTAGGCTAGTGGCAAACCTACCACACTGCTTTAATTCAGGAAGGACGTTTTCAACATTTCCACTGAATATTCACAGGATGGATTGCACTTCATCTACATTTTGTTGTCAGGAGACCGTCACTAACACAGGTCTCTGTATTTCTTCAACATGAGCTTTTGACACCCATCTAGCTTTTCCATGCTGATTTCCCCCAAATTCTTTCTTGGTTCTTCTCAGTCAAAGCTGGCTGCTCATACCATGAACATGCATAAGCTATGATTTTTCTGTAATAGACCATATATTGTTTCTTGCCTTTATCCACTGTCTTCTGTTTTAAAATGGCAGGTGGGAAAGGCTGAGTGCTAATCATCTCATCTGTATCTCCAGAGCCACACACCGTGATTTTTTAATTCTTTAATATTTTTTTTTCATTTTTTAACAATAAGTAATAATTTATGAGTACAAGCATCCTTCATGTAAAACCAATTTGCAAGCAGTTATGCCCAAACCCACACAGCCCAAGGGGCTTGTATGTTCAATCAAGTTGATCAAATGAGTATCCAGTCTATATTGCTGTAGTTTCACCATTCACCCCCATTGCAGCCCTAACATTCTACCATGCCCCCTCTTCCTCAGATTGTTCCCTAGGCTTAGAAAAGGGGCAGAGAAGCAAAACAGTCTACTTTCTCTGGAGCTGTTGTTTTAGACTCTGGTCAATTCTGGCTGTTTCCTTTCATGGGCTGACAGTTTGTCCAGGAATAACCGTTCAGTCCTACTAATGAAGCACATGCAATTAGTTATATAGGTATTTAAACAGTACTAATTGTTATGGTAGGTTACTTTGGTATAGACACAGATGTTTGGATGGTATGTTAATCCATAAATTACGTTTTCTTTCTGTAAAATATGACAGGGTCTTACTGTGGCTTATAACATCTCCTAATCATTAGAGGATGTAAGCTTGTGGCATCAGCCGTGGGTTATTCCTCCAAGGAGAGAGCTAATAGC
This sequence comes from Rhizomys pruinosus, assembly GCA_009823505.1. Classification (NCBI taxonomy): domain Eukaryota; kingdom Metazoa; phylum Chordata; class Mammalia; order Rodentia; family Spalacidae; genus Rhizomys; species Rhizomys pruinosus. The sequence continues at coordinate 386,654 of VZQC01013081.1, read as the reverse complement.
CAATTAGATTTGGGATATACAGACATATGGCTGCCACTGCTGCACAGTATTTCCAGGCAGGTGAGGTGTAGCTGGTGCTGACAGAGGAGACTTGCTTGACTCAAGGATACTTATATTTGCTTTACTGGTTTAGTGGCCTTTGGTAACACTCTCTGGTATTCCAGAGACCAACTGTACACTTGCAATTGAGGTCTCAATGCATCTTTCCCATGCCTACATCAGGTCTTCGACAGCAGGGCAACATCATGAACTTTGCAGGTAAATGGATGGAGCTAGAAGATATTATATTAAGTGAAGTAACACAGTCCCAGAAAAACAAACGATGAATGGTATCCCTCATCTGTGGATGCTAGTGCCAATAACTCAGTCAGAGAAACAAATCCCTGAATGACTTGGAACTCTCTACATACATCATGATGTCCTGGAACTCACAGACATTTGCCTGTCTCAGTCTCTTTAGTGCAGGGGTTAAAGGACTGTGCCGTTAAACCTACCCTGATTTTCATGTTTAAATACAGATCTGATTTTTTTAAACTTGAAATGTATTGCAGATACAAGATTTTATCTGCTGTATTCCCTTTAGTCACATTGATGATGGTGATGTTGACGATGATGGTGATGATGATGATGATGATAATGATGCCGATGATGATTTTGAGAGATACAGTCTTAATGATTTTTGGAGGGAAGTTGCAACTTTTCAATATATTTTCTTGTTTATTGTTCCATTTATTGTTAAAGAGCTTTGCTTTTTTGAAAATCACTGTCTTCGACAGCAGGGCCTTATCACCTCTCTTCTTGCAGGTATCCCAGTTTGCAGGCAAGAAGCCTTTACTTTTGGGGGGGGGTGCTTGGATCCCCTGGCCAGCATCTCCTTGGTAGAATAATCCATTGCTGATATCAGAGCTCGCCTGTATTAATATGCTGTGCTTAAATTCACAGCTTAAGGAGACTTTAGTTATTATATTTGGTTCTGAATAAAGAATAATCTTTTTTCACAGTTCCTATGTTTATTGGTCAAATAAAGAAGGCAGTTTTACTAGTTTTATAACAGTTGGCTCAAATTTACAGTTAGAGAACGACTGCATCTTCATATTTCTCCTTGTTCTATGGGGGAGGGAGTTAAGAAAGTCTCTCATATTAAAACTTTGCAGCACCTAGAAGGTAAGTTTCCTTAGGACTCATTATAAACAGTTGTTATAAGTAAGATCCACAGAGGGGTTTGGTTCCTAAAACACGTTTCAGGGATAAATCATCATGTATGTAAGATACATTCTTATTCACGAAAAAGCCTAACAGAGAAAAACTTGCATGTTTATTTATTTGATTAAGTGTTTTTTTTTTTTTTTTTTTTTTGGTCTTTCAAGAAACAGGGTCTCCCCTGTTAGTAACCCGCTGGTCCTGGAAACTCACTCTGTAGACCAGGGTGGCCTTGAACTCACAAAAATCCTGCCTAATCTCTCGGCCTCTCCTACAATGCTGGATTAAAGGCAATGTGCCCACCACGCTGCAAGATAAGTTTTTTTTTTTTTTTTTTTTTGTTTGGTCTTTTCAAGAACAGGGTCTCCCTGTAAGCCCCAACTGTCCTGGAAGTCCACTCTGTAACCAGGCTGGCCTTGAACTCACAGAAGATCTGCCTGCCTTGCCTCTAAGTGCTAGAATTAAAGGCGTGCACCACCATGCCCGGCAAGATTAAGTTTTAATACAGTGTCTCATTATGTATCTCAGACTGGGTTGGAGGGCCACTTCTTTCACTAGCAGGTGTCATAGAAGCTTCCCTGATAGTTACCCAGATGTTTCAACATTTAATCCCCTTCTCATAGCTTTAAAATCTGTGACTTTTATACACATTTAACTAATTTCATCAAAATAAAAACATAATTTTATATGAAATACTAATCTGATGCATGGTAATGTTTTTTGTTATGTTCTGTCTATAGGTTGTATTTTAACTAAGTTATATTTAAAAGTAAAATATCACTATTCTGGGATAATTATTTCCTGTTAGTTTTTTAATTTATGTGTATATGTCTGTGTGAATGTATCAACGTATTCTGTGAGAAGTCATTGGATCCCCTGTAGCTGGAGTTACAGGGAGTTGTAGGACATCAAGTATGGGTGCTGGGAACTGAACTCTGGTCCTCAGGAAGAGCAGGAAGAGATCTTAACTGCTGAGCCATCTCTCTAGCCAAAACCCTGCCTGTTAATTTATTCTAAAATAGAATGGCCACAATTATTAATAGTTTATAATATTTATAAGGATTATTGGAGACAGTTCAAATTAATTTTAGGCCATAATTCTATACGTCACACAAACAGTTACTTTGTTTCATATGTGTATGTATATATATATATATATATATATCATACTTGAAGATCATTATGAGTCTTTAAATAATTTAGTGAAGTTGCATACTGTTTTGGTAACTGCATGAAAGCTTAGTTTCAACAAAACAGTTGGAAGTATACTATAGGCAATGCATGTATATATGGGCTCAGATGATTCTAAAACCCAGATTTCTCATGCAAGATTTTATGTAGTTCTGGAAATATTTTTAAAAGTGAGTCAGTTACATGCTCGACAGCCAATCTTTACAGCACCATGAGTTTTGGTGAATTGAAAAATCATTAGACCTGCAAAGAGCATTTTATATTTATCAACTGTCTGCCTTGAGGAAAATCAACTTTCTCCTCTGTCACACACTGTATGTACCCAGAGATGTCATTAGGTTTTAACTGTTGAAGTAGAAATGACATTTTCCTTCCACTTCAGCAACACTCAGTTCAAAGTCTCATTTATTGGTGAAAAGTATGCAGAAGGTTTTCTTGGTTATAATTGAACTGTAGGTGCATTAACCACATTAGAAATGTGACTTTTCTATATCCTCGTAAAAATAGTAACAGATATATGTGAACATAGTCAATAGGGAGTTTCAGCTGGGATGTTGACATTTTATTGGTATAAAACCCCAGCCTGAGAGAGAGAGTACTATATTTGATATCAACCAAAACAGGTTTCGGGAGCTCTATTTTGCTAATTTGGGTAAGGAGTGGAAGTTATAATAAAGGCTAAATACATAAATGATATGTGCGACTAATGTAAAAGTTAATAAAATTAGCAAAATAACAGTCATATCTATCATTTGTTAAAAGCATCATATACAATAATCCCTATCATTTTTGTTAATGTGCACAACCACCTGTGAGGCTGGTACCAGGTATTTCCTCATCTCCCCTTGGTTCCCATATGGAAAAACAGTAGAGGAACACAGACCATTTAAATGGAAGTTATTTTGCAAAACCAAAGCAAAAGGACCACTTCACTTGAGAGACAGAGTGAAATTTTCCCAAAGAGGGTTTCACGGTTCATTGATCTTTGGGGACATGCTTTAGGACTCTTTATGAATTGGGTGTTATATTTACTAAGGCAGAGTGACTTTTTTCCCTTCTAGAGTAATGGTTCAGCAGATCCCCCCCTTTAGGGTACTTATTACCATGATCCTCTAGAGAAGTTCACAAGAGAGGCATGGCACAACAACAACAACAAAAAATGGTATTATAAAGCAAGAGTGCAAAAGCTCTGAGCTTGACAAGAAGGCACAGGGCCTGAAGCCTTATTTTCTGAGGTAGAGGGAAGCCCTAACTGCAGTATCAAGGATGCATAACCACAGTGGGACATCCTGATCTCCAGAGACGTGGCCCACCAGAGTACAGCTGAAGTCCCCGTGATCTCCCCATGTCTTACCCCCTTCCTTTCCAGGAGACAGTTGCCAGGATACAGCTAGAGTGCTTTTGTGTTTCCCTCATGTTTAACTGCTCCCAGAATCTATCTCAGAGGGTATCTTATTAAATATTCCAAACAGGCTGATGATGAGTCAGAGAAGCTAAGAATACTCCCTTTATATCACATTTAAGGACTGTCAGGAAGGAGTCCAGAATTTAAAACCCATCCATAATTTATTTTAAACCCATAGCTGTTTCTGGAATGTGTTTGAAGATTGATATCATGCGCCCATGTTATTCAACTGGGAATGATTTTCAGAGTGTAGTTTCCATACTCTGAGGTCACTGAGAGGAAGGCATGGAATTTCTGTTTGAATTTTCCATTGACATACACAGGAATGCTGATGGATAAATACTTAAAGCAAATAGTCAGTAGGATCAAGCAAATGATAAATCATGTTGACCAGCTAGAAGCAGATGTGGGTTTTGAAAAGATAAGGAACATTTTCAAGGAATATTTGTGTTTTCATAAAATAAGAAATGTTAGTGCAAAATGCCTCTGTGTGCAGGAAAAGAATTTCCATTTATATCTGAAATGTCTGTAGTCCTTAGTATAAGAAATAAGACAGATGATTAGATGACTCATAAGCAAACACTAAAGCCTAATAAATGGTGGCACTTTAATGGCAAATGACAAAGGAGTATCAGGAGATGATTATGTAAGAGAAAGATGGGTCAGAATGCGGAAGAAAGTGGATTTTTAAATTTTACATTATTCCAAAATATGCATATATACACTCCACACATAAGTCAAAATTTAAAATTCTGAAAATAAACTATAGGTTGATTCCTAAACACATTTAGAGATTCACATTTTAACAGTAAATTTCCATGCAGGTATAAAGTCGTTTAACTTTACATTCTTTTTTCAGAATATGACTACATGTCCTCTATCTATATATCATAATTACAATGTGTGAGTATAAGAGGTAGGATAATTCTAGAGCCCATTTTTAGATTCATGTTGTAAAAGCACAGTTGCTTTCAGATACAATGAAATATAATAATAAAGTTGCTCAGTTTGACTGCCAACTGGGGATTTGGTGTTAGCATCCACAAATGAGGGAAACCATTCACCTTTTTTTTTTCTGGGACTGTGTTACTTCATTTAGTATAATTGCTTCGAGTTACATCCATTTACCAGCAAAGCTCATGATGTCATCTTTCTTTACTGCTGCATAGAACTTCATTGTGTAGATGTACCACATTTTTGTTATCCAGTCATCAGTTGAGGGGCATTTGTGTTGGTTCCAGGTCTTTGCTATTGTGAAGAGAGCTGACATAAACCTACCTGTGCATGTATCTTTGTGGTAGGGTGCGTCTTGTGGGTATATACCCAGAAGTGGTATGGCTGGGTCAGGTGGTATGCTCATTTTGAGTTTTTAATTTTATTTTTTTAACAATAAGTAATAAGTAATGAATACAAACATCCTTCATGTAAAACTAATTTCCAAGCAGCTATGCCCAAACCCACACAGCCCAAGTTTCCCACCATCCAGCTGGAGGGGCTTGTATGTACAATCACATTGATCAAATAAGTGTGTAGTCTATATTGCTCTAGTTTCACCTTTCACCCCAATTGCAGCCCTTACATTCTATCATGCCCCCTCTTCCACAGATTGTTCCCTAGGCTTTAGAAAAGGGGCACAAGTAGGCGAGAAGCAAAACAATCTACTTTCTCTGGACATGTCAGTTTGGACTCTGATCAGTTCAGAGTGTTTCCTTTCATCGGTTGACAGATTATCAAGGAATAACCTTTCAATCCTACTAATGAAGCACAAGCACTTAGATATACAGGCATTTAAACAGTACTAATTATTATGGTAGGTTACATTGGTATAGACACAGATATTTGGATGGTATGCTAATCCATGAATTATAGTTTTTCTGTAAAAGATGACAAGGTCTTTCTATGGCTTATAACATCTCCTAATAACTAGAGGATGTAAGCTTGTGGTATCAGCCATGAATTATTCCTCCAAAGAGAACGCTACTAGCCAATTATATTTGGGATATACAGGCATATGGCTTCCACGGCTGCACAGTATTTCCAGGCAGGTGAGTTGTAGCTGATGGTAATGGAGGAGTCTTGCTTGACTCAAGGAGACCAATTTTTGCTTTATTGTTTTAGTGGCCTTTGGTAACACTCTCTGGCATTCCAGAGACCAACTGTACACTTGCTCATTTTGAGTTTTTTAAGGGTTCTCCACACTGCTTTCCACAATGGTTGTACCAGTTTACATTCCCACCAGCAGTGGATAAGTGTTCCCCTTTCCCCCCAACCTCTCCAGCATTTGGTGTCTTTTGTTTTCCTGATCTTGGCTAGTCTTATTGGAGTAAGATGATACATTAGTGTGGTTTTAATTTGCATTTTGTTGATTATTAATGATGTTGAACAGTTTTTAAAATGTTTCTCAGCCATCTTTCCTTCCTTACTGGTGAAGTCTCTGTTCAGCTTTTTTACTCCATCTTTTGAATAGGTCATTTGTTTTCTTACTTCTTTGTTCTTTAAGTAGCTTATATATTCTGGATGTTAATGCTTTGTCTGATGTATCAGTTGCAAAGGTTTCCTCCCACTCTGTGGGTTTTCTCTTCACTTCCTTGATTGTTTCTTTAGCTGTAAAAAAGCTTTTGAGTTTGATGAGGTGACACTTATCAGCTGTTGTCCTTATTTCTTGTGCAGGTGCTGTTTGATGCAGAAAGTCTTTTCCTACAACTGTGTTTTGTAGGTTGCTGCTGACTTTTTCTTCTATCACCTTCAGAGTTTCAGGTTTTAGGTTGAGATCTTTGATCCCCTTGGAGTTGATTTTTGTACAGGGTGAGAAGTAGGGGTTTAATTTTGTTCTTCTACAAATGGTGACCCAGTTTTGCCAACACCATTTGATGACACTGGAATTTGAAATCAACATATGGTTCTGAATTGGAAAGCTGATGACCACTAAAAATGAGTCACTTAATTTGGCTTCCAAGAAAACCAAGTGAAATTATACAGGGAGCCTGGCTGCAGAGGATTTTGGGAGAGTAGTGATAAGACTGAGATGAGGATGACTTCATCCAACCTGAGTGTGTACCACACATTTTGCTCTCATGTAACCTTTAGTACATCATGGTAATGACCCCTCTATATATGCAGCGGGGCAGATCATATCACCTTAGTTTAGTTAGGGTCTACCTTATGGCAAGTCTACATTGTCAGGCTTGATTGAGGAGCACACACAGCACACCTCAGTAAATTTATTGAACTGATATCTTTGACAGCTGTAGGCACTGGCCTGAAGATGATGATGGATGGCTAAATAATAGCATACATCATGCTAGTGACTCTTCTAAGCTCATTTAGAAACTATGTAATCTGTACAGTAGCAGAATGTAGTGCCTCTGATCACTACCCAAATACAGTACAAAAATAGGGATGTGGGTGCTGGGAACCCTGGCAGCTAGTCCTCATAACTGCTGAGCCATCTCTCCAGCTCCTAAATAATTGTATTTTGGTTGGCAAAGGAAAGGCAATCATTATTCAACTAAGCTAACATAGATTTTATTGATTTTATTTTTATTTTTTGAGACAGAGTTTAATGTACCCCATAGCCTGCAGCTTGACATGTGGATGAATAGGACTCCTATCCTCTGATCCTCCTGCTTCCATGCCAACAGGTTATGGGAGTAGAAGGTATAGCACCATGCCTGATTTTATGTAGTACTGGGGATCAAACCAACACTTATGAGTATGCTAAGAAGGCACACTACCAAATTTGACACACCTGCACCCCCCACAGACTTTCAATATCCAAAGTTAACGTAATGAGAGTTTTCTCAACAGAAATTAAAATTCTACTTTATCCAATTTTAGTCCTTTTTACATCTTTCAACTAAAATATGTAAAGCTACTTGTAACTTCATTAGCTTAATAATTTTGAATAATTAGTTCAATTTTGAATAGATTTATTCAAACAAATAAAAACCTATAAATGTGCTATTTATAATATTGAAAAACTCACTTTCAATATTATGATCACTTAAAACATTGCTGTCAACATTTTAGTGTCATAAAGTCTGGGGAGTAGATCACTGATGCTTATACATTAATATTAAAGAAAAATACTTAATTTGATGACATAGCTTAATCATAGTTGTCACTTTCTTGCTTATTTATCAGCTACAACCAATAAATTCTTAAGACAAACACAGAAGTATATTATGTGTAGCAACAAGAAAGTAGCCAAGAACATCTGTGTTTGTGTGTGTGTGTGTGTGTGTGTGTGTGTTGCATTTTTAGGTCTTTTTAATTACTAAGTAATGACCCCTGTGTTGAAGCTCTCTCCCCTATGGTTTAGCTTTAATGAGCCATCTCTTCATCCTTTTCCCATGTTACATGGTCTGTCAACATTTAAAAAGATTCCCTGGATATTTGAGTTACCTAGGAAAGGTCTGGTGCAAACCAGATTTGCCTGATATATCTTTTATGAATACATGTTTTTATGACAGGTTTCTAAGACATGCTTAGGCATGCGGTCTAGAGGAGTAGTGCTCTGGTATTTGTTTTCTTTTAAAAATTGCCTCCCTGTTAATTGAGGTGAAGCAGAGCAGCTGAGTGGGGTCTGTTCTAAGTCTTTTTAAAAGAATGCTCTGCTCTAGACTTCAGGAACTCTGTAGTCTCTTGCTCTATTCTGGAAATTTCAGGGAATCAGGTATTGTATAGTATCTTATAGTTAGATTTTTTTTTCTAATGCATCAAGCAATTTTATGTGCTCACATTTTGAAACTTCAGCACATTGATATTCTATGCCCTGAGATTTCCTCCAAATGCTGCGTGTCTCCAATCCTGCCTTTCAAACCTCCTCCTCTGAATGTCAACTTTCCTCTCTTTATCCTGTTCAGAAATGTCTATAGATGCAACATCTCATATTTAGGGCTGCATTTAAACTCTAGTTATTAACGATTCCTGAATTATATTTCATTAATTTAAACAATATATTTTTGAAGGGATAAATAAAAATGTAAAAATACATAGGCAGAGGTATAGCTACCCCTGTGAGATTATAAAATTGTAGTTTTAAACATAGCTATGTTAGTTTAGCTGTTTATATTTTGTGATGAACTTTTCATTGCTCCATAATTATTATTACACATCCTGTAGAATATGCCTTTTTAAACTGTAGCCTTCATTGTATTTCTTCTGCCTTTTCCACAGCTTTCCTCATTACTCTAATTTTCTACATGCTTAAACATTTGTGTTGTTTTAAGCTTACCCTACTTGATATAAAAATTATCTATCAAAGACTGAATCTGAGGTCTACATTTGTAAGCAGTTAGTTATAGGACAGACACCTACATGATATGCACAAATGTTCTCATGAACTTTGATGGCCACACAGAGCATCAGAACAATCCAGTTCTCCTCTGCTCTCAAATGAGGTGAGTTCCATACCATTGCCTCAAAGCATTTTTCTTCAGGTATTTTATTTCTTTATTGAATATTAGCTATATTCATTGTATTGTGTTGGGGTTTATAGGGACAATTTCTTTCAAATTCATCTTTTACTTTAACTATATTCTCTGCTGTGTCATATATATGCAAATCTTTTCATATAGTTCATAGAGACCTGGGACCACCAAATAAAAGAAAATATGATATTTATGTTTCTAATATGTGTTATTTTGCTTAATATGTTGATTTCCAGTTCTAAAAAACTGACTTTCATTCTTAATGATTGAGTAAAACTGCACTGTGTATATGACACATTTCTTTATTCATCTATCTGTTGATGGTCACCTTGGTTATTCTATAACATGGCTATTGCAAATAGTGTTTCAACAAACACAAAGCATATATTTTAAAAAGTCACTTGCAGTATTTAGTTATAAAATAAACTCCCATGTGTGCATTAGTTTTTTTCTTGAAGTGAAAATTTGGAAATTTTCACTAATCTCATTTCATTTTTTTTTTTTGGTCTTTTTGAGACAGGGTCTCCCTGTAGCTCCAGCTGTCCTGGAACTCACTCTATAGACCAGGCTGGCTTTGAATTCACAGAGATCTGCCTGCCTCTGCTTCCCAAGTGCTAGGATTAAAGGTGTGCACCACCACGCCTGGCTTTCATTTTATTTTAAGTAATATTAATTGGGAAAATTTAAAAAATCTTGGCCAACTCTTATGCCCTTTATTCTTCATATGTATTCTCTCTATGTAGGTCATATATTTGTTTATATGCATACATACGTTGGCTTGTTGAGACAGATTCTCATTTTAGCACAGGCTGGCCTAGGACTCACTCTGTATTCTAATCTGGCATCAACTCAGGCAATCCTGCTGCCTCAGTTTATATCCTAGAATTACAGACATGAACTGCCACCCCTGTGTATCTTCTTATCTTCAGTTGATAATGGGAACCATTTATGGACATAAATCATGGGCAAAGCTACATACATACAAAGAGGAACAAAATCAAAGAAGCCAAATACATCAGGTGTCTGCCTGCATTGCTGACTCTCCACAACCAAAGCTATATTTTATAAACTTGTAGATTATTTATACAGGTATCCCAGGCTGGTTCAAATGAATCAGAAATGACCTTGAACTTCAGATCCTTCTGCCTTCATCTACACGTGATGAGATTCCAGAAATGCATTACCACACCAGTTTATGGAGTGCCAACTCAAACTCCATAAACGTGAGACAAATACTAACAAGCTAGCTACAACCTTACCCCTATTTGCTTAAAGATTTCCAACTAATGCTCTTCTATAAATCAGGCTAGTACACAATTACACAATAACATTTTTGAAAGGTTTAAGTGAGCAAATGTCTGTATCATTAAAGTCTAGTTTGGGTACTTGTCAAGTGTCCATCATTAAGACCACACACCATAGAAAGTAGCCTAGTCAGGGTGTCTGATATTCAGGTTAAAATTTTCTGGTTAGATACGGACTAATTTTTGGCATGAACTTACCCATGTAACAAAATTTACCACATAACAAAAAGATGTATTACACATATGTTGAAGACTTTTAACATGTCATTTGCTTGATTGACAACATAGTTGATAATCATAGCTTTGACTGCTAACCTAATGTTCTCACAAATAATCATCATTTCAGTCATTAATTCCACCTCTAATGTGGAAAAAGGGAAATCTTTAATTAAATATGAGTTAAGGAACTTATCGTTAGAAAATCTTTATTTCTCTTACTCAATAGCTTATGATATAAATAATTTTAGATACTTTTCTTTCTGAATGCCAAGATCTACAGTTACACATCACATTAAGAGCTGTGACTCTTTTATATAAAGCTAAATATTAATAGAAGTCAAAGTTTTGACAGGTGAACTGTTTGATTTTCCTAGCTGATTGGCTGTAGGTTGGAAAGAGAACAGCTGTCTCTGCTATACAAAAAAAGTTTCATCATAAAACCAGTTAAATGAGATTGATATAGTATTACAAAAAGATATTCTTCACAAAATAACTCTAATTTTCTCTTTCTATGGCATTATGGCTAAACAACTCATATACGTCTACATTGCACATTTTCTCAATGTATATTTTTATTGAATTTTTGTGCATTTCATACAGTATATCTTAACCATAGCTCACCTCACTGGTTTTCATGCAATCTGTCATATATGTTAACTCCTGTGAATTCAAGTTTGTGTACTCAGACACCCCTCTGTGCAAGTTCATCCACCGGAGTCTAGTCAGCATTATCTATAGTCACTCCCTTAAGAATAACAACTCTCCATCACCCAAAAGAAATCAGCTGCTAATAGTAACTAAGATAATGTTGGGGCTTCCTGCCAATTTGCTCAGTTATATGCTGGGTTTTTGTCTGACTGAGTTTGCATGGGTCTTGCTCATACTGTCACCTTTGCTGTAAGTTCATATGAACAGGTTCCCAGAGGCATTCAGGTCTCTTCTCCCTCGTGAACATTCTCACAATCTTTTCATTCCTCTTCTGCAATGTGTACACACATGCTCTCATGTCATGAGTAGCTTTCAGTAGATTTCCTAGGTAGCACATTTCCCTCTGGATTTTCATACCTCCAAAGCTTTATTCATCTCTGATTTCCCTATATCCACTCCTCTTCAATATAGTGCTTGCAACTCTTATCAGAGCATTAAGACAAGAGTAGGAAATTAAAGGAATACTAGTTGGAAAAAGATCTCAAATTATCCCTACTTGCAGATGATATGATACTATGCAACAGAGTTCCAAATTTTGAAGAAAACTGTCCGAAATGTTAAACACTTTTAGCAAAATGGTAGGATATGAAATCAATTTACAATTTACAACCTTCTAAATATCAATAACAAACCAATGGAGATAGCATTCAGGGAAACCCTCTCATTCACAGTAGCCACAAAAAATAAAACAATATAAAGTATCTAGAGAGAATCCTGACCAAAGTAAAGATCTCTACAATAAAAAATTTAAATCCTTAAAGATATAGATTAAGGAAGAAACCAGGAGATGGAAAGACATCCCTTACAAAATTATGGGGCTGGAGAGATGGCCTAGCGGTTAAGAGCGCCGACCACTCTTACAAAGGACCCGGGTTCGATCCCCAGCACCCACATGGTGGCCGAGAACCGTCTGAAACTCCAATTCCAGGAGAACTCCACTTCCAGGGGAATCCGATACCCTCTTCTGACTCCGTGGCGTTGCACGACACGGGTGCATGGACTTGCATGCGGACAGTACATTCATACACATACAGAAATAAATAAAATTAATTAAAAAATTAAAAAAAATTTAAGGAGAACTTGTCGCAAGCTTGAAGATAGAATTTTCACATGTGCACCTTTTCATTCACTACAATTAAGTAAAATTTATGTTTTACTTTCCATTTCTATGATTTACACATATATTTTCTAAAATAATATTTTATTGATTCTTTGAGAATTTCATACACTATATTTTTAAATTTCAATTTGTTTCAACATATTTTGCTTATATTCAGATGCCAACCCTGTCTTCTTTCAGACCCACCCATTTCCTATCCAACCCTTACTTAATGCTCTCTAGTATTTGTTAAGGGCCAATTTGTGTTCCCCAAATGGTCTTTAGTGTGGGTCCATCCCTTATAGCTTTATCATCCTACTCAGCATTCTATCTTCAAAGAGAAATGAGTCTCCCAACAGCTATCCATTTTCGATCATTCCTCAGTTGAGGTAGGGATTTCTTGCCAATCTTCTTCCACCACACTGGTTTTCCTATGACTTTGGCTTTTGCAGGACTTGTGCATGTTGTCACAATTTTATAAGTTCATTTGTGCAATTTCAATGTGGTATACAGGAAAAACATTTTCCTTGTATTTATCCTCTACCTCTGGCTTTTCAAACTTTCTACCTCCTCTTTCCCAATGACCTCTGAGCCTTAGGAGGAGAGGGTATGATATAGATATGCCATATGGGGCTGAACATTCTGCAGTCTCTTATTCTCTGCACATTGAAAACCTTTACTGCAAGAAAAAATATTCTCTGGTGAGAGCTGAGTGATGTATTAATCTGTAGTTATAATAATAATAATAATAATAATAATTCATTAAGAGTTGATTTAATATTCTGTCCTTTGAGTAGAATAATAGTAGTAGGTTCTCTCCTAATGCCTGTGATTTGTCAAGCCACAGTTTCTAGTTCCTGAAAACAATGTCAGGTATGGGGTCTGCTTTGTTAGAGTTAAGTGGACCTTAACTCTAATCAAAGAGTGGGTGGTCACTCCCATAACATTTCTGTCACTGCTGCACCATTGAGCATAGCTTTCCAGGAAGTCATTGTGGCACACAGGGTTCACAGCTGGGTAAAGTTGAAGATCACACCTGTCTTCCTGTAGCACACATAGCACCTTCCAGCACTATGAATGTTAGCCAGTAGAGATGAGGATTTCAGGTCAACACCAGCTTTGATTCTCCATGTTTGTTCTATGACTCATGTATTCAGTGCATTTAGCAATAGGGTGTTACTATCAAGTTCTGGAGTGCAACCAAGAGCAATGGCAATAACCATGATTATTTGCAGGCATATGGGGAGCCCTGATATCAAACTGCAAAAGTGAGAGCCATTTCTGGTATTCAGCTTTTTATTTGCATATTATCTTTTAATTTTTGAGAATTTCATACACAAGTATAGTATTTACAATTCTGCCCCTCCTTTTCCCCACTGAAGCACTTTCCACATCATTTCCCTCCTATCAATTTTGTGATGGCAATTGGTAGACTTAATATTAACTCTAATCAGAAAGAAGACTTTGGCAAAACTTAAATGAAGAATTCTAATAACCTAGAATCAATCAGAAAAATAAAATAAGTGTAGCTTCTTTTGATTATATGAGTGCCTTTAGATGAAATTCCTGAAATTCTTAGGTAATTATTTGATTTTCATTCCACTCCAAAGATATAGAAAAACAACTTGATTGTTAAAATTTATGGTAGAAGAACAGACCAATAATGCTTTTTAAAAGTTGATTCAAGAATTTCAATTTTATTGTTGTTTTTAACAACCAACAGCCTATGAAATGCATGAGATAGAAGTTGTAATATCCATCAGTAAATTCTTTGAAAGCATGTGTAAATTTGCACCTATGTATTTTCATCTGTATGAGCAGTAACAGAGACATAATAACCCCTTTCATCATTTCCCCTGCCAACCTGTCCAAGTTGATATGTGAAAAAAGTCTCACTTAGCTTAAAAATAGAAAGTCCCTGACATTAAATAAAGTAACCCAGAATGCAAACGGGAAGCAGCATGATGTGTCAAGGACTGCCAAGCAAAGATGCTATGGCATGACATATACCCTATCATAACAGGTCATAAACTTGATATATACATACCATCACATTCTGAGGGAGAAATACATCAAGCTATTTGTGCATTGCATACTCTGCCCCTAAAAAGGAAAGCAATGTGATTGTTTTCATTAACCTTCCACTCTTATAGAAGGGCAAAATCAATAATAAGTTCATTCTGCCTCCTGAAAGGCAATTTCAGTGGTGATTCCTTTTCCAAAGCATCATCTTTGTTAGCATCTCACAAACGCTAACAGAAATATGATCAGTTCCACTGTAAGACCTCAAGCCAGGGGAATATTCTAGAAATATTGAGTGAATTACTCTTTACAGGCAATAACTTTGTGTTGAAAGATAGTCTTTCCTTTAAAATATAAGCTTATGCTTAGGTGACCAGGTTACTTATGTCTTAAATTCTGGAAAGAGCTGGACATCTGTTTCTAAATAAGAGTGCTGAGCTCAGAGTTTGGGAGACTTTTTCATCCAGTTTTATGCCTATGAGGAACCATTGACATAGAAGCAATTTTCATTTTCTTCATTTACTGTTTTTGTTACCATCCCTGTCCAAAAACATGAAGTGATAATATTCTGTCAATTTCCAAATAGCCAGGAATAACTTTAGTTTATGAAATGTTTTTATGAACATGTCAGATCTCTTTTCGGAAAGAATAGCATATTTCTTGAAAGAATTTGTTCATCTAAACAAAATCTTGCTGGCTGGATGCTTAGTCTCCTTTCCAAATAGATATTTAAAGTCTATGTGTTTATGCTATATCACAGCCAAAGGATATCTTGATAGAAATGTTTTAAATAAAGAAATTCATTTCTGTGACAATGTAGGCAAACAAGCAACATAAATTTTAAAAGGAGAATTAAATCCATCCATTCTTTCTATACTTATAACAGAGTTGTGTTTCCTTGTGCGACTGGTAGCAAGTGACCCCCGGTGTGTCTGCCTATAGTTTTCCTTAGGGAGGGGGCCCAGCAGAGAGCAAGCCTCCTGAGCTTTCTATCACTTCATGTTGTTTCTATGTACCTTTATATAACTGACTCACATAAATATTCTCTATTGAAATGATTTATGGCTTATTTAAATTTTTTAATTAGTTTTTATTGATGCTTTGTGCATTTCATACATTTTTTCCAATTCAGTTCAGGCTTATTTCCCTTTCCCTCCCCCCCCCCACCCCCACCCCATCCCAGATCATGCATTCTGCCATAACTGTCCTGCATCTTTCTCTCAGTTTTATTTTTTTTCATTTTTAGCTATAAGTGATAATCCATGAGTACAAGCATCCTTCATGCAAAACCTATCTGCAGGCTGTTGTGCCCAAACACCTACAGCCCCACCATCCAGTGGGGGGTGACAGGTTGTTTGTTCAATCAAGTTGATCAAATGAGTGTCCAGACTACATTGCTGTAGTTTCACCATTCACCCCAATCGCAGCCCTTACATTCTACCACGCCCCCTCTTCCGCAGGTTGTTCCCTAGGCTTAGAAAAGGGGCACAGGTGGAGGTGGATGAGAGAAAACAGTCGCACTTCTCTGGAGCTTTGACTTGGACTCTGGTCAATTCTGGCTGTTTCCTTTCATGGGCTGACAGTTTTGTCCAGGAATAACCTTTCAATCCTACTATTGAAGAACAAGCAATTAGATTATAGGTAGTTAAGCAGCACGAATAGTTTATGGGAGGTTACTTTTAGCATAGACACATGTTGGATATGTTAATCCATGAATTACAATTTTTCCCCCCTGTTAAATATGACAGGGTCTTACTGTGGCTTATAACATCTCCTAACCTATAGAGGCATGTAAGCTTGTGGCACAGCCATGGTAGTTATTTTCCAAGGGGAGAGCCAATAGCCAATTAGATTTGGGATATACAGGCACATGGCTGCCTCTGCTGCACAGTATTTCCAGGCAGGTGAGGTGTAGCTTGGTGCTGATGGTGGAGTCTTGCTTGACTTCAGGAGACCCATTTTTGCCTTTATTGGTTTAGTGGACTTTGGTAACACTCTCTGGCATTCAGAGGCCATCTGACACTTGCTGTGTGGTCTCAATAATCCCCCCATGTTAACGTCAGGTCTTCGGCAGCAGGGTCTTATTGCCTCTCCTCCTGTAGGTATTCCCCAACCTAGAAGGCAAGGAGCCCTACCTTTTGTGGGGCCTTGGATCCCTGGCCAACATCCACCTGGTGAACAATCCATTGCTGAATGTCAGAGCTCCGTATTAATATATTTGCCTGAGTCATAGCCCTAGTGACTTTAGTATTATATTTGGTTCTGAAGAGAGTAATCCTTCCACATTCTTCCATGTCGAGTATAGTCAATTAAAAAAGCAGTTTTAGGGGTGGAGAGATGGCCTAGTCGGTTAAGAGCGCGACCGCTCTTGCGAGGACCCGGGTTCGGATCCCCACACCCACAGGCCCGAGAGCCGTCTGAAACTCCAATTCCAGGATAGAACTCCAGTTCCAGGGGAATCTGAGACCCTCTTCTGACCTCCTCGGCATTGCACGACACGGGTGCACAAACCTGCATGCAGACATACATTATACACATACCGAAATAAAATAAAAAAAAATTAAAAAAAAAAAAAAGAAAGCAGTTTTATCGGTTTTATAAGAGATTACCTCTACAATAGTTGTCTCCAATTTACAGTTGGGGAACGACTTCATCATCGCTTATTTAAATTTTAAGACTTTCATTTCCACCAAGTGCACATGTTGGTACCACCCTGAAACAAAAAAAAAATTTTTGAAAGATCATCCAAATATAATTTTTCCAAATTAGAGTTGGCCCATGTCTCTGAATTATATCAGTTATATTGACCCAACCACTACAAAATGAGGCTTGAATGTATAACTAATCTATTTAGCTGGGGCAGCAGTGCAAATATAACTCTGTGTGCTAGTTTATTCAACAAAAGTTTGCACTAGACAATTTCTTAAGCTCCACTCAAAGCAGTTAAAGTTAGAGAGGACATAAATCAAACAGCAAATAAAATGTAAGTACTCTCTTTTTATTCAGGTAATGCACTCTACATATCACAATATGTTTAAATGGGGTGTATCTAAATTGGATACATCTTATCCAACATTATTTTCATATCTGTAAAGTGTCCATTAGGTGAGGAGGAATGTGTTATTAGTGTCATCTAAGGTGACAGCATTATATAGCAGACAGGATTATGTGAGACCCATTATAAAATATAGCAACAAAGGATGGGACTCCTCTGTTGGACAAGACAGACCAACTTTCCAAAAGAGGGCCATCAGAAATGTAAGGCTTCAGGTAACAATCATAATCTTTTCTTCTTTAAGCAAACTCTGAGAACTAATTTGGTTTCTCTGATCTTCCCTGTGAAGTGTATTGCCTCTCACCCTTAGTGCTCTCTAATAGAGTAGACAGAGCAGTGTTGAATGAAGGCCTGACTTTGAAGCCTTGAGGAAATAATATCATCTTCTGCTTGTTAGCTCTGTAAACTTAGGATGCTTCTGTAATTCTCCTCAGCCTTTATACATGGAGTACTAATCAACAGTAAGAAAAGATGAAATTGGCCAGGCGTGTGGCACAACGCCTTTATCCTAGCACTTGGGAGGCAGAGACAGGTGTATCTTTGTGAGTTCAAGGCCAGCCTGGTCTACAGAGTAGTTCCAGGACAGCTTAGGGCTGCAGGGAGACCCTGTCTCAAAAAGACCAAAAAAAAAAAAAAAGAAAAGAAAAAGAAAAGATGAAATATGAATTTGCACATAAATGGATGGAAATAGAAAAGTGTTATACTAAGTGAAGTAACACAAAGGCAGAAAAGCAACAAGTATGTTCTACCTTATTTGTGGATATAGCACCAATCCTTTATATATGATATCATCTTATTAAAATGCATAAAAGAAAAAACAAATAAGAAAGAAAGAATTGAAAGTGGGGTAGTAGGAACAGATGTACTAGGGAAGTGGGAAAGTGGAGTGTTTGGCTTGATGGGGAGGAGGAAGGGACAGCAGGGTGCTCCTGTTGGAGGGTGTGGGAACTCCGACAGAGGGGAGCCTGGGTATATATGGAGGTGCTGGACTGGGCTCAGGCCAGGTGCCCGTCGGGGAGAATAATTGGATCTTGGATGGGCTAGGGACCTCAGAGAGAAAAGTGACCCGGTGAAAAATGGGTACAGTCACACTGTCAAAATATATAGTCACAATTCTGGAAGGCTTTTGACAAGGAACCCAGTACCAAACAGAGATAATCCCTTGGTGGATTGCGAGAGTGATCAAGAGACTCCACAATAGCAGAGACTATTGGCAAGCTTTGATTACTCATAGAACTAGAAACAGACACTTATAGTACTGAAACAGACATTAAAGAATGGAGCAGGAATGCACCTGGAAAATTATTAACTGATTTTCGGTCTCAACTGGTAATGCACCTGCTAAGGGTGCATTTACTGAGCGCAGGCACCGGAACCCCCCCCCAACTGGGATTACAAAGGCAGCTGAGGAGACAAGCAAAGCAAGCCTTCAACCAGTGAAGAGGCATTTAGACTCACCATGGTACAGGCAAGGAGAGCCCATATGCCAGTACGATAGAAGAGACAACACGGGAAAAAGGGCATGAATAATCCTCACACCATTCTACCAACCCCGTATGGAACGATTCTACCGTGGGATCCCTTAGAGGGATGGCCCAGGACCATATAAATGAAACACAATTGGGAACATATTTAAAAATCTACAAGACGTAAAGGGTAATACAACCAACTAAAAAAAAAAGAACTCATAGAAAAGAGAACGAAGAACTCAAGAAGGACCTAGAGAGAGAGAATACGAACTAGGAAGGAAGGACCTGACCATCCTTCAGGAACGTCCGAGCTTATATTTAGCTATGCGGGCAACTTACCCCATCTTCAATCTTTTCGCAATAGTATCACCCATCGTGATTATTCTACTACTTCTACCTTCGTCCTCCCTTCGGTTCCAATCGCCCTCTTGGAGATTGAACACTCCAGGACTGCACAGACTATTTTTACAGTAAGGCACACATCATGCACGAAAGCTCCTTATAAAGACTATGAGCTATACAAAGGCACGGAACAGAGGAATCTGATATCTACGATCCACAGGCAATAGGATAAAGAGGAAAGAGCCAATCAATCATCAATAACCGGCTTCTATCACCTATAGCAATGACTATCGCTGCTACTAAATATCCTCATCTACTATGCACTATAGACTGGGAGATATGATTAGGAACAAAATCCATCCATATGCTGTCACAGAAACACATCTTACCGTCAAAGACAGGCAACAACTTAAAGTGAAAGGATGGAAAAAAAAATATTCCAACGAAATGGTACCAAAAAGAAAGCAGGTGTTGCTATTTTAATATCAGACAAAAAGACTTCAAAGTAAAAGAAATCAGAAGAGACAAAGAAGCCATTACATTTCTATCAAAGGAACAATTAACCAAGAAGATTTCACAATATGAATATATATGCCCCAACCTCTGGTGCACCAAACTTTATAAAGATATTTCTCCAGTACCACAAGTCACACACTAACCCCAGTACACTCATATGAGGGAATTTCAATATCCCCACTAGAGTCCTTTGGATAGGTCAACAGGGCAAAGAATAAAATCTGAACTGAATGATTATGATACACCAAATGGATCTCATAGACCTCTACAGAATATCCACCCCTAATACCAGAGAAATACATTTCTTTCTTCTCAGCACCCCACGGAACATCTCCAAAATCGATCACATACGGGGACACAGAAGAAACCTCCACAATACAAAAAGATTGAAAATATTTCATGCAAACTATTAGACCACAGTGCAAAAAGCTCAACATCAACACCAGGATAAGCTCCTATGCCTACAAGAACACATGGAGACTGAACAACACACACTTGAATAATGAATGGGTCAAGGAAGAGATAAAGAAATAAAAAAAAAAGCATTCCTGGAACTGAATGACAATGATAATACAACACAAAAATACCTATGGGACAGCTTAGAAGTAGTCCTAAGAGGTAAGTTTATAGACTGGGTGCCTACATTAAAAAAACAGAAAGAACACAGAGTGAGTGATCTAACACTACAGCTAAAAGACTTGAGAGGCAACAACAGATGAACCCTAATACATCGAACATGAGAAAACATGAACAAAAGTCAGCATACCAGACTCAGAAAGTCATGAATAGACACAAGAAAACAATACAAAAAACCAATGAATCCAAAAGTTGGTTCTTTGAAAGAATAAACAGAGATAGACTGACCTCTACCCAGTTAACCAAAGAGCAAGAACGAAGGAACAAATCCAAATCAATACAATGCATGATGAAAAGGGAAATATCACAACAGACAAGGAAAAGTCCAGAAAATCATACGGGATACTTCAAAACCTATACCTACCAAGTTTGAAAACCTAGAAGAAATGGTGAATATCTGAAATCCTGGGAGCAACACAGCTCAAGCAAGAAGAGATCGACAGCTTAAACAGACCCACAATACATGAAGAAATTGAAGATGTATAAGAACTCCCAACTAAAAAAAGCCCAGGCCCAGATGGGTATGGCAGATTTCTTATAAACATTTCAAAAAAGTTTTACAACCATATTACTGAAACTGTTTAGAATGAGTATCATAAATCAAGAGTGGAATTCTCCACCATATCCTCATTATGAAGCCAGACATCACTCTATTACCAAAACCAGGCAAAGTAATAAACTAAAAGGAGAATTATTAGACCCATCTCCTCTAATGAATGCAGACTGCCAAATTCTAAACAGGATACTGGCAAATCGCATACAGACCCACACATCATAGAAGATCGATCCATCATGACCATAGTTGGATATCATTACCAGAGATTTGCATGGGGATGTCAATCATCAGAAATATCAATAAATATCATCAAACACTTAAATGGAATTCAAAGACAAAACCACACCATCATCTCAATATGATGCTGAAAAAGCATTTGGCCATAAATTCAGCCATCCCTTCATTCTTAAAAATGCGCTCAAAGGAATGTGTGAATTGGAGGGACCATTCTTCCATGTAGTCAAAGCCATATACAAAGGAAACCCAGCCAATAACATCCTAATTGGAAAACGATAGAACAATTCCCTTTAAAGGGTAGCGAACTCAGGCAAGACTGCCCCCTGTCACCACCCTCTTCAATATAGCCTTGAAACACTTGCATAGGCCAATAAGGCACGAAAAGGAAATTAAAAGAAGTACTAATTGGAAAAAGATAGCTATTCCTATGTACTGATGAAATATGATTGTTTTACTCAGACAAAAACCCACCAGAAAAACTCTAGAAACGATTAACCCTTCAGCAAAGTTGACAGGATAAAAAATTAACAAAAAAAAAAATCACTGGCCTTTCTTTACACCAAGAAACACGAATGCTAGAACGTAGATCAAGAATATCCAAGAGACCCTTCCCACTCACTATAACCTCCAAATAATAATAATACCTAGGACAAACCTAACCAAGACACCAAAAAATCTCTACAACTGAAATTTTAAACCTTTAAAGAAGAAATTAAGAAGACTCAGAAGATGGAAAAAACTCCATGCTCATGGATTGGGAAAATTAAACATTGTAAAAAATGCCCATTTCCGAAACTCTTGTATAGATTTAATGCAATCCAAATCATACCCCCAAGAGTTTCTTCACAGGCTTGGAAAAAAAGTCCTTAAATTCATTTAATTCAAAAGACCCAGAATAGCCAAAAACACCCTGAGCGAAAAAGAGCTACACAGGGGTATCTCTATACCAGACTCAAACTATACTACAGGCTATCATCAAAAATAAAAACAGCCTGGTTACTGGCACCAAAACAGACCTGTTGACCATGGAACAAAACCGAAGATCCAAACCTGAGCACATAAAATTCAGCCATCTCATATTTGACAGGGGGCCAAGAAGACACAATGGAGAAAAGACAGCATCTTCAGCAAGTAGTGTTGGCACAAACTGGATCACCAACTGTGGAAGAATAAACTAAAGGCCTACCTCTCACCCTGTACAAAAGTCAACTCCAGATGGATCAAAGACCTCAACGGTGAAACCCAAATCTGAAGGGGATAGAGAGAAAAAGTTGGCAGCAGACTACAAGACATTAGGCATAGGAAATGACTTCCTAAATCAGACATCACCTGCGCAAGATTTAGGTGACAACTGAAAAAGGAGACCTCATTAAACTCAAAAGCTTCTGTACATCAAAAGAACAATCAAGGAAAGTGAAGAGAATTCCCACGAGTGGGAAGAACCTTCAATGCAGATAACATCTGCACAAACATTGATTTCCAGACAATATATAAACTTACTCAAAAACCAAAGAATAAAAAACAAAAGATCCACTAAATATATAGCAGGACTGAACAGAGACTTCACAGTGAGGAATTAGAGATGGCTGTAGAATCACCTTAAGAAGTGTCAACATCACTATCATTAAGGAAATGCAAATCAAAACACTTTACGATATCATCTTACTCCAATAAGACTGGCTAGACTCAAGAAAACAATGATGCCGAAGTGCTGGAGAGGTTGTGGGAAAGGAGAACACTCATCCACTCTACCTCACCACTGTGATTGTAAACTCATGCAGCCATTATGGAAATCATGTGGAGAACCCTTGGAAGACTTGGAATGAACTTGCCACCGACCCAGACATACCACTCCTAGGCATGTAACTCAAGACTCACCCCACCATGAGATAAATGCACGGCCCTTGTTATGTCAGCTTCGCTTCATAATAGCAAGGAGCTGAAACCAACCAATGCCCCTCAACTGATGAGTGGATAGAGAAAATGTGGTACATCTACACAATGGTTCTATGCAGCAGTAAAGAAAGACGACATCATGAGCTTTGTAGGAAAATGGCTGGAGCTAGAGAGACATCATGCTGAGTGAAGTAATACAGTCCCAGAAAAACAAACTACGAATGGTATCCCTCATCTTTGGATGCTAGTGCCAATTACCTAGTTGTAAGTATTTCTTGTGCATGGCCCCTTGAGCTTTTGTCCAAACAGTTGAGGAGTGTGCATATTGGACAACAACAACAACAACAACACAACAGAAATGACTACTCAAAGAACTGACTGAAACAGTGAAGTNGCTCTTACAGAGGACCCGGGTTCGATCCCCAGCACCCACATGGCGGCCGAGAGCCGTCTGAAACTCCAATTCCAGGAGAACTCCAGTTCCAGGGGAATCTGAGACCCTCTTCTGACCTCCGCGGCATTGCACGACACGGGTGCACAAACCTGCATGCAGACAGTACATTGATACACATACCGAAATAAATAAAAAAAAATTAAAAAAAAAAAAAAAGAAAGCAGTTTTACCGGTTTTATAAGAGATTACCTCTACAATAGTTGTCTCCAATTTACAGTTGGGGAACGACCTCATCATCGCTTATTTAAATTTTTAAGCATTTCATTTCCACCAAGTGCACATGTTGGTACCACCCTGAAACAAAAAAAAAATTTTTGAAAGATCATCCAAATATAATTTTTCCAAATTAGAGTTGGCCCATGTCTCTGAATTATATCAGTTATATTGACCCAACCACTACAAAATGAGGCTTGAATGTATAACTAATCTATTTAGCTGGGGCAGCAGTGCAAATATAACTCTGTGTGCTAGTTTATTCAACAAAAGTTTGCACTAGACAATTTCTTAAGCTCCACTCAAAGCAGTTAAAGTTAGAGAGGACATAAATCAAACAGCAAATAAAATGTAAGTACTCTCTTTTTATTCAGGTAATGCACTCTACATATCACAATATGTTTAAATGGGGTGTATCTAAATTGGATACATCTTATCCAACATTATTTTCATATCTGTAAAGTGTCCATTAGGTGAGGAGGAATGTGTTATTAGTGTCATCTAAGGTGACAGCATTATATAGCAGACAGGATTATGTGAGACCCATTATAAAATATAGCAACAAAGGATGGGACTCCTCTGTTGGACAAGACAGACCAACTTTCCAAAAGAGGGCCATCAGAAATGTAAGGCTTCAGGTAACAATCATAATCTTTTCTTCTTTAAGCAAACTCTGAGAACTAATTTGGTTTCTCTGATCTTCCCTGTGAAGTGTATTGCCTCTCACCCTTAGTGCTCTCTAATAGAGTAGACAGAGCAGTGTTGAATGAAGGCCTGACTTTGAAGCCTTGAGGAAATAATATCATCTTCTGCTTGTTAGCTCTGTAAACTTAGGATGCTTCTGTAATTCTCCTCAGCCTTTATACATGGAGTACTAATCAACAGTAAGAAAAGATGAAATTGGCCAGGCGTGTGGCACACGCCTTTAATCCTAGCACTTGGGAGGCAGAGACAGGTGTATCTTTGTGAGTTCAAGGCCAGCCTGGTCTACAGAGTGAGTTCCAGGACAGCTAGGGCTGCAGGGAGACCCTGTCTCAAAAAGACCAAAAAAAAAAAAAAAAAAGAAAAGAAAAAGAAAAGATGAAATATGAAATTTGCACATAAATGGATGGAAATAGAAAGTGTTATACTAAGTGAAGTAACACAAAGGCAGAAAAGCAAGCAATGTATGTTCTCCTTCATTTGTGGATTATAGCACCAATCCTTTATATATGAGTATGCATCTTGATGTAACACCAGGTGCCATGAAAATGGAAAGAATACAGGGAAGTAAAGGAAAAGAAAGAATTGAAAGTGGGGGTAGTATGGAACAGATGTTACTAGGGGAAGGTGGGGAAAGTGGGAGTGTTTGGCTTGATGGGGAGGAGGAAGGGACATGCAGGGGGTCATGTTGGGGGGAAAGGGAACTCAGAAGAGGGGAGAGAATGGGTATAATGGGAGTGCTGGAACTGGGCAAGGAGGGAGATGGGAAAGTGAAAAAAAAACAAAAGAGGGGAGATAATTGGATCTTGGATGGCTAGGGAACCCAGAGAGAAAAGTGACCCTGTGAAAAATGTACATACACTGTCAAAATATTAGTGCACAATTTCTGGAAGGCTGTTTGACAAGGAACCCAGTACCAAACAGAAGATACCTCCCTTTGAGTGGTTGCTGAGAGTGATCAAGAGACTCTCACAATAGCATAGACTATTGGCAAAGCTTTTGATTATCTCATAGAACTAGAAAACAAGACCTTATAGTACTTGAAACCAGACATGAAAGAATGGAGCAGGAATGCACCTGGAAAACTTTTAACTGATTTTAGGTCTCAATGGTAAATGCACACTGCTAAGGGTGCATTTATGAGCGCAGGCACCGGAACCCCCCCCCAACTGGGATTACAAAGGCATCTGAAGGAGACAAGCAAAGCAAGCCTTCAACACAGTGAAGAGGCATTTAGGACTCACATTGGAATACAGGCAAGGAGAAGCCCATATGCCAGGAACACGAAGAAGAGACAACACGGGAAAGGGGCAGGATAATCTCACACCAATTCTCCAACCCCGTATGGAAGATTCATACCGTGGGATCCCTCTAGAGGGATGGCCCAGGACCATATAAAATAAGAAACACAATGGGAACATATTTAAAAACTACAAGAGTAAGTAATACAACCACACTAAAAAAAAAAGAACTAAGAAAAGAGAACAAGAACTCAAGAAGGACCTAGAGAGAGAGAATACGAGACTCAGGAAGGGAAGTAGAAACACTGAAACCAATCCTTCAGAGAATACTTGTCCGATGTGCTTATATCATTATGCTATGCTGGCGCCAACTTATCCTCCATGACTTCATTATCTTTGTTCTGGCAGTATAGTATCTACTCCATCGCTCTGACCGTTATGTCGGTGAGCTACTTGCTACCTTCGTCCTCCCTTCGGTTGCGCAATCGCCCTCTTTTTGGTAGATTGAACACTCGCAGGACTGCACAGACTATTTTTACAGTGGAAGGGCACACATCATGCACGATATAGCTTCTACTTATACAGCACTATGGCGGTGACTACACAATAGGCAGCGGACAGATGTGTATCTGATATCTACGATCCACAGGCAATAGGATAAATTGAGGCAGAAGAGCGCAAGCAATCATCAATAACCGGGCTTCTCATCACTTCTATAGTCAATTGCTATCGCTGCTACTAAATATCCTCATCTACTATGCACTGATTCATGTACTCGGGAGATATATTGCAGGGGGGAACAGAAATCCATCCATATGCTGTCTACAAGAAACACATCTTACCGTCAAAGACAGGCCACACACCTTAAAGTGAAAGGATGGAAAAAAAAATATTCCAACCAAATGGTACCAAAAAGAAAGCAGGTGTTGCTATTTTAATATCAGACAAAAAGACTTCAAAGTAAAAGAAATCAGAAGAGACAAAGAAGCCATTACATTTCTATCAAAGGAACAATTAACCAAGAAGATTTCACAATATGAATATATATGCCCAACCCGGTGCACCAAACTTTATAAAGATATTTCTCCAGTACCACAAGTCACACACTAACCCCAGTACACTCATATGAGGGAATTTCAATACCCCACTGAGTCCTTTGGATAGGTCAACAGGGCAAAGAATAAAATCTGAACTGAATGATATGATACACCAAATGGATCTCATAGACCTCTACAGAATATTCCACCCTAATACCCGAGAATACACTTTCTTCTCAGCACCCCACGGAACATTCTCCAAAATCGATCACATACTGGGACACAGAAGAAACCTCCACAAATACAAAAAGATTGAAATAATTTTCATGCAAACTATTAGACCACAGTGCAAAAAGCTCAATATCAACACCAGGATAAGCCCTACTGCCTACAAGAACACATGGAGACGAACAACACACACTTGAATAATGAATGGGGTCAAGGAAGAATAAAGAAATAAAAAAAAAAAAAGCATTCCTGGAACTGAATGACAATGATAATACAACACAAAAATACCTATGGGACAGCTTAGAAGTAGTCCTAAGAGGTAAGTTTATAGACCTGGGTGCCTACATTAAAAAAACAGAAAGAACACAAGTGAGTGATCTAACACTACAGCTAAAAGACTTGAGAGGCAGCAACAGATGAACCCTAATACACGACAGAGAAAACATGAACAAAATCAGCATCCAGAATCATGAAATCATGAATAGACACAAGAAAACAATACAAAAAAACCAATGAATCCAAAAGTGGTTCTTTGAAAGAATAAACAGAGATAGACTGACTCTACCCAGTTAACCAAAAGAGGAAAACGAAGGAACAAATCCAAATCAATACAATGCATGATGAAAAGGGAAATATCACAACAGACAAGGAAAATCCAGAAAATCATACGGGATAACTTCAAAACCTATATTCTACCAAGTTTGAAAACCTAGAAGAAATGGTGAATATCTGAAACCTGGGAGCAACACAGCTCAAGCAAGAAGAGATCGACAGCTTAAACAGACCCACAATACATGAAGAAATTGAAGATGTAATAAGAAACCTCCCAACTAAAAAAAGCCCAGGCCCAGATGGTGTCATGGCAGATTTCTATAAAACATTTCAAAAAGTCCTACAACCATTATTACTGAAACTGTTTAGAAGGATACAATCAGAGGGAATTCTCCCAAATTCCTTCTATGAAGCCAGCATCACTCTATTACCAAAACCAGGCAAAGATACAACTAAAAAGGAGAATTATAGACCCATCTCCTTAATGAATGCAGATGCCAAAATTCTAAACAGGATACTGGCAAATCGCATACAGACCCACATCAAGAAGATCATCCATCATGACCAAGTTGGATTCATACCAGAGATTCAGGGATGTTTCAACATATGAAAATCAATAAATATCATCAAACACATAAATGGAATGCAAAACAAAAACCACACCATCATCTCAATTGATGCTGAAAAAGCATTTGCCAAAATCCAGCATCCCTTCATTCTTAAAATCCCAGAAGGAATTGAATTGGAGGGACCATTCTTCCATGTAATCAAAGCCATATACAGGAAACCCACAGCCAATATCATCCTAAATTGGAAAACGATAGAAACATTCCCTTTAAAGGTAGGAACTCAGCAAGGCTGCCCCCTGTCACCACTCCTCTTCAATATAGTGCTTGAAACACTTGCTAGAGCAATAAGGCAAGAAAAGGAAATTAAAGAAGTTCTCATTGGAAAAGAAGAAGTCAAGCTATTCCTATGTACTGATGATATGATTGTTTACTTAAGGGATGCTAAAAACTCCACCAGAAAACTCCTAGAAACGATTAACCGCTTCAGCAAAGTGGCAGGATACAAAACTAACCTAAAAAAAAATCAATGGCCTTTCTTTACACCAAGAACAAGCAACTGGAGAAAGAATTCAAAGAGACCTTCCCACTCACTATAACCTCAAAAACAATAAAATACCTAGGAACAAACCTAACCAAGACACCCAAAATCTCTACAACTGAAATTTTAAACCTTTAAAGAAAGAAATTAAAGAAGACATCAGAAGATGGAAAAACCTCCATGCTCATGGATTGGGAAAATTAACATTGTAAAAATGCCCATTCTCCCGAAACTCTTGTATAGATTTAATGCAATCCAAATCAATACCCCCAAGAGTTTCTTCACAGGCTTGGAAAAAAAGTCCTTAAATTCATTTTGAAATTCAAAAGACCCAGAATAGCAAAAACAACCCTGAGCGAAAAGAGCTACACAGGGGTATCTCTATACCAGACTTCAAACTATACTACAGGGCTATCATCATAAAAACAGCCTGGTACTGGCACCAAAACAGACCTGTTGACCAATGGAACAAAACCGAAGATCCAAACCTGAGCACATAAAATTTCAGCCATCTCATATTTGACAAGGGGGCCAAGAAGACACAATGGAGAAAAGACAGCATCTTCAGCAAGTAGTGTTGGCAAAACTGGATCACCACTTGTGGAAGAATAAAACTAAAGGCCTACCTCTCACCCTGTACAAAAGTCAACTCCAGATGGATCAAAGACCTCAACGTGAAACCCCAAAATCTGAAGGTGATAGAAGAAAAAGTTGGCAGCAGACTACAAGACATAGGCATAGGAAATGACTTCCTAAATCAGACATCACCTGCGCAAGAATTTAGGTTGACAATTGACAAAGGAGACCTCATTAAACTCAAAAGCTTCTGTACATCAAAAGAAACAATCAAGGAAGTGAAGAGAATTCCCACAGAGTGGGAGGAAACCTTCACTGCAGAAACATCTGACAAACATTGATTTCCAGAATATATAAACTACTCAAAAACCAAAGAATAAAGAGAACAAATGACCCACTAAATAGATGGAGCAAAGAACTGAACAGAGACTTCACAAGTGAGGAATTAGAGATGGCTGAGAATCACCTTAAGAGGTGTTCAACATCACTAATCATTAAGGAAATGCAAATCAAAACCACTTTACGATATCATCTTACTCCAATAAGACTGGCTAGACTCAAGAAAACAAATGATACCGAGTGCTGGAGAGGTTGTGGGGAAAGGAGAACACTCATCCACCACTAGTGGGATTGTAAACTCGTGCAGCCACTATGGAAAGCAATGTGGAGAACCCTTGGAAGACTTGGAATGAACTTGCCACCCGACCCAGACATACCACTCCTAGGCATGTACACTCAAGACTCACCCCACTGCAGAGATACATGCACGGCCCTGTTTATTTCAGCTCTCTTCATAATAGCAAGGAGCTGAAACCAACCAAATGCCCCTCAACTGATGAGTGGATAGAGAAAATGTGGTACATCTACACATTGGAGTTCTATGCAGCAGTAAAGAAAGACGACATCATGAGCTTTGTAGGAAAATGGCTGGAGCTAGAGGACATCATGCTGAGTGAAGTAATACAGTCCCAGAAAAACAAACTACGAATGGTATCCCTCATCTGTGGATGCTAGTGCCAATTACCTAGTTGTAAGTATTTCTTGTGCATGGCCCCTTGAGCTTTTGTCCAAAGCAGTTGGGAGTGATGCATATTGGAAACAACAACAACAACAACAACAACAGAAATGACTACATTGAAGAACTGATTGAAACAGTGAACGTCTGCTCAAAACAGTCAACTTCCTCATGGAGAATATTGAGAAAGACTTAGAAAGAGATGAAAAGCATGTTTAGCAGAATGCATGAGCTCTGGTGGGGTTGGGGATGGGAGGGGACACGGGTCCCTAGATTTAATAAATTAAATAATATACCACAGAGCAACATATATATATATATATATATATATATATATTTTAAAAAGGGTGCATTTATGGTCCAATTATGCCATAAAACTAATAACCATAATGACCTGCACAGCAAATTACCTCTATTGGTGCAGTAGTAGCACTGTCTTATGTGGTAATCAATAGCTATGTAATTGTAGTTAAAGCCCTCTCAATGGGAGTGAACTTATGGATAGCACTATAAACTTAGGCAAATACACATGGATGGAGAGGTCACAGATCCTAGAGAAAACCCTATCTCTGCCATATCTTTAGACAAATGAAATTTCTTACCATACCTTAAATATGGGATTGCATATTTACAGACAGGCATACTGTACATCACTCATCAATGAAGCTTCTCCTTGCTTTGAGGCTACTGCAGAATCCATCATACTCAGAGAATATAAATCTTAAAGATTTCCTATCCTAGGTGACACATATACAGGTGAAACTCTATACCTAAGGCTCATGGAACATAACAGAAGGAGAGGCAGAGAGAAAAATGAGTGCATTCCTCATCAGTGAGCCTTCCTTATACAATAGAGTGCAATACACACAAAAGGCCACAACTAGCCAATGGGAGCCTCCAGAGTGTGTGTCCCAGGATAGGACTTCTATACTAACTTGAAAGACCCAGGAGTCAGTGACCATTGCAGAAGAGGTTGGAAATATTGTAAGAGCTGGGTATGGTTCATAAATGTAGGGAAAAAGGCTTCAGGCTACTGAAAGCTTGCAATGTAAATTTTTGGCAATGTTGGAATCAGGCTTATGACCCAGAGAAGATATAGAAAAATGTGTGGTGTGCTGTCCATGGACATTGATTACTGCTGGGTAAGGAGAGTTTTCCTGACTGAGGATCTCCAGATGTACTGACTATACTACAGTGGATGAATTTGCACAGAAGGACATCTGGGTACAAAAGTTTGACTACATAGGACTTAACATGAATGGCAAAATACATGAGTTCTGACAGGTGGTTGGAGGTCTTGGAGAGGGTAAGAAGTCTAAATTTGATTAGGAACAGTTGTATGAAATGTACAAAAGCTCAATGAAAACCTGTTTTAAAAGAAAGAATAATTTAGATGAGTCCTCTTATTACATGCTGAGAATATATATGTTATGACATTCTCATAACTGAAATTTTCAAAAGCTGTGTAAGAGAATTTGATAAGAAATGTGGCCCCTTATGTACATATATTAGTCAATCTACTAGTAAAAGAGGACTGATTCTTAAATGATGATATAAGAGAATTAAAGAAAGTGGAATTTGAGATCAAGAGTCTTCTTTCAGTGATCCCAATAGAGCTGCACCTGTTCCTCAAATTTTCATGGTTGATCAGTCCCTCATGAGATGTCAGTCTATGTTTCGGGGAACATTAGAATGACTTTGACATTTTAGAGTCAGGTTTACATACATACTAAGCTCATGAATAATTATCTCATTATCTTGGCTATCTCTCTCCTTTGCCTTGAGGTATTTTAATTGTGGGTGATTACCCAATTACTTAAGTCAGCATGAAGTAAGTTGGTTTAACTCTGTGAAGATATCTGGAATAAGAACTTTAAAATAGAAAAACTTACTCTTGACACAAGCCAGAAAAAAAGAGATGGGACATAGCCT
The DNA here is from genome assembly GCA_009823505.1 of Rhizomys pruinosus. NCBI lineage: Eukaryota > Metazoa > Chordata > Mammalia > Rodentia > Spalacidae > Rhizomys > Rhizomys pruinosus. The sequence continues at coordinate 354,310 of VZQC01013081.1, read as the reverse complement.
GCAATCTTGATACCATTTTCACCAGGACTAGGCTTAGGAAAATAAATAAATTTAATTGTAATTTTACTTAGTCCTAGTGGAGCTCAGCATAGTTACGCATTACCTATCCCAAACTAGGGGCAGATACTTTTTCCTTACAAATATTCTGAAATCAAAACTTGGTAATAAGTAGAGACCTTACACACTCTGGGGTCTGGGTTCTGGTAGCAACTGTGTTCTGACCACATAGCTACACATATCTCTGCCAGAGTCTTTGGGGAGATCTGCCATTTGATCCACCTGGGGTGACTTCTAGTGGTTTAAAGGAACTAGTGTCCTTCCTTCAACTTCAACTTCCTTTTTGAAAAGCAGACATTAGAAATAAGAATATTAAAAACATCAAGACATATGGAAGAAATGGGACATGAAGAAGCCTAATATTAATTTCTTAGGCTGATTCTCAGCTTGCATAGCTTACAGTCATCAAAACTAGAACAAACTCAGTTTGCAAACTCATGATACAGAGGATCTCATGTCTGGATTTTCTCAGTATTAGACCCAGATATCTGGTTTACAACCACCACTACTGAATTACAAGACACAATATATAGAGAACGTATTCAAAATAAGGTGCATTTATGGTCCAATTCAGCCATAAAATTAATAACCCTTTAATCCTAGCACTTGGGAGGCAGAGGCAGGCGGATCTTTGTGAGTTCAAGGCCAGCCTGGTCTCCAGAGTGAGTTCCAGGACAGCTGGGGCTACAGGGAGACCCTGTCTCGAAAAGACCAAAAAAAAAAAAAAAAAAAAAAAAAATTAATAACCATAATGACATGCACAGCAAATTACCTCTATTGGTGCAGTAGTAGCACTGTCTTATGGGGTATTATATTGCTTATTCAAAGGAAAATCAATCCACTGACACTCTGCTTGAGAAACTATGGATGACAGACTTGTTAAAACAGAGACTTCACAACAAACATTTGATGATGCTCAGGCCACAGTGGAAGACAGGTGCTCAAGAAGATTAGTGCTTGAAATAAAAATGCCAATGATGAAATAGAAAATATAACATGAACCCAAAAAGTAATCCAGAGCCAAGTATACAAGGAAACATGAAAATTTCTGGCTGGTAAATTTAGTCTGGTTTAACAAAATGGAAGAAAAAAAAATCAGTAATTTGAAGATAGAATTTAAATGTCCAGCACTAAGAAATAGAAAGAAGGAAAGTGAAAGAAAAGCAAAGCTCATTAGGACGGCATGGCCATGGCTGACCTGCACACTTTAAGTCTCTCCAGAGAATAGAATATTCTGAGAAATTATGGTCTAAAATGTTCCATGTTGCATTCATGTTCATTCAAGTATGAACACGAAATTTAAAAAGACTCATAAAATTCCATATAAGACATACACCTTTTTTATTGATTTTTTTTGTATTTCAGACATCATTTTTCAAATAAGTTCAGGCATATTCCTCTTTCCCTTCCTCCCACCCCACCCCATCCCACCTTTAAGGGTTCTCCACACTAAACAGTGGTTGTACAAGTTTACATTCCCACCAGCAGTGGATGAGAGTTCCCCTTTCCCCACAACCTCTTCAGCATCTGTTGTCTTTTGTTTTCTTGAACTTAGCTAGCCATATTGGAATGAGATGATATCTGAGAGTGGTTTTAATTATTAAAGGACACACCTGTCATCAGATCTTCGAAGCCAGAGCTGAATACAGAAGCAACTGTACAAAAGAAATATACTACATTATTATCAGCAATTTGTCCTACAACATCTTGGAGACCAAACAGCAGTGAACTGAAACAGAGTGGCTGAAACAAAAACAAGCAAAATAAAACAAAACAAAAATCTATCAGCCAACTAAAATTCTTTGTCAGACAAACCCTCAAATATGAGGAAGAATTTAAGGTTTTTCATTACAAGCAAACACTGAGGGATATAATTGTCAAAACATATAAGACACAAGTTGGAATAACAGGATATTCAACAAAGCTTAAAGCCATCTAAGAATCACAAACAGTGGAGTCAAGATAACAGGTAGATTAAAAATCTGGTAACAGGGGGCTGGAGAGATGATGGCTCAGTGGCTAGGAGCACTGGCTGCTCTTGCAGAAGTTCTAGGTTTGGTTCACAGCATCCACATGACAGCTAAAAAGCATCCATAATGCCATTTCCAAGGGAATCTGATATCCTTACTTGATCTCCTTTGGGATTGCAGGACATGGATGGATGCATTACATGCTGGCAATGCAGTCATACACATAAAAGAAAAAATATAAAAAAAAAACATAAAAATTGGTATAATTTTTGGTCTCTTTGAGACAGGGTCTCCCCTTTAGTCCCAGCTGGCCTGGAGCTCACAATGAATACCAGGCTGGACTTGAACTCATAGAGTTCTGCCTGCCTCTGCCTCTTAAGATTAAAGGTGTGCACCACCATGCTGGCCAAAATTGGTATCATTTCATTAGGGTCTGCAATACCAGTTTTGCTTTCCACATGATTAAGAGACTAATCAGTCTAATCTCTAACATTAATATAATTATGTTTGTAACAATATATTTTCTTCTATATAAGTAACTAATACATTATGAAACAAAACTTTTGTGTCTATTTTTAAGAACACAATTTAAAAGAATAAAATTTTGTCATACCATTACCTGAAGAGGTTGGGAGCATAAATCAGATCATAAGTCAATGATTTGTATGTTAGTACAATTAAAGTGGTAAATTCTAATAGAGCATTACAACTTTAGTATATTACATGGTGGTCTGAAAGAAGATAGTTACAATATATAAAGAAATGAGAACAGAATTTCCTTTTCATTACAGAAAGATTTGATAGGCTGTGTGTAGAGAGCAAATAAGTAAGGCTGCTGGGCATGGTGGCACACACCTTTAATCACAGCACTCAGGAAGCAGAGAGAGGCAGATCTCTGTGAGTTCAAGCCTAGCCTTGTCTACAGAGCGAGCTCCAGGCTAGCTGGGACTAAAGGGAGACCTGTTTCAAAAAGACCAAAAAAAAAAAAAAAATGCTGTAAGCCAAATTAAAAAAAAATAAAAACTAATGAAAAATGACAGATATAAACATTTCTTTTCTCTAAATATATAGAAATATAGAAACACCCACCTCTTCTAGCAAAAGACACAGATTGGCAATATTCAAATTTGCCTGAAACAAAAAACAAAAAATAGTCCAACTAAATCCTGTCTAGGACTCACCATATATCCAAGGATATAACACCAAAGAAACAAGCAAAAATTGTTAGAAATGCAGCTTCATAAAATTTGATATCTGTTCCAAAATATAAGGCAAACAAAAGAAGAAGTCAATGAATAAATGGGAGAAAATATTTGCAGATCACTTATCGGATGGGAACTTTATAATCACAATGTGTAGAAAACTTGTAATTCTTGAAAACAAAAATCAGCATTATTTAAAAATGAGCAAAGATGATGGCCCATCGCATCTCCAAAGAAAACAACCTAGGTGCAAAATGGAGTTTGGTACTCAGAATTAGCAGGAATCATGGAACTGAAGACCAAAATGGCAATGCTGTAAAGTTCGAACATTTTACTGGGGTCTGAAGCTTCTGAGCAGTGTTGGTAAGGATGTAAAATGGAGACTAGGATGAAGTGCCTCAGAAAAATACAAAGAGGACTATCATGCTGTGACCATCCTTTGTCTGGGTATACACATCAGAAATCTAACGTGTTTCAAATAAATATTTGTACACACCTATGAATACCAATGAAAACTATGCCTAAGATGATGAAGGTAGGAAAACATGGTATGCCTGTTTTACTACAGTATTTTGGAATACATGAAATTCTTTTCAGAAACAGAATGAATACTGACAGGTGGCAGTGTTTCCACTCAGGGTAGAAGCAAAAGAGATGTGATTCCCACTGTAGACAATAACACTTTTTTGAACCAAGTACCTGATAAAAGACTGTTATATGGTAAAATTCTCCCTCCTCCCCTTCAACTGGCCACATTTGCAGGAAAGGGAGAAAAGAGCCCATTGTAAACCAATCCCCCTGTATTCAGATTCTAGTCTGTCAACTTCTGATTCTGGATATGGTTTAATTGCATAATTCCTTAATTAACATGAGGGAATATAATGTAACACATTGCTATGATATTGCATAAAACTTTCAAGATAACCTGATGATTGTTCCACTAATGTGGTTGTGAATGAAGCATAGCTGTGCAGACAGCAGAATTTTAATCTGTCCCTGCAGGGGGATCTTCTAGGTTGAGGAATAAATAACTAAATATACTGAAAACAGGAAGTAAATAATTTACAAACCATTGCTCAAGAGAAAAGTTCCTGTTGAATATAATAGTGACACTGTGGTGGTTTGAATGAGTGTCCCCCACAGGCTTTAAGTATTCAGACATTTTGTCTCCAGTTGGTGGCACTGTTCTTGGAAGTCTTAGAAGGTGTGGCGGTGCTGGACGAAGTACCTTATTGGCGGCAGGCTTAGTTAGCTTAAGAAGCCTTGTGGTCTCCAGCCTCTCCCTCTCTCTGCTTCCTGTGCTCATTGCGAGATGTGAACCTCGGTGTGATGCTCCAGCCCCTGCCACCATGCTTCCCACCACAATGGACTCTGATTCCCTGGAACCATCAATCATAAGCTCAAATAAACTCTTCCTTTTATAAGTTCCCTTGCTCATGATGGTTTTAACCCAGCAACAGAAAAGTGACTAATACAGACACCAAGGTTGTGCACTTTAAAAGTGTATTTATAGACAAGATGGCTAGGTTGTAAGTAACAATATTAGAATCTCAATATAATAGTAGACTTCAATTCTTATTGTTCAGCAAATGTAAAGGCTATAGAAGCAAAACACGTGGATTTTATTTTCAGCTACAATGATTAAATCTTTCTACATTCTTGAACATAATGTAGTATTTCAGACATTCAATGTCACAAGAAGTCACATGATTGCAAAGAGTTACTTGTGTAATTACCAAGGGGGATAAAGTAAAAGAAATCCATGAGTGTATTTCTAAAATCATGTGTTTCTAAGGTAGGTCTAATAAAATCCAAGTTTTTAAAATGGCGTAGAATTGGGGAATCACAATACATTTGGAAGGTCATGCTAGTTTTCTTCACAGATTATAAAATTGAAGTCTTTGATACATTTAGAGTTGACTTTTGTGCAAGGTGAAAGCTAGGGGTTTAGTTTCATTCTTCTGCAAGTGGTGATCCAATTTTGCCAGCACCATTTGTTGAAGATGCTACCTTTCCTCCATTGAGTGTTTTTGGCTCCTTCATCAAATATAAGGTGGCTGAAATTGTACTCAAGTTTGTGTCTTCAATTTTATTCCATTGATCTATGAGTCTATTTTTATGCCAGTACCATGGTGATTTTATAACTAGATTTCTGTAGTAGAGATGAAAATGTAGTATAGTAATTCTCTCTGCATTATTCTTTATGCTCAGGGTTGGTTTGGTTATCTGGGATCTTTGTTTTTTCCATATGAATTTTAGAATTTTTTTTTCTAATTCTGTGAAAAAAGCCATGGGTATTTTGATTGGGATTGCACTGAATATGTATATTAATTTGGAAGGGTGGCCATGTTTACTCTATTAGTTCTTCCAATCCATGAGGATGGGAGGTCCTTCTATCTTCTGATGCCCTCCTCAATCTCTTTCTTCAAAGGTTTAACGTTTTCATTTTAAAGATCTTTAATGTCTTTGGTCAAGTTTATCCCAAGATTTTTTTTTTGTCTTTTTGAAACAGGATCTCCCCTTAGTCCTAGCTGGTCTGGAGATCGCTCTGTAGACCAGGCTGGCCTTGAACTCACAGAGATCCACCTGCTCTGTCTCCCAAGTGCTGGGACTAAAGGTGTGCACCACCATGCATGTACTCATTCTCCAAATGCGTGTTGTTAGCATATAGGAAAGCTGCTGATTATTGTAGATTAATTTTGTAACCTACAGCTTTACTGAAACTGTTCTTCATTTCCATGTGTTTTCTAGTGGAATTTTTGTGATCTTTTGGGTGTAATATCATGTCATCTGCAAAAAGGGATAGTTTGACCTCTTCTTTTCTGATTTGCACTCCTTTAGTCTCCTTAATCTTCTCTTGTCTTATTGCTCTAGAAAGAGTTTCAAGCACTATATTAAAAAGAAAGGGAGATAGTGGGCTTCCTGACTTTAAGGGAAATGCAGCTAGTTTTTCGCTATTTAAGATGATGTTGGCTTTGGGTTTGTTGTATATAGCTTTAATTATGTTGATGAATGTTCCCTCCAGTACAATTCCCTCTAGGACTTTAGATATAAAAATGTATTGCATTTTGTCAAAAAGCTTTTTCTGCATCAATTGAGATGATCATGTGTTTTCTATCATTGAGTCCATGTATATGATTTATGGTATTAATCAATTTGTGTATGTTGAACCATCCCTGCATCTCTGGAATAAAACCTAATTGAACATGGTGATTAACCTTTTTTGATGTGTACCTGTATATGATTTTCAAGGATTTTCTTGAGAATTTTTGCATCTATATTCATTAAGGATATGGGTCTATAGTTTTCTTTTTTAGTTGTATCTTTTCCTGGTTTTGTTATTTAAGTGATGGTAGCTTTGTAGAAGGAATTTGGGAGTTGACTCTCTACTTCTATCTGTTTAAATAATCTAAGTAATGTTGGTTGTAGGTCCTCTTCAAATGCCTGATAAAACCCTGCTCTAAATCCATCTAGGCCTGGGCTTTTTCTAGTTGGGTCATTTTGTACTACTATTTCAATTTCCTCATATGTTTACACAGTTGATCTCTTCTTGTTTGAGCTTTGGTGAGTCCTGTGATTTCAGATATTCATCTATTTCTTTTAGGTTTACAAATTTAGTATAGATTTTAAAATATTCATGCATAATATTTTAGATCTTTTTAAATTATCTTTTATAATGTTTCCTTTTTTTTTTTTTTTTTTTTGGTCTTTTTCAATACAGGGTCTCCCTGTAGCCCCAGCCATCCTGGAACTCACTCTGTAGACCAGGCTGGCCTTGAACTCAAAAAGATCAGCCTGCCTCTGCCTCCCAAGTGCTGGGATTAAAGGTGTGCACCACCACACCCAGCTGAATAATGTTTCCCCTTTCATCTCTAATTTTGTTAATTTATATTTTTTCTACATTTCTTTTGGTTAGCTGGACTAGGGGTCTGTCTATCTTGCTTATCATGTCAAAGAAGCAGCTCACTGATATTTTGTATTTATTTAATTTTTGTTTCTGTTTTATTAATCTTTGCTCTGATTTGTGTTATTTCTTTCTGTCTTTTAAGTTTGGGAGTCATTTGTTGTTACCTTTCTAGTATTTTGATTTGCAACATTAAGTCACTTATTTGTGCTCTTTCTGTTTTGTTTTTTTTTCTCCTTTTTTTATGTAGTCACTTAAAGCTATAAATTTCACTCTTAGGACTGCTTTTAAAGTGTCCCAGAGGGGATTGTGTGTGTGTGTGTGTGTGTGTGTGTGTGTTGCATTGTTGCTTTTAATTCCAAGAATACTTTTATTTCTTTCTTAATTTCTCCCTTGTTCAAGAGTGTGTTTTGTAATCTCCATGATTTCCTGTATGTACTAGGGTTTCTTTTGATGTTGATATTAAGCTATATTGCATTATGCTCTGATAGAATACATGGAATTATTTCAATTTTTTCATATTTTTTGTAATTTGTTCTAGGTCCCAGTACGTGTTCAATTTTGGAGATGTTTCCAAGGGAGCTGAATAAAAACCAAATTCTGTGGTGTTTGGGTGGAATTCTTGGTAGATGTCTGTTAGTTTACCTTGGTGTATTGTATTCAGTTCAGTTCAGACGTCTCTCTGTTTATTCTTTGCTCACTTCACCTGTCTAATGGGCGCAGTGGGATATTGAAGTCCCCTACTACTAGTGTGCTAGAGTCTGTCTTTTATAGCTAAAGTCCTGTAAAATTGTGTTTATGAAGTTCAGTGTGCCCAAGGTTGGTTCAGGTAAATTAATGATTGTGATATCTTCTTGGTTAATTGTTCATTTGATAAGAATGACATGACCCTCTTCATCTCTTCTGATAAATTTTAATATGAAGTCTATTTTTCTGTTATTAGAATAGTGACATCTGATTATTTCTTAGTGTCATTTGCTTTTAATATTTTTTCCATCCTTTCACCTTGATATAATACCTGTCTTTAAAGGTGAAATGAGGAGTTTCTTGCAGGCAACAAAAAAGTTGGGTTTTGTTTCTTAATCCATTCTACCAGTCTTGCCCTAGGTTTTTATTTCTATTATACTAGTTTCATTAAGTATTTTCGGTTGTTGGCTGGTTATAGTCATTCCTAATCTCCACTCTTTGTATTGCTTCAAATATTCTCTTAAGAGATGGCTTTCTGGACAAGAATTCTTTCAGATTAATTATGTCATGGAACATTTTCCTTTCTCCTTTAATTATAATAGACACTTTTGCTCAATAAAGTATTCTGTGTTGACATCTACAGTCATTTAGAAATGGGAATACTTTAGACCAAGCTCTTCTGGCTTTCATTGTGTGCAATGAAAAATCAGCTATAATTCTGATAGGTTTTCCCTTATAACTGATTTTGTTGCTTTTTTTCTTTTGTCACCTTCAGTATCCTCTCTTTGCTTTGAACATCTAGTGTTTTTTATTATAATATAATGTGGGAAATTTCTTTTCTGGTTCAGTCTATTTGGTATTTTGTATTTTTTTTTTAATTTGGGAAAATTTTCCTCTACAATTCTGTTGAAGATCTGAGCAATACCATTATCTTGTGAATCTTCTTTTTCTTCTATACCCATGATGCATAAGTTTGGTCTTTTCATAGTGTCCTGAAATTCCTGGTTATTCCATTGTCGTGTATATTTAATTTTTCATAATCTTTTCTTGATGGATCCACTTCTTCCATATTGTGTTTTCTACTTCGTCCATCCTTTCAAGTGGTTTGTGGAGTGTTGCACTTCTTTTCATTTCAGCTTGAATTTTCTTCAATATATATTTTGTAATTTCATTCAGCAGTTTGTGGGGTCACTGCCGGGATTTGTGGCAGGGCCCACTTAATCCTAGGACTAACCATGTGGGAAGACCATGCAGGAAAGCAAACCACGTATAGGCAGGCTGAGGTTCGAACGCAGAGAGTTTATTCCAACATGTCCGCTTTAAATATGCATCATGACTCAATTCTCAGGGCCCAATGCTAAATCTTTTCGTCACTACACTCCACCCCATGGGTGTGGCCAGGTAGGTACCATTCGCCTAGAACCCACCCCATGGGTGTGGCCAAGGAGGTACCATTCGCCTAGAACCCACCCCATGGGTGTGGCCAGGGAGGTACCATTGACCTAGAACCCACCCCATGGGTGTGGCCAGGGAGGCACCATCGGCTTAGAATCCACCCAAGTTTTCCCACATCTCACCCTTTTAATTTTATTTTTTTTAATTTTTCTGAAAGGCAGGGGAGCCCATGGGTGAGGCTAACAACCTAAAGGAACCTGAGTTTTAAATAGCCAGCTGCTCAAGCCTGTTTTGAGTCCTAGGCAGTGGGGTCAGACCTAACACTTTATTTTCACACTAGGGCCAATTAATATCCAAAAATCCCAACCATGAAATAAGCTGATTGTCAAGCATAAGCAATGAATGTAAGTAACATTCATGTAAAACCAATTAGCAAGTATCTATATTTATATTTTGAACAACCCAAGGTTAGCATAGTCCAATTGGACAAGCTTGTATGCACAAGCATGTTGATCAAATAAGAGTCCAGTGTATATTGCTGTAGTCTCACGATTTACCCCAATCTCTCTGCAGCCCTTACATTCTACCACTGCTCCTCTTCCGCAAGTTGTTCCCTAGGCTTTGGAAAAGGTGCACAAGTTGGTGAGAAGCAAAGCAGTCTGTTTTCTCTGGAGATGTATTTGACTCTAGTCTGTTGTTTCCCTCCATGGGTTGACAGCTTATCCAGGGTAACTTTTTAATCCTACTAACAAAGCACAAGCAATTAGATGTGCAGGCATTTAAACATTATTAATATGGCAAGCTAAACTGTGAGAACAGACACAGATGTTAGGATGGTATGCTAATCCACAAACTGTGGTTTCTCTATAAAGGGTGACAAGTTCTTACTGTGGCTTATATCATCTCCTAACCACTAGAGGACATAAGCTTGTGGCACAGCCATGAATTATTCCTCCAAGGAGAGAGCTAGTAGCCAATTAGATTTAGGATATATATAGACACATGGCTGCCACTGTTGCACAATATCTCCAGGCAGTTGAGGTGTAGCTGATACTGACAGAGGAGCCTTGCTTGCCTCAAAGAGACCAATATTTTGCTTTACTGCATTAGTGGCCTTTGGTAACACTCTCTGGCATTTCAGAGGCCAACTGCACATTAGCAAGTGATTTCTCAAAACATTTTTCATGTTTACACCAGGTCTTCAACAACAGGGACTTATCACCTTTCTCCTTGCAGATATCCCATTTTTATAGGCAAAGGCCTTTATAATTTTGGGGGCTTGGATTCCCCAGCCAACATCTCCTTGGCAGAATAATCCATTGCTGATATCAGAGCTCCTTTGTATTAATATATTTTGCTTAATTACACAGCTTATAGAGACTTTACTATTATATTTGGCTCTAATTTACAGTTAGGGAATGACTTCATTACCATCATGTTTTTCTTTTTCCTATAAAAAGGGAGAGATAGGAAGGTTTCTCAGCATCTGGAAGGTAAACTTCATTAGATCACATTATAAACAGTTATCCCAAATAGAAATTAGAGATGCTCAGTGTCTGTGACTCAGGCAATCTGAGGTTCCTTTTTCTTTCATGTTCAGATAGGTCAGCCTCTCTGATGGAATTTCTTAGTCCATCCTGCACAGCCAAAAGTTGTACGTTTTCAGGCATTTAGATTGGTCTTTTTACCTGTGGGAACATACAAATCTCCTCCCATTGTTAGTTTCAAGACCTCAAAATTGAAAATTTATCAAAAGTTTGGAATACAGAAGGAATATTATACCACCTCCCTCTTTTTGATTTTTAAATTTTTATGATTTGACCTATAGATCCCTAAGTTGTCCTACAAGTAAAGGAAAAATGTTACAAGGTGATACTGTATAACACAGAAAAATATAGAGACCATTTGTGTACCTAAACCCCAAAGTTATTGTTGGAAAGTCAATACAGATTATGCATAAAACAATTAAAATTTTAGATTCCCGGGGCTGGAGAGATAGCCTAGCGGTTAAGAGCACCGACGCTCTTGCAGAGGACCCAGGTTCGATCCCCAGCACCCACATGGCGGCTAAGAACCGTCTGTAACTCCAATTCCAGGAGAACTCCAGTTCCAGGGGAATCCGAGACCCTCTTCTGACCTCCGCGGCATTGCACGACACGGGTGCACAGACCTGCATGCAGACAGTACATTCATACACATACAAAAATAAAAAAAAAAAATAATAAAAAAAAAAATAAAAAAATAAAATAAAATTTTAGATTCCCAATTAGTTCAAATGTATTACCATTTTAACTATCTTACTCCAAGCTCTTGGCCTTCACCAGGCCTGGCATGAAAACCTGCTTTAAAGATTTTACAATATCTAGCTCTTAATAAAAAAATTTTCTTTTACAGTTCTTATACCCACCAGTTAATTAAAGACTGGCTAGATATGCCCCATGAGATGTTGTTACCAACATTACCATCTTGATTTTTTTTTGTGGGAGTTTCTAGGAAGCTTTCTTTGTTGAACAGGTGCAATGCAGTCCTGCTAAGGGGAACGGGACACACAGTGCCCACTTTATTGACAGTGTGGGGAACTGGCCTCATTGCATAGAGGACAGTCGGTCACTTCCGTGACCTGACCAGAGAGGTATCTTCCTACTCGTGTCCTTAGCCTGGGACAACGAAACATGTATCCCACGCTTGGCTGAAAGTTTTCACCTGCCCAAGCTCAGGACAGGAATTTCACACCAGCTATTCAGGTTGGTGGTCCGCAAAGGGAGCCTTTTTCCAAACCAACTGGTCACTCACATGCCTCAACACCAGCTACCCACTGGTCATCTCAACAAAACGCAGGCCCAGCCTGCATGCACACAAAAAATTTAAAAATGGTGGCCGCGAATTACGCAATGATGTTAACTGGAATTCAATTTTTTTATTTTTAAATTTTTATACCTTTTATTTTTTATTCCCAAATACCCCAAAACTTATTAACACTTTAATACAATGAAAACCTGGTTGCATCTTTGTTTTAGATGTTGAAAGGGCGTAACCAGTAGGTGGCAGTGTAGAACCATTATTTTAAGATTTTTAATAGATAACCCATAACCTTTGTTGAAATTGAATTATGTTTTGGCTGTTTAATATAAATTTGCGTCTTGAGAAGGAAGGGCCATGTTCCAACTCAGAGGCCATGTTTTGTTTTTTTTTAACTTATTTTTTTTTTTAATTTTATTTATTTCTGTATGTGTGTGAATGTACTGCCTGCATGCAAGTCTGTGTACCCATGTCGTGCAATGCTGCGGAGGTCAGAAGAGGGTCTCAGATTCCCCTGGAACTGGAGTTCTCCTGGAATTGGAGTTTCAGACGGTTCTCAGCCAGCATGTGGGTGCTGGGGATAGAACCCGGGTCCTCTGTAAGAGCAGTCGGTGCTCTTAACCACTAGGCCATCTCTCCAGCCCCAGAGGCAATGTTTTTACTGATATCATGGCCGTTAATATTAAAATATACTTAGAGCACAAGTACACACATCCATGCGCATGTGCGCGTGCACATACATACACACATACATACATACATATATAATAAAGATTTGTTAGGTTGACCTCTAAGAGAAGAAAGACATATTGTTTGATGTCCAATGAAAAACATGGAATTTTTATAATTTTTATAGGGTTATTTTACATAATTAGAATAAATGTCCTAGTAATGCATGAAAGAGCTGAGATCCATATGCCACCTCTTAGGCCCATTTGCAGCCACTTGCCTTCAATTAACTATGCCTAAATTCTACCTATGCTATTTACAAATCTAAAGATTGAGGATTTCCAAAAGTAGACAGGCCTGATCCATCATATATTATTATAAAGACTTTGAAATAATAATAATCCATAATCACAATTACAACCATCATTAATTATTATTAATTATCAATAATTAGTATTAACCATTATTAGTCACAATAGTCACTAATTATGGATAATTGTCAATAATGATAGTTAACAATTTACCATTAGAATGAATTAGTATTAATTATTATTAATAATTACATTCAACAACAATAATTATAACCATTAACAGCAATTACTAATAATTAACAATAATCTGTCATTAAACTGAATAATACGCATACTATAAACGCAATTAAAAATTGTTAACACTAAGGGGTACAGCAAACATTTTTTATGAATTGAATCTATTTTTGTTTATAGTTAGCTAAATAGATTTAAACCTGTAGGATTATAATGAATTAAAAGCAGGAACTCACATTCACTCACACATACACGCAGCTTGAAGATGGGCTTAAAGAAACATAAAACAGTTTTATTCAAAAAATTTCTCATTTAAATTGAACCAAAATATCAGTTTACGTTTTTAAAGAGACTTTTACCCATGGTCCTTAAAAAAAAATTGGAGCAAGTTTGTTTTGTTAGAACTTCAAGGCCTGTAAATTTTCCTAGAAATCCATCTATCTTGTTTCCAAAGTGCTGAAACCAAAAGGATGTTACCTAAAATCAAAATTTATTGGGCATGATTTAGATACCATGTGCACAGTGGGGCAGCTGGAATGCATGCACAGCAGGCAGGCTTAGGGTGCTAGGCCAGAGCTCATACCACGTGTGATCTAGAATTCTGTGAGAAGAGATTTTTAAGGTGAAACACGTTTAAAAGGAGCAAGATAAAATTAAGTCAATCATATCTAGGGTATCCGGGGTAAAGTAAAAATATTACACTTTAAGTTAAGCATGCTGAAATGGATTTGAATTACTGTTAGATAAAATAAATCCCAACTTTGGATCTACAAATAGCTGGCAGGTTTTAGGTAAGAAGTTAGATTTAGAGAAAACCCATAACAAGACAAGAGAGCAACACACTTTTATCTAAAAACAGATTTTGTATACAAAATTTAAGAGAAAAATGACCAATGCTTGAAATTATCTGGAAGAGGCTGCTCTTGAGGGAGGGCAGTTCTGTGAAAGGCCTTAATTTAAAACAGAAAGAGGTGTGCTCAGATCTAAGAGAGCTATCAGGAGAAAATCTACATATGAACAAGATTGGAACCGAGCTTGAGGAGTCTGCAGCAGGAGTCTTTCTTTGGGGGGATGGGATTTAAAACCAGAAAGTTTTTCAGACCTGTAGAATTATGAAAAATTATTTTAAGGCCAAACATAACTGCTAAGGCTCAATATTAAATTCGGCTTTGAGGTCACTGGCTTTTATAGCCTGCAGGAGTGACCATGCCACGAGGCACATGCCTGGGATGCACTGGGTGCTCCCTCTGAAACAAATCAGAGGCAGGCTCTCCACATGTACAAAGCCACATTCCCTCAGACCGCTGTCGCATTCACCAAAACCAGCAGGAAAGATGGCTCCACCACAACAGATAGATATCAGGAGAGAGAGGAGAAAATGAAGAAAAGGGCAAGATTTAGGGGTATGCATACCTAAGTTGTGGAAGTTTCCTTCTGCCCCACGTTTGGACGCCATTTGTGGGGTCGCTGCCGGGATTTGTGGTGGAGCCCACTTAATCCTAGGACTACTCATGTGGGAAGACCATGCAGGAAAGCAAACCAGGTGTAGGCAGGCTGAAGTTCGAATGCAGAGAGTTTATTCCAACATGTCTGCTTTAAACATCCAACATGACTCAATTCTCGGGGCCCAATGCTAAATCTTTTCGTCACTACACTGCACCCCATGGGTATGGCCAGGGAGGTACCATTGGCCTAGAACCCACCCCATGGGTGTGGCCAGGGAGGTACCATTTGCCTAGAACCCACCCCATAGGTGTGGCCAGGGAGGCACCATCGGCTTAGAACCCATCCCATGGGTGTGGCCATGGAGGTACCATTGGCCTAGAACCCACCCCATGGGTGTGGCCAGGGAGGCACCATTGGCCTAGAACCCACCCCATGGGTGTGGCCAGGGAGGCACCATTGGCCTAGAACCCACCCCATGGGTGTGGCCAGGGAGGTACCATTGGCCTAGAACCCACACCATGGGTGTGGCCAGGGAGGCACCATCGGCCTAGAACCCACCCCATGGGTGTGGCCAGGGAGGTACCATTGCCCTAGAACCCACCCCATGGGTGTGGCCAGGGAGGCACCATCGGCTTAGAATCCACCCATCTAAGTTTTCCCACAGCAGTTTATCATTCTCTTCTTTTAATTTATCCTATCTTCTTTTAGGTCCTTCATTTCTTTGTATATCTGTTTTAAAAATTCTTTCAATTCTCTGATTTATTTGATCATGTTTATAATAGTTCTTTTAAGATTTATATCCTGAGTTACATCTAAGGAATCTTCATTGTAGGATTCTTCAATGGAACTAATAGTATTTGGTGGAGGTTTATCATTTTGGTTTTTCATATTATTTCTGTTGTGCTTTTTGCATTCTTGGGGGTTTCTTTTTTGGGTTGTGATTCTAGTGTGAAACTCATATGTTTCTTTGTTGAGTTGAAGACTGAGATGCCTTAGATTCATCAGATTTTTTTCATTGCCTTATTTGGCATAGCAGTGTGGTTGGTTTAGGCTCCAAGCTCTCTCTTTACCCTAGCACTGCACAGACCAGCACCCCTCCCCCAGCCAGTAACTAGCTAACCTAGTGGCCAGAGCTATGCAACACCCAAGCAAGTCTGAACCACTCAGAGCTGTGGAACCTGAAGCCTCAGGGCCCTAGGCACTTCTGACATCCTGGGTGGAAAGATTACAACACCTCTGCTGCTGTGCAGTTGGAGTACCCCTCACCAAATTTCAGTGATCCCCAGTCACCAACCCAGAGAGATGCACTCACAGAACCTCCAAATGCTACCTGTAGTCTGCCCACTGGCCCTCCAGGGCCAGCTGCCAAGGTCTGTACTTGAGTTCAGTGGGAGGGAGGCCCAGCCCCCACCAAGGTTGTCTCTTCTGTCTCTCAGTGCCCTCAGGCCACATCTGCAGTGCTGAACTGCAGAGCTGAAGTCACCAATGGTCCAAATGACCTCTGACAACATTTGGTGCCTCCCAACCCTTGTGGGGGGGGGGGTGAGTCCCTAAATCTCCCTTCCCAACTTTTACTCAGATGCTCCAAATGTGTTCACTGCTCTGGGAGCCAATAACTTGATGTCTTAGTGCCCATCTTTTCTCAGTCATCCAAATGCAGTAATGTCACATGAACTCTATCATGTTTTTACTTTTTTTCCACCTTTAAGTTCTATTTTAGCTGTATCCTAGTCCTCTTTCCTAGTTTCATGAACTGCACACACATGCATGCACATGCACAACCTAGGACCCCACATAAGAGGAAAATATGGTACTTGTCTTTAGGAGTCTAAATCTATCCATGTCTTACAAAAGTCATAATTTTGTATCGATTGTAAATGTACAAATTTCCACTGTGTCTGCGTCCTACATTTTCATTATCAGTTGTTGGACTGTTAGGACAGTTCTATTCAGCTACCATGACAAACGTACAGGTACACATTTGGTTAAAAGTATCTGCAAACTACAACCACATAGTACTTAGTAAATTATAAACTTCCAGTACTATTTTTACAGTTTCTATGGAATTATATTGAAGCCATAGTTAAAGTTGTAATTTTAAGTCCAATATTATTATAAGACAAGATTTCATTTTTTCATTTGTTTGGTTTGAGACAAGCTAACCCCAGGTAATCTGGAATTCACTGTGTAGAACAAGCTGTCCTCATTCTCACAGAGAGCTTCTTCTGCCTCCAAGTGCTAAGATTAAAGACATGCACAGTAAAATAGCCATTCAGCTGGACGTAGTGGCACACGCCTTTAATCCTAGCACTCAGGAGGCAGAGGCAGGCAGATCTTTGGGAGTTCAAGGCCAGCTTGGTCTACAGAGTAAGTTCCAGGACAGCTGGGGCTACAGGGAGACCCTATCTCGAAAAGACCAAAATGAAAAATAGCCATTTGAATAAAGATTTAAAATCTCAGAGTAGCACTAAAAAGGCAGTATTCTAATCTTACTCAGAACTGGCTGAATTCAAATAATTATGAAACCTCCAACTTTAGTTATCCTTAGATCATACCACATTTCAAGTATTTATTTTCTCTCATCTTGCTACTTTAAAACTCAATTGATCTTTCTGTGAATCAAGTCATTTGTCGTATTGGCTGTGAAGGCTGCTCCAATTCCCCTTTGCACTCTCACAGTACTTAATAGCAAGGTGTTAGTGACACTTAGCACTATTAATGGGTTTTGTTCTTCTCAGATTTTCTAGCTGTACAGTCATATTCCAAGAGGCATCTCAGTTTGCCAACCCTATATTCTACAGGTTTACCAAGAGATCTTGATTATTACAATAAACCATAGACAAAAACATGGATCCACTCCGGGCTTAGGTGCACACACTGATTTTATTGTGTATAATGGCCCTGTCCTCCCTGGTCTTTGCAATCTATTAAAGTCACAGAACCACTTTTTTGTCTCAGTTGTATGTTGAAAAGTGGTATAAATGAATTAAAATTTGCAAGCATGAAATACAGCCATTTATTTCACACAAATAAGATGCATAGGATAAGATTCAGAAAATTCAGACATTTACAATAATTATTCTTTCAAATTTATTTTAACCTTATTTTACTTTCAACTTTAACTTGCTTTATTCCATTTTTTCCTTAAATGATCAAACTCCAGTCATGATCATGTTAATAAAATCTTCTTATCAATAAGTGGGAAAGAAAAAGGAATCATGTAAATCTCCAGCTCTGCTAAGAGTCAGTCAAAAACACCTTATAATGATAAACCAATAAAGGCCCATTGAGGGGGCCTTTATTCATGTTTATTGGTTTATCGATAAAAATTAACACAAAGACTAAAGTGTTTGGCTTTGCAGTGCCAGGTGACTGGTAATGCTCAGGATGGGAATACCATTTTATTGTGATAGTTTAGTATTGCTTAATCACTTTAAATACAATTTTAAGGCAAAATTTTCTGGGTTCATCACCCCCACACACACAAAGTGAGGCTCATCCACCTGTCCCTGTACTCCAATTAAATAAATGAATATTAGTGGAAAGCAGACAGAGAAGACTTATTCAATGTAGCCATACTGGGAAGAAAATCATTACCTCATTTTCATCTTCTGAACCCTGATAGGAGCTTTCAGTTTAAAGAGAAAAATAATTAGGAGAGGGAAAATATATATAATTAACTCTCCAAGTCTAGCTGTGCTTTCATACAACAGTTATTCATGATTACAAGATGTCAAGATTTAGAATCTTTTTGGACAACACAGATGGGTGTGTTGGTAAGGCTGTCTCAAGAGAGGATAAATTGAAGACAAAAGATCCATGCTCTTGTGTGGGTAGTATGTCTTCTGGGATAACAGAACAAATAAACAAAGAGGATACAGGAGAAATTCAGCCAAGAACCAGTATTCATCTTTCTCTGCATCCTGATAGTAGACACAATGTGACCACTCAGCTCACACTCCTGTAGCCATGCCTTCTTGCCCTCAGACTGTGTCACTTCAAACCAGGATGCAAGCATACCATTCTTGTATTCATCTGCTTCTTGTCCATTATTTTATCTAAGGGAAAAAAAAAAGAGAAAAATACAGTTAATAACCTTAGGGCTTTTTGCATTTACATTAGACATTATTTCAATCATGAATATTCTCTGCAGTTTGGCTCAAATCCAATCACAGAACACTGTGCTGTCCCCATAGCAATCATGCAACTATTGTAGGAGAGAGCACAACATATGTGGTGTATTGAGATTATTAACAGAAGGTCAGGAGCTGTCCTACACTTGTGATGTGCTTTCTCCCCCAGAAGCCTCAGAGCACCTTCTGGCACTAGAACAGCTAGCCAGCATGAGGCTGCTTCCAGATCATTTCCACCCTGATTTCTCTATAGCTTCCAAATAAGGTGTCCAGGGTCTTCAGCAATAGCAGTTCTCAACTATTTCTAGCAGGAATTGCAAGAGCCTCAACAGTCTGAGTACCTCTGGTGCCTCCATATAGAACCTCTGAGAAAGTAGTATCACACACCTGGGACTGGAGGTTTGTTAAATATCCCATGTCTTCAAGGAGCAGCAGTGTCCAGCCAAGCAGGATTTCTTCCCTCTACTTCCTTTTTCTCTTTAAATTGGCTTTTTCAGATATTTTTATTTTCAAAATTTATGTATTTTTATTTTATGTATAAATGACTTTGTCAACAGGTATATATATATATATAGAGGCAATGTTTTACTGAGTATCATGGCTTTTAAATTAAAATTATATTAGAGCACAAAGTACACCATCCATGCGCTGTGCGCGTGCACAAGACATACACACATACCCTACATACAATATATGAATAAAGATTGGTTAGGTTTGACCTGTAAGAGAAGAAAGACATATTGTTTGAGTCCAATGAAAAAACAGGGAATTGTTTTAGATTTAGGTGTATATGGGTTTGAAGAATTAGATTAAAATGTCCCTAGTATGCATGAAAGAGCTTGAGATCCACTATGCACCTCTTAGGCCCCATTTGCAGCCACTGCCTTCAATGTCTATGCCTTAATTTGACCTCTATTCGAGAACATAATGAGGAGGATGCCAAAATGGAGACAGGCCTGGACGCTATATAGTATGGAAAAGAGCTTGGAAATAATAATCATCCATACACATTATACACCTATTCAGATGATGATAATGACAATAATTAGTACTTAACCATTTATAGTCACAATAGTCACTAATTATGGAATAATTGTCAAGTAATAGATAGTTAACAATTTACATCATTAGAATGAATTAGCTGATACTTTTATTAATAATTACTTTCAACAACAATAATTTCTAACCATTAACAGCTATTACTCATAATTAACAATAATCTGTCATTAAACTGAATAATACGCATACCTATAAACGCAATTAAAAATTGATTAACACTACGGGGGTACGCAAACCATTTTTACTGAATTGCATCATTTTTGTTTACTGTTAGCTAAATAGATTAAACCTGTAGGATTAGTAGTGAATTGAAAGCAGGAACTCACCATCACTCACACATACACGCAGCTTGAAGATGGCTTAAAGAAACATAAACACAGTTTATTCAAAAAATTTCTCATTTAAATTGAAACCAACATATCAGTTACGTTTTTAAAGAGACCTTTTCACCCATCGGTCTAAACAAAAAATTGGAGCAAGTTTGTTTTGTTAAGAACTTCAGGCCTGTAAATTTTCCTCGAAATCCATCCATTATCTTGTTTCCAAAGTGCTGAAACCAAAAGGATGTTACTAAAATCAAAATATTAGGGCTATGATTTAGCTTACACTCGTCGCACAGTGGGGCAGCGGAATGCATGCACAGCAGGCTCAGGTCTTAGGGTTGCCAGGTCCAGAGCTTCAACCACGTGTGATCTAATTCTGTGAGAAGAGATTTTTTGTTTATATACGTTTTAATTTAAGCTGTGCAGTAATTTACTCAATCAAATATCTGGGATACCGGGGGTTAATAGAAACTATTACATTTTAAGTTAACGATGCTGATAATGGATTTGAATTACTGTTAGATAAAATAACATCCCAAACTTTGGATCTACAAATAGCTGGCAGGTTTTAGTGAAGAGCCTCTAGATTTAGAGTAAAACAAACACAAAGACAAGAGAGCACACACACTTTTATCTAAAACAGATTTTGTATACAAACTTTAAGAGTAAAGAATGACCAAGGCTTGAATTAAATGGAAGTAGGCTGCCTTGGAGGGAGGGTGGTTCTGTGAAAGCCTTAATTTACAACATAAAGAAGTGTGCTCAGGTCTAGAGAGAGCTACTTGGAGAAAATTCTGCATATGAACTGTTAGATTGGAACCAAACTTGAGTTCTGCCAAGTTTGGGGGATGGGATATTCAAACCAGAAAGTTTTTAGACCTGTAGAATTATGACACATATTTTAAGGCCAAACATAACTGCTAAGCTTAATATTAAATTCAGCTCTTGGTCACTGGCTTTTATACCTGCAGGAGTGAACATGCCAAGAGGCCATGCCTGGGAGGCACTGGTGCTCCCTCTGAAACCAAATCAGAGGCAGGCTCTCCACATGTACAAAGCCACATTCCTCAGACTCGCTGTCCGCATTCCCAAAACCAGCAGGAAAGATCGGCTCCACCACAACAGATAGATCATCCAGAGGAGAGATGAGGAGAAAATGAAGAAAAGGGCAATATTTAGGGGTATGCCTACCTGTGTGTGAAGTTTCCTTCTGCCCCACGTTGGGACGCCATTTGTGGGGTCGCTGCCGGGATTGTGGGGGCCCACTTAATCCTAGGACTACCCATGTGGGAAGACCATGCAGGAAAGCAAACCACATGAGGCAGGTGGAGAGTTCGAACGCAGAGAGTTTTCCAACATGTCTGCTTTTAACATCCAACATGACTCAATTCTCGGGGCCCAATGCAAATTCTTTTCGTCACTACACTCCACCCATGGGTGTGTCCAGGGAGGTACCATTGGCCTAGAACCCACCCATGGGTGTGGCCAGGGATACCATTGTGCTAGAACCCACCCCATAGGTGTGGCCAGGGAGGACCATGGCTTAGAACCCATTCCCATGGGTGTGGCCATGGAGGTCACCATTCGGCCTAGAACCCACCCCAGGGTGTGGCCAGGGAGGTACCATTGGCCTAGAACCCACCCCATGGGTGTGGCCAGGGAGGTACCATTTGCCTAGAAACCCACCCCATGGTGTGGCCAGGGAGGCACATCGGCCTAGAACCCACCCCATGGAGTGTGGCCAGGAGAGTACCATTGCCTAGAACCCCCCAGGGTGTGGCCAGGGAGGACTGTCGCTTAGAATCCACCCATCTAGTTTTCCCACAGCAGTGTTATCATTCTCTTCTTTTAATTTATCCTATCTTCTTTTAGGTCCTTCATTTCTTTGTATATCTGTTTTAAAAATTCTTTCAATTCTCTGATTTATTTGATCATGTTATAATAGTTCTTTTAGATTATATCCTGAGTTACATCTAGAATTCTTCATTGTAGATTCTTCAATGGAACATATGTTGGTGGAGGTTTATCATTTTGGTTTTTCATATTATTTCTGTTGTGCTTTTTGCATTCTTGGGGGTTTCTTTTTTGGGTTGTGATTCTAGTGTGAAACTCATATGTTTCTTTGTTGAGTTGAAGACTGAGATGCCTTAGATTCATCAGATTTTTTTCATTGCTTATTTGGCATAGCAGTGTGGTTGGTTTAGGCTCCAAGCTCTCTCTTTACCCTAGCACTGCACAGACCAGCACCCCTCCCCCCAGCCAGTAACTAGCTAACCTAGTGGCCAGAGCTATAGCAACACCCAAGCAAGTCTGAACCACTCAGAGCTGTGGGAACCTGAGCCTCAGGGCCCTAGGACTTCTGCTCCTGGTGGAAAGTTACAACACCTCTGCTGCTGTGCAGTTGGAGTACCCCTCACCAATTTCAGTGATCCCCCAGTCACCAACCCAGAGAGATGCACTCACAGAACCTCCAAATGCTACCTGTAGTCTGCCCACTGGCCCTCCAGGGCCAGCTGCCAAGGTCTGTACTTGAGTTCAGTGGGAGGGAGGCCCAGCCCCCACCAGGTTGTCTCTTCTGTCTCTCAGTGCCCTCAGGCCACATCTGCAGTGCTGAACTGCAGAGCTGAAGTCACCAATGGTCCAAATGACCTCTGACAACATTTGGTGCCTCCCAACCCTTGTGGGGGGGGGGTGAGTCCCTAAATCTCCCTTCCCAACTTTTACTCAGATGCTCCAAATGTGTTCACTGCTCTGGGAGCCAATAACTTGATGTCTTAGTGCCCATCTTTTCTCAGTCATCCAAATGCAGTAATGTCACATGAACTCTATCATGTTTTTACTTTTTTTCCACCTTTAAGTTCTATTTTAGCTGTATCCTAGTCCTCTTTCCTAGTTTTCATGAACTGCACACACACTGCATGCACATGCACAACCTAGGACCCCACATAAGAGGAAAATATGGTACTTGTCTTTAGGAGTCTAAATCTATCCATGTCTTACAAAAGTCATAATTTTGTATCGATTGTAAATGTACAAATTTCCACTGTGTCTGCGTCCTACATTTTCATTATCAGTTGTTGGACTGTTAGGACAGTTCTATTCAGCTACCATGACAAACGTACAGGTACACATTTGGTTAAAAGTATCTGCAAACTACAACCACATAGTACTTAGTAAATTATAAACTTCCAGTACTATTTTTACAGTTTCTATGGAATTATATTGAAGCCATAGTTAAAGTTGTAATTTTAAGTCCAATATTATTATAAGACAAGATTTCATTTTTTCATTTGTTTGGTTTGGAGACAAGCTAACCCCAGTGTATCTGGGATTCACTGTGTAGAACAAGCTGTCCTCATTTTTTTTAATTAATTTTATTTATTTCTGTATGTGTATGAATGTACCGTCTGCATGCAAGTCTGTGCACCCGTGTCGTGCAACACCGCGGAGGTCAGAAGAGGGTCTCGGATTCCCCTGGAACTGGAGTTCTCCTGGAATTGGAGCTTCAGACGGTTCTCAGCCGCCATGTGGGTGCTGGGGATCGAACCCGGGTCCTCTGCAAGAGCGGTCAGCGCTCTCAACCGCTAGGCCATCTCTCCAGCCCCTAATTTCATTCTTTACAAGTTGTGATCCAGTTTTGCTAACACCACTTGCTGAAGATGCTGTCTTTCCTCCATTGTGTCTTCTTGGCCCCCTTGTCAAATATGAGATGGCTGAAATTGTATGCATTCAAGTTTGGATTTGCAGTTTTTTTCCATCGGTCAACAGGTCTGTTTTTGTGCCAGTACCAAGCTGTTTTTATGACTATAGCCCTGCAGTGTAGTTTAAAGTCGGGTATAGAGATCCCCCCTGTATTGCTCTTTTCATTCAGGGTTGTTTTGACTATTCGAGGTCTTTTGTTTTTCCAAATGAAATTAAGGACTTTCTTTTCCAAGTCTGTGAAGAAACTCTTGGGGATTTTAATTGGGATTGCATTAAATCTAATAAAGAGTTTGGGTAGAATGGACATTTTGACTATACTAATTTTCCCAATCCATGAGCATGGGAGGTTTTTCCATCTTCTGATGTCTTCTTCAATTTCCTTCTTCAAGTGTTTAAAATTTTTGTTGTAGAGATCTTTGGTATCTTTGGTTAAGTTTGTTCCTAGGTATTTTACTGTTTTTGAGGCTATTGTGTGTGGGAAAGTCTCTTTGAATTCCTACTTCAGTTGCTTGTTGTTGGTGTAAAAGAAAGGCTACTGATTTTTCTCAGTTAATTTTTTAGCCTGCCTCCGAACTGAAGCTCTTAATCATTTCTATGAGTTTTCTGGTGGAGATTTTAGCATCCCTTAAGTAAACAATCATACCATCAGCATAAAGGGATAGCTTGACTTCCTCTTTTTCAATTAGTACTAATTTAATTTCTTTTCTTGCCTTATTGCTCTAGCAAGTGTTTGAAGCATTATGTTGAAGAGGAGTGGTGACAGGGGGCATCCTTGCTCAGTTGCTACCTTTACATGACAGAATGCTTCTGTCATTTCCCCATTTAGGATGATATTGACTGTGGGTTTCCTGTATATGGTTTTGATTATTAAGGAATGATCCCTCCAATCCAATTCCCTCTAGGACTTTAAGCATGGACTGCTTTTAAAGTATCCCATAGGTTTTGTTTTGTTGTATTATCATCGTCATTCAGTTCCAGGAATGCTTTTCTTTCTTTATCTTTTCCTTGACCCATTCTTTATTCAGGACAGAGTTGTTTAGTCCCCATGTATTTTTGTAGATGGTAGGGCTTATCCTGGTGTTGACAGTGAGCTTTATTGAATTGTGGTCTGATAGAATGCATGAAATATTTTCAATCTTTTTGTATTCGTGGAGATTTCTTCTATGTCCCAGTAGGTGGTCGATTTTGGAGAATGTTTCATGGGGCAGTGAGTAGAAAGTTTATTCTCTGGTATTAGATTGGAATATTCAGTAGATGTCTGTGTGGTGAGTTTGGTGTATGGCATGATTCAGTTCAGATGTCTGTCTGTATATTCTTTTTCTAGTTGACCCATCCAAAGGGCCCAGTGGGGTACTGAAGTCCCCTACTATGAGTGTATTGGGGTTAATCTGTGCCTTTTGGTCCTGGAGAATGTTTTTATAAAGTTTGGTGCACCTAATTTTGGTGCATATATATTCATAATTGTGAAATCTTTATGGTAAATTGTTCCTTTGATAAAAATGTAATGGCCTTCTTTGTCTCTTCTGATTTCTTTTACTTTGAAGTCTATTTTGTCTGATATTAAAATAGCAACATCTGCTTTGTTTTTGGTACCATTCGCTTGGAATATTTTTTTTCCATTCTTTCACTTTAATGCAGTGCCTGTCCTTGAAGGTAAGATGCATTTCTTGTTGACAGCATATAGATGGGTTCTCTTTACTAATCCAATCTCCCAGTATATGTCTTCTGATTGGAGAGTTTAGTCTATTAATATTTAAGGTTATAACGTGTAGGTTTGTGTTGCTTCCTTTCACCTTATTATCCATTTAAGGTTTTGGTCTAGGTTTCTACTTCAGCAGTTATGCTTTTATTAATTTCTCTTTCTAGGTGCCTGGGGATAGTTGCTCCTTTCTTTTGTCCTTTGAAATGCTTCAAGTATTCTCTGAAGGGTTGGTTTTCCAGACATGTATTCTTTCATCTTTTTTATGTCATGGAAGATTTTTCTCTCTGCTTCAAATATAATGACATTTTTGCTGGGTATACTAACCTGGGTTGGCATCTATTGTCCTTTAACACTGAAAATGCTTTGCTCCACATTCTTCTTGCTTTCATAGTTTGCGCAGAGAAGTCAGTTGTAATTCTGATAGGTTTCCCTTTATAAGTAACTTGTTTTTCTCTTCTGGCTTTCAGAATTTTGTCTTTGTTTTGGGCATCTAGTATTTTAACTATTATACGGGGTGGAGAGTTTCTTTACTGATCTTGTCTGTTTGGAGTTATACGTGCTTCTTGTATTTATATGGGTTTGTTGATTTTAAGTTTGGGGACATTTTCATCTATTATTCCGTTGAAGATCTTATCAATACCATTCTCTTGGGATTCTTCTCCTTCCTCTATTTCTATGATGTGGAGGTTTGATCTTTTCATAGTGTCCCACAGTTCCTGGTTGTTCCACTTTTGTGTATTTTTTAAATTTTTCTTAGTCTTTACTTGAGGTTTTTAATTGTTCTGTGTTATCTTCCAGGTCTGATATTCTTTGTTCTGCTTCCTCCATTCTACTTCTGAGGCTTTTTCCATTCCTTTCCTCTTGATTGGATGAGTGTTTGATTTCCTTTTTCATTTCGTCTTCTCATTTCTTTATTACTTCCCCTTCCTTTTGGAGCTTTTCAAATCTCTTCCTGTAGTTCTGTGCCTTGCAGGTTGCTTTCCTTATCTTTTTCAACATGGGATCTTGTCAGTGTTTGCACTTCCTTCTGGAGTTTGTCATTCTCTCTCTTTAGGTCCTTCTTGAGTTTTTCACTCTCTTTTTTAGTTCTCTGACTTGCTCTTTATAGTTTTTTTATTTCTTTGAGTATGTTTATAATTGTACTTCTAATATCTGTGTCCTGGGCCATCCCCAGGGGGATCCCACTGTAGGAATCTTCCACAGGGTTGGTAGAGCATGGTGTGGAATTATCCTGCACCTTTCCCATGTTGTTTCTTTTTCGTGTCCCTGGCATGTGGGTTTCTCTTTGCCTGTATTCCAATGTGAATCACAAATGCATCTTCACTGTGTTGAAGGCTTGCTTAGCTTGCATCCTTCAGATGCCTTCCTTGTTTGTTTGTTTGTTTGTTTGTTTGTTTGTTTGATTTGCTTTTCCCCTTTTATCCTTGCTTATGGAGTGTTGACATGTCTAACTTTAAACTTTCTATTCAAAGTCTAACTCACTATTCCCTTTATGTTCTGAAGGTTCTCCAAATAATTCACTTGGACAACACTCCTTAGGAAATCGCAGTTGGGGGTGGGGATTGCTGTTTTAGCTGGTGCCCTGTTTTAGCAGGTGCCCTGGTACCTGTGCTTCAGGTGGTCTGAAGAAATCCCCAATCTCAAGCCTCACGCAGGCCCACCTTTTATACCAGCTGGGAGGACAACTCTGTCCCCACAGCCACACAGGCCAATTGAGACAAAGATGAATGGATCAAACCAAACAATCTGCCTGGCTGAAGCAACCACCTCCTACCTGTGCTTTAGGGGGTCCTGGGAAATCCCCAATCTCATGTCTCATACAGGCCCACCTTTTATACCAGCAGGGAGGACAATGCAGCCCCCACAGCCACACAAGCCAACTGAGCCAAAGATGAATGGATCAAACCAAACAATCCACTGGGATGAAGCACCCACCTCCTACCTGTGCTTTAGGTGGTCCCAGGAAATCCCCAATCTCATGTCTCATACACACTCACCTTTTATACCAGCTTGGAGGACAATTCCGCCCCCACAGTCACACAACTCCCATAAAATTTCAGAGAGACGCTCCCTGTGGCCATGTCTGTGGAGTATTATCTTGATTGTTGGGCAATGTGGGAGGGACCAGCCCACTATGGGTGGTGCCACCTCTGGGCAAGTTGTTGTGTACCATATAAGAGGGCAGGCTGGGCATGGGCCAGGGGAGCAATCTAGTAAGCAGCACTCCTCCATGGCCTGTGCTTCAGCTCCTGCCTCCAGGTTCCTGCCCTGAGTTCCTGCCTTGGGCTCCCTGAGTGATGAATTGTGAACCAGGAGATGTGAGCTGAATAAACCCTTTCCTCCCCAAGTTGGTGTTGGTCAGAGTGTTTTGTCACAGCAATTGAAGACAAACTACAACAGAAATTGGTACCAGGAGTGGGGTATTGCTGTGACAAACCTGACCTTGGTGTTTTGGGGAATGATTGCGGAAGCGTTTGGAACTTTGGGCTAGAAAAATCATTGAATGCCTAAAGATCATTGCTGTGGAACTTAGAACAGTTTTGATGAAAGAGTTGTAGACGATGGAGGCCTGGCTTGTGAAGTTTCTAGTTTCAAAGGGAAGCAGAAATCATCAGGACTGTTTAATCTATGGGCTCTGGTCAGCTGGGGCTGAAGAATCAGCTGTAAGTAACAAGAGACCAGAACCTGAAGTGAACCCTTTGCTTTACTGGGACAATTGATTCCGGTTAGCTGGGGCTGAAAAATCAGCTCGAAGTAACAAGAGACCAGCATCACTGTGGTGAAATCTGGGAAAAATTTCTTCAGGGTCAGCGCACAGAAGCTATATTCCAGAAGGAGCTGAGCTTCCATCTCAAGCCAGAAGCAGGGCTCGGTAGTGTGTAAGAGTCTCCTATATGGTTCCGGTATTGAAATTTGAGGGGTTCACAGAGAGTAGCCAAGGCTTGGCACTGTGAGAGGTCAGGAAAGACCATTGGTAGAAGTGCACCTCGGTTGCAGTGAAGACTCCAGGATTGCAGGGGTCATGGACAGAAGTTGAGGCTTGGCACCAGGAGAGGTCAGAAGAGACCATTGGTGAAGGTGCTGCCTCAGTTTCAGTGGCGACCCCAGCTTTTTGGAGATGCCAGGACCATGGGATGACCATCAAGAGCAGCAGCTGTGGAATGGAGTCAGCCAGGCCTGCGAGATGAGCTGTGTATGCCACAGATGGCAGAGTCAGAGAAGGGGAGCTGCCAAAATCCTTTGGAGCCCAGAAGTTCGTGAATGAATCTCAGGTGTCCAGCCTTGAGCTACTTTGCTGAACTTAGGTTTTGTTCGAGTGTGCCTGCTTCTTCCATTTGAAATAAGACAGTATTTGCTTTGGATTTTACAGCAGCCCAAAGTTAGATTTTTAACAGACTGTGAACTTTTAAATATTTTGACATTTTAAGGACTGTGGGGTATATAAGATTGTACTGTCTTAGGTTGTGATTAATGTTAATATCATACCTTGGGGATGAGAACTGGAAAGGTGATGGTTTAATAGTGATGTGTTTTGTGTGTCAAGTTGACAAGGGTCAATTGTGCTGGATAGCTTCAGTGTCAACTTGACACACCTGGGTTGAGGGAGCCTCAATTGGGGAATTGGCTCCATTGGACTGGCCTGTGGCCATGTCTGTGGAGTATTGTCTTGATTGTTGGGCAATGTGGGAGGGCCCAGCCCATTATGGGTGGTGCCACCTATGGGAAGGTTGTTGTGTACCATATAAGAGGGCAGGTTGAACATGGGCCAGGGGAGCAAGCCAGTAAGCAGCACTCCTCCACGGCCTGTGCTTCAGCTCCTGCATCCAGGTTCCTGCCCTGAGTTCCTGCCTTGGGCTCCATGAGTGATGAACTGTGACCCAGGAGATGTGAGTTGAATAAACCCTTTCCTACCCAAGTTGGTGTTGGTCAGAGTGTTTTGTCACAGCAATTAGAGACATACTACAATAGGCTTACTTGACTACAATGGATGAGTTTGCACTATGTCTGGGTAAATTACTTCACTGGATATGACTCAACATGTATGACAGAAGGCATGAGGTCCAGCTGGGGGAGAGTGTAGAGGGGGGGATGTATGAAGAAGAGTGTCTAAATTCAATTAAAAACCATTATATGAAATACACAAAAGCTCAATAAAATTTAAATATATATTTTAAAAAGCCAGTTAGCTATTTTTAATGCATTATAAAAGTCTAAATAAAATCCTAAGAACTTTGAATTTTACTATTTCTAAACTTTATTTTTATTGATCTTAGATTTTTTTACCATATCAAGAGATTGTAAAGTATATTACAATCATATTATTTGGCTTTGGCTTTTTTAATACTTTTATTGATGATTTGTGTATTTCACACATTGACTTTCAGTCCAATTTAGATACATTCTCCTCTCCCCTCCACCCCAGTTCATGCATTCTGCCACACATGTCTTGCATCTTTCTCTCAGTCTTTCCAAAGTTTTTCACTGCAGAGGCTTGTTGTTTAGGGCAGAATTTAGCTGCATCAGTCAGTTATTTGGCCCAGTCTTTATGTTGTTGTTCCCTCCCCTTTGTATTGCTCCAACATATGTCTATACAACCATCACATATGTATCAAAATTATGACCTCTAAGAAGTAAATAAATAATTACATTATCTTCCTAGCTGAATCTCACTGCTTGGCCTACAGAAATTAAGACCATATCACTGTTGCAGAAAGCCACTACATTCTCAGTTAATTTGTTAACAAAGCAATAGACTTCACACATTAAATTTCTGTAGTGTATATAGTTACTTTGTAATGAGAGAAATGAAAAGCTGAAACAATAAGATGATACAGAAAAGGAAGACCCTTCATTCCCAATGCCTTAATGAGGCCATCGATTTATGAAACTGATCATCAGTCCTTCAGAGAAAAGTCTGTTCTAAAGGGAGTTCAAACCAAAATTCACTTGATGATCACTGGATGAGAAGAGGGAACACTACCTCTTAGGCAATGTGAGGCAACAAAATATGTTTCAGCAGATTTTTAATAGGAATGGGAAGAAATAACATGTGTCATGTAACTGAGTCTCAATGGAAATGCAAAAAAAAAAAAAAGATGATAGGAAGACTTGTAAATATTCAGCCATTAGCAGCAAATCAAAAAGGAAGCTGTGCTGCACTTGCTTTTTAATCAAGTTTGTCTCTTCTATAAAGATCATTTTTTTCCAAGACTAAATCAGGACACATGGGACATTAAGAATTTTTACAAAATGATCTTTACCACCGTCACAGTCTTGGCTGAGATTTACTGCTATGATTTGATTCTTATTTCTTTTTTTAAATTTTTATATTATTGCAAAATATGCATATATACACTCCACACATAAGTCAAAATTTAAAATTATGAAAATAAACTACAGGTTAATTCTTAAACACATTTAGAGATTCACATTTTAAATTTGCATGCAGGTATAAAGTCGTGTAACTTTACATTCTTTATTTAGAATGTGATTACATATCCTCCATCTATATATGCTTATTACAATGCATGAGTATAAGTGGTAGGACAATTCTAGAGCCCATATATAGATTCACATTTTAATAGCACATTTGTTTTCAGGTAGAATGAAATATAATAATAAAGTTGCTCAGTTTGCCTGCCAACTGGGGATTTGGTGTTAGCATCCACAAATGAGGGAAACCATTTGCTTTTTTTTCTGGGAATGTGTTATTTCACTTAGTATAATTGCTTCGAGTTCCATCCATTTACCTGCAAAGCTCATGATGTCATCTTTCTTTACTGCTGCATAGAACTCCATTGTATACATGTACCATATTTTTGTTAGCCAGTCATCAGTTGAGGGGCATTTGGGCTGGTTCCAGGTTTTGCTATTGTGAAGACAGCTGCAATAAACATAGCTGTGCATGTATCTTTGTGGTAGGATGCGTCTTTTGGGTATATACCCAAGGGTGGTATGGCTGGGTCAGGGGGAAAGCTCATTTTGAGTTTTTTAAGGGTTCTCCACACTGCTTTCCACAGTTGTTGTACTAGTTTACATTCCCACCAGCAGTGGATGAGTGTTCCACTTTCCCCACAACCTCTCCAGCATTTGGTGTCTTGTGTTTTCCTGATCTTGGCTAGTCTTATTGGAGTAAGATGATACCTTAGTTTGGTTTAAATTTGCATTTACTTGATTATTAATGTTTCTGAACACATTTTAAGATGTTTCTCAGCCATCTTTAATTCCTTACTGGTGAAGTCTCTGCTCAGCTCTTTACTCCATCTTTTGAGTAGGTCACTTGTTTTCTTACTTCTTTGTTCTTTTTCTTACTTTTTTGTTTTTATATATTCTGAATGTTAATCCTTTGTCTGATATATCAGTGGTGAAGGTTTTCTCCCACTCTGTGGGTTTTCTCTTCACTTCCTTGATTGTTTCTTTTGCCATAAAAAAGCTTTTGAGCTTGATGAGTTCCCACTTGTCAGCTGTTGTCCTTATTTCCTATGCAGCTGCTGTTTGAATTAAAAAGTCTTTTCTTACACCTATGTCTTGTAGGTTGCTGCCGACTTTTTCTTCTATCACCTTCAGGGTTTCAGGTTTTAGGTTGAGACCTTTGATCTGCTTGGAGTTGATTTGTATACAGGGTGAGAGGTAGGGGCTTAATTTTGTTCTTCTACAAATGGTGATCCAGTTTTGCCAACACCATTTGCTAAAGATGCTATCTTTCCTCCATTGAGCTTTTTTGGCCCCTTTGTCAAATATGAGGTGGCTGAAGTTATATGAGCTCAAGTTCAGATCCTCAATTTTGTCCCATTGGTCAATGGGTCTGTTTTTTGGCCAGTACCAGGCTGTCTTTATGACTACAGCCCTGTAATATAGCCTGAAGTCTGGTAATATAACCTGCCCAGTGTTGCACTTTTCATACAGGGTTGCTTTAGCTATTCCGTGTCTTTTGTTTTTCCATATGAATTTAAGGATTTTTTTTTAAGTCTGTGAAAAAACTCATGGGGATTTTGATTGGGATTGCATTGAATCTGTATATTAATTTGGGTAGAATGGACATTTTTACTATATTAATTTTCTGATCCATGAGCATGGGACGTCTTTCCATCTTTTGATGTCATTTTCAATCTCCTTCTTCAGGGTTTTAAAATTTTTGTTGTGGAGGTCTTTGGTGTCTTTGGTTAGGTTTATTCCTAGGTATTTTATTTTTTTGAGGCTATTGTGATTGGGAAGGTTTCCTTATATTCCTTCCCCAGCTGCTTATTTTTGGTGTAAAGGAAGACTACTGATTTTTCTAGGTTTATTTTGTATCCCTCCAATTTACTGCAACTTTTGATTGTTTCTAAGAGTTTTCTGGTGGAGTTTTTAGCATCCCTTAGGTAAACTATCATATCATCTGCAAAAAGGGAAAGTTTTACTTCCTCTTTTCCAATTAGTACTCCTTTAATTTTGCTTTCTTGCCTTATTGCCCTAGCAAGCATTTCAAGCACTATATTGAAGATGAGTGGCAATAGAGGGCTGCCTTGTCATGTTCCTGCCTTTAAGGGGAATGCTTCCAACTTTTCTCCATTTAGGATGATGTTGGTTGTGGGTATCTGGTATATGGCTTTGATTACATTGAAGAATGTTCCCTCCAGTCCAATTTCCTCTAAGACTTTAAGCATGAAGGGATGCTGGATTTTGTTGAAAGGTTTTTCCTGTATCAATTGAGGCGATAGTGTGGTTTTTGTCTTTAAGTCCATTCATGTGTTTTATGATATTTATTGATTTACATATGTTGAATCCAACCTGGTCATGATGGATGATCTTTTTGATGTGGGATTGTATGGGATTTGCAAGTATTTTTTTGAGAATATTTGCATCTGTGTTTATCAATGGTATGGGTCTATAGTTTTCTTTCTTATTTGTGTCTTTGCCTGGTTTTGGTCAGAATGATGCTGGCTTTGTAGAAGGAATTTGTGATATTTCCCTCTGTATCTTTCTGAAAAGTTTGAATACTAATGGTTGTAAGATCTCATTAAATGTTTTGTAGAATTCTGCTGTGAAGTCATCTGGACCTGGGATTTTTTCAGTTGGGAGGCTTTTTATTACATCTTCACTTCCCTCAAGTGTTATGGGTCTGTTTACCCTGTCAATCTCTTCTTGCTTAAGCTTTGGAGATTCCCAGGATTTCAGATATTCATCCATTTCTCTTAGGTTTTCAAATTTAGTAGAGTATAGGTTTTTGAAGTATTCTCATATGATTGTCTGGATCTTTTCTTTATCTGTTGTGATGTTTTCACTTTCATCACAAATACTATTGATTTGGTTGCCTTCCAGGGAGATCTCGTTGTTGGGATCATCTACAGGGGTGGATGAGTTCGATGGGGATTTATTTTGACCTTTCTCTATACCGTTGTTTTTCCCTTGTGTTTTTGGCATGTGTAATTTTTTGTTGTTGTTTTTGTTGTTGTTTTTCCCCCTTTGTTTGCTTTATGTTGCTAATCTCAAATGTTAATATGGGGGATTGGTTGGTCACTTAGTTTGCTTCCTGCTGGTTTCTTCCTCAGTTTTGGCTATGCAGCCTTCAATCACTGACACTGCTGTGTTCTCCCAACAGTTTTAAACCACAGCACCAGCAGTTTACACTTTCTACCTCAGTATCAGTAGTTTGAGCAAGGTGTGGGGGGGTGTTGAATCTTTTGGCCTGCATACTTGTCCCCACCTGGGGTGGCTGGGCACAGTTAGTGTGTGCTCCTGGCTGACCTTCTATCCATGTGCGTAGTTCCTCTCTATGGTCCTAGCGTTGGATGGCGCCTGATGAGGTGGGCTGCCAGCCGACCACCTGCACAGCA
This sequence comes from Rhizomys pruinosus, assembly GCA_009823505.1. NCBI lineage: Eukaryota > Metazoa > Chordata > Mammalia > Rodentia > Spalacidae > Rhizomys > Rhizomys pruinosus. Next base: position 319,901 of record VZQC01013081.1, on the reverse strand, counting down.
CAGACCGGCCTTGACTGCTGGGCACAGATGGCTTTGGCTTCTTAATCTGTAATCAGATAGTTTGTTCAATTTGGAGTGTTTACTTTGCTTTAGAAAATTGGGTGTTAAATTGATTTTCTAAAATGTTAAGCCTGATTTATCCCACAATTAACATTTTAATTACTGAAAATATCAACTGTTCCATGTAGGAATTCTTTTCTAGTGAACAGTATATCATGAGGCAATCACCATGAATTATTCATTCATTATGATAAAACCAATACAGCTACTTAGTACATTCTGAAATTTATTTATTTTACTCTCATTAATTTGAAGATTTAGAATTTTACCCTGAGGCAAAAAGGTGTGTGTGTGTGTGTGTGTGTGTGTGTGTGTGTGTGTGTGTGTATGATGCTCTTTGGAGAGACAGCCTGACGTTTCAACTTTGAAGTATTGTGGACCTGCCAGCTGATGTTGTCATCATTCTCTTTGGTCTTGCTCTGGGACAAGTCCCTGAAGACAGGGCAGATGGAATGCAGCTGACAAGGTATGGGTATAATGGGTATTATCACTGGCTGGCTTTCTGTGCTTTGAATCATAGACTACATGTTTGCTAGATCACTGCCATCAATATTCTCTCTGTCTGGAGAATTTTGTCTCTTCTCCCTCAAACACCACACTTACATCCCTATCAACATCATCACTATGAAATACCATTTAATGGTGTTTATTTTCCTTTTCTTTGTTGTTTTGTGTGATTTATTCTGTTCAGTTGTTTACTTAATTTTAGTAGAATATATTATTAATACTTTGAGAATTTCAGAGTGAATTTTTTCATATTAAATTCTCCCTTACCCCAACCTCCCATCTCCATCCCCACCTCTCCATCCTCCCAACTTCCTGTTTTCTCTCTCCCTCCCTACCTCCCTCCCTTTCTCCCTCCCTCCCTACCTCCCTCCCTCCCTCCCTCCCTCTTTCCCTCCATCCCTCATTCCAATATGTAGCCTTAGCTAGCATGGAATTTGTTGTTTAGACCAGGCTGGCCCAATATCACAGAGATCCACTTGCCTCTGCCTCCTGAGTTCTGTGATTAAAGCTGTTCTCCACCACAAGTAGATAGTTCTATTTTTGATAGCCCACCTAGTTCAATTTGTGCTTCGCAAAATGCTCATGGGTGTGGGATTCTCCGCATATTGCTCTATATCCTCTATTCAGTCTTACTGGACTCCAATGGATGAGTTTACACTACATCTGGGCAAATTGCTTGACTGGATGGACTTAAAATGCATGGACATAGGCATGAGGTCCAGCTGGGGGAGAGCAAAGAGAGCACATGGATGGGGAAGAGTGTCTAAATTCTTAGTTGTTATAATTCTGGATGCAGCACAGGTGCATTATTATCTGATGTTTCTGTCCATTGCAGCAAAGAGCCTCTTGTAACCGTCAGGATATATCTTTGAGGGAAAGACACTGGAAATATCTCAGAGGGAAAATGCAAAGATGGATGACATAGTAAGACTGAGGATTATGAAGGAAGACAGAGGGTGGATTTTATCAGTCCAGCCACATTAAGAATCAGCTCTCAGTTTTCATTTGTTACTATATTTCCTGTTTGGTAAAGACCCACTTGAGGTTTAAATTTCAAGAATACTTGGTTTTAAATAGACTATAATGCTAGACAAAGTCATGATACATACACCAGGGATAATATATTCTTAGTATAGAATTTACTTGATACTCATTTTTATTATATATATAGATATATATATATATATTAGATATATATATAATTTCTAAGGGGCAAGTTCTGATACAGCTTACAAAAGTCCACAGGTTTAATTTAAACATTATCTCAGTTTTTTGTTTTTATTTTTTATTTTTTATATGTGGGTGCGGAGAATTGAACCTGGGTCCTCTGCAAGAGCAGTCGGTGCTCTTAACTGCTAGGCCATCTCTCCAGCCCCAGTTTTTGATATTTTTATTTTAATTTTATATGAGCAGATCTATTGTCTGCATGTACATAAGTACACCTGTGTCATGAAAATCCTACAGAAGTGAGAAGAAGGTTTCAGATTCCCTAGAAATAGAGTTACAGATGGTTGTTAACTGCCTTGTCAGTGCTGGGTACTGAACCCAGGTTCTCTGGAAGAACAGCTAATACTCATAAGGGCTGACTTCTCCACCCTTATCTCACCTTTAACATTGTGACAAGTTTACAATGCTTCACAAGACTGCAGTTGCAACATTAAGAAAGTAAATGTCATGATTCCAGGCTTTATACCTACAGAGTACAATACAGGTGTAGAAGGAAAAAGATCACAAAGTCACTTGAAAATATTATACAAGCACAAAGTAGAGCTTTACCATAATTGTAATAGTTCTTTTTGTTGACAGCAGCAAATTTAAGTTTAAGTCTGGTGTTTGAACATCTCAGCTAACATAAATCAAATTCTGGAAAGGCCAGATCAGGTGAACCTCTTGTGCATTGCTTACAAATGCTCCCTTAACTGATAATAGAAGTTATGACCTGCTGGATTTTTAGAAACAATATTTGTATCGCAGAACACTCAATCTCCCTATTTACTGTCCTCATTTTCACTCTCCTTTCTTGAGAATCGCCATCAAATGGCATTAGTTATTATAATGGAGACCCTGCCAGATGCGTCTTGTTCATTTAAGGGCAGAATTAATGTTTTGCCTGAGCAAATTCCCTCAGGTTCGCTCTTCCAATTTAGCAGAAATTCGCCAGAGCAGCTATTGGAAGAACAGGCAAGATTTCTGTGATTTTTCCAAAGAAGCATGAAGAAAGTAAACTTCTGGAGTTCTCAGCATTAACTGAATCCTATCATAGCCCCAAGGTATGAGAAACTTTACTGGGCTTTAACAGAGTTAACTCACGGGTGACAACTACAAAAAACACTTTGTCAATTTGATACAGTAATGTTGTGCAACAACCTCTAAGGACATTCAGAATATGTTGTATTTCAAATCTGGAAATACTTTTTAGCTTTTAATCAAAAAAGTAGATAAGCATTTCCTCTACCGAATACTATATTCCATCGAAGAGAAAAAAATATCATTGCTTGAAGCTTTGTTTGGAAATAAAATTATTCATCCTGAAAAAACATTGAAATTTATAGCATGGTGGGAGTGTTCCCTGTAGAATTTTCCCTTGTCACAAGCCTGACAAGGCAACATTACTGGCAACAGAGTCGAAATAAGTACCTCAATAGCAAGCTGTAATGGCCTTCTCCTAATTTATTTGCTGAGTTTCTCTCTCAAAGAGGAATCACATATTACTATGAAAGATCACTCATAACAATGAAACAGGAGTAGTTTACTCCAGATTTCTGCATAAATTAAGGGATTACTCAGAACGGTGACTCAGGGAGTTCTCTGTGAGCTCCCCAGGATAACAAAGTGTCCATCAAGATAATTTCTGCCTCTGGGAATTCCCTCATATACCTGCTGCCCATGGGAATTCTACCTAGATGTGACCACAAACTCCCTCCAGCCAAACTGAAAATCCTCTATGAGTGATGACTGTATCCTTCCTTAGCCATTCCACTCTAATAAAAATTTCTTTACACAAAGAAAATTAAGTGTATATTTAATTCTACTACTTTTAAATAAAACTTTTCTGACAAGTAATTTATCCATCAAAGCCAGCCTCAATATTATGCATATAAGTCCTCTGGTCATCTCTAAATGAATTCGCTGTGTGTCCTATTTCAGCATGCAATGATTTCATATAGTGGACCCTTAAATATCCATTCAACTGAATATGTGTTCGAGTCATCATAACGCAGGTTAGCAGAGTGCCTGGACCAGCATTATGACAGTACTTTCTCAGTATCATTATTTATTTAATATCCATTCTTAATGATTTTATTTTAACAAATAAACCCAAATAATACAAAATTACCTTCATGAGTCTATCTTGCTGTGTCCAAATTCTCTTCCTATTTCCCCTTTGCTCTTCACTCTGGCCTCTTTCTCCAAGCACTCTTGTAGTCAGGAGCATAAATGAGTAGCACACGGTCTCTATTTCTATAATTGTGAAATATCTGCTTTGAGGATGACCTCACTTCTGAGTTTCATATTTATATAGCCAGATGAATATAATCTGTCCAAAAATGTCAATTTCATCTTTTACCTGAGCATCAGTTTTAGAAGCTTCCTTCTTTGCATTACATACAACAAATGTTCTCCTCTTCACCTGAAAACTCAGACATGGCTCTTAACAGCTGCCATTCACTCTGTTGTCTGTGAATTCTGGCCTTTTGTGAGTTCCAGTTCCTCAGCAGCTGTGTCATCTATAGGCCTTTTGCTACTCTTCCTGCAGCTGAATTCCACTGCACCAGCCAGCATGTTTACTTTTTTGTTTATTCAATATTTTTACTTCCATTTAGGGGTTAATTAAGCACAATTTTTCATCTTTCTCTGTCTGGGTTAGAGGTGTAGGCAGTTTTTATAGTAAACCCCACATGGAAACTGCCCTACCCTACCCTCAATCCTGTTAAAATCCAGGGCTCTGTTTATTGTTTCACAAGAATGAAGAAGCATTCTGGATCATTTAAGCCACATATTAAGCAAGGTTTTCTGATTATCATTTCTCTTCTGGAAGTCAGCTGCCCTGCTGTGAGAAAAATCCCTGAAATCATGTGGAGAATCCACAAGAGAAGGAAGACGTCCTGCATTCCCCTCAGCTGAGCACCCCTCTTGTAGCCAGCTTCCACTTGCCTGACCTGTGAGTTAATCACAATCACTCTGACTATGTACCATTCAGCCTGGGTCATCGTGCTCCAGGGGACAGCTACCCAGAGTAGATCTGTTCAGACTGGAAACTTGTGAGCACATTAATAACTTTCTTTGAAGCAGCTAAACTTTACTTATGTTTTGTTTGTGTTTATTAAAATCAACTTTTACTTACTAAAATATGTTTCATTGTTCATCTATAACTGTACAGACTTACACATCTATAACTGTACAGACTTACACTGTAACTTCCATTTATAGAGATAAAATTATTAAACATTTCTGCTTTAATCACCATAAATGATCATTTCCAATACAGCAAGATCCTCAGGAGGCATTGGTTAGTTTCTATCAGTTACAGTTTTCAATTACAAATAAAAAAAGGTTCACTGTTTCCTACACCATACAGATGAATTTCTTTGTGAATATGTGAGCCTAATGACATAGCTATTTTTTCAAATTTTCTCAATGTATATGTTCTAGAATTTTTTTCAATTTTCTTGCAATTTTCAGAACATAATCTGCCTCAAATGCTAACATTCTTTTTAAAAATTTTTGAAACATTATCTATTCCTTTTGTTTAGAAATTTTATTGAAATTTTATGAATTTCATACAGAACATCTTAATCATTTTACACCCTCTTCCCCATTGGCACCCCACACCCCCTCACTGGAATTCATGCGTTCTATAAATCCTTTTAAGGCCTATCTAGTCAAGGTAGTGTCCCCAAATGTCCCTCAGTGCAAGCTGTGCAGAATGTTATGGATTTTTGCTAGTTGTGTTATCTCCATGGTTTTTTTAAAAATACTTTTATTGATGAACTGTGTATTTCATTCATTATCTTACAGTCCAATTTAGACACATTCCCCACTCCCTGTCCCCAACCACTCCTGTTCATGCCTTCTGCCATACATGTCTTGCATCTTTCTCTCAGTCTTTCCAAAGACTTTCCCTACAGAAGCTTGTTGTTTTGGACAAAGTTTAACTGTATCATTCAGTTCCTTAACCCAGTCTTTATGTTGTTGTTTTATCCTCCCTTTGTATTTCTCCAACATATAATCATCACATATGCATCAAAATTATGACCTCTGAGAATATACTGTATGTTAATTCCAAAATATGCTTAGGAATTCACATTTTTCCCTTTAATTTTATATTGCTCTAAAATATGAATACAAACCTTTCACCCATATACAGTAATTACAGAGTCTGAAAATAGGTCGTAGGTCAATTCTGGAGCCTGTTAAGAGATTTACACTTTAACAACACAGTTACTGCCTGATCAAAGGAAATATAACAATAATGTTGTTCAGCTTGCCTTTCAACTGGGGATTTGGTGTTAGCATCCACAAATGAGGGAAGCCATTTGCCATTTGTTTTTCTGGGACTGTGTTACTTCACTTAGCATAATGACTTCAAGTTCCAGCCATTTACCTGCAAAGATCATGATATCATTTTTATGCATCGCTGAATAGAACTCCATTGTGTAGATGTACCACATGTTTGTCATCCACTCATGTGTTGAGGGGCTTTTGGGTTAGTTCCAGCTCAGAGCTGCAATAAACATAGATGTGCAGTGTCTTTGCAGTAAGATGAATCTTGTGGGTATATATCCCAGAGTGGTATAACTGGGTCAGGTGGCAGGCTCATTTTGAGTCTTTTTTTTTCTTTCAGGGAAATTAAATTTAATTGGAGTTTCTTTCAGGGAAATTAAATTTAAAAACCTGATTCTTATATTACCATGGATGTTCAATTCTGTGGACATGTTAAAAGGCCATAAATTCTACTCTACATATTTATGAATTGCATAGAAAACAAAGATGTTAAACAATCCAAAAAGACATAATAAAGTAGAAAATATCTAAAACAAAAGAAAAACAAAACCACCACCTACCAAACCAGAATCCAGCTCTGACAGCTTCATGTGTTGGTGAATGCCAAACCTGTTTTCTTGATTTCTGTTAGACAGATGCAGTGCCAATTCATCTCTTTTCATTGTCTAGATCCCCGGCAGCCCACAAAGGTCATCCTGGGACCTAAGATACAACCAGCACTTTGCTGGGCAACGTGGAGGGTGTGCCTTCATGAGGAGACACCCAGAGCAGGAGGGGACCATTTCACTGGTGTTAAGTGTCCCAACAATGGTCCTGAGGTTCCATTGCCAGCACCTTCTCATCAGGGCCCTTGGTTGATCCTGGGATCCACTGAACTTGGTGCCAGGCAGGATCCTATTCTCCTCAGTGGATTCTATGTCGCTACCCACATGCAGTCTTTCAGATCCTCAGACTGAAGACTGTAGCCAACTGGACCTTCTGCCTGAGTTCCACTTCTCTACTGCCATGTCATCTGGACCTACAGTCGATTCTGCCTCTGCGGTGGTGCCCATGGAACTTCCAAGGTGCACGTGGCAATGATTTCTTATATATGCTAAGCTCTAACAAGCATTCACCCTGTATACATTCCGGGTAGGAGATCAAGGGAAAAATTCCAAACTACCCATTCCCTCTAGACTTGTGTACTAAATCAGCTATGATTAGTTTAGCACAAAATTTATCTTCTCTTTGTTCTTTTAAGACAGGAAGTCTCATTTTAAGTCTTTTAAGGGTTCTCGACACTACTTTCCATAATGGTTGTACAAGTTTACATTCCCACCAGCAGTGGATGAGTGTTCCCCTTTCCCGAAACTTCTCCAGCATTTGATGTCTTTTGTTTTCTTGATCTTAGCCAGTTTTATAGGAGTGAGATGATACCTGAGAGTGGTTTTAATTTTCATTTCCTTAATTATTAATGATGTTGAACACTTTTTAAGATGTTTCTCAACAATCTTAAATTCCTCACTGGTGAAGTTTCTGTTCAGCACTTTACTTCATCTTTTGAGTAGGTTGTTTTTTACTTGTTTTATGAGTAGTCTATATATCCTTGATGTTAATGCTCTGTCAGATGTATCAGTGGTGAAGATTTCTTCCCACTCTGTGGGTTTTCTCTTCACTTCCTTGATTGTTTCTTTCAATGTACAGAAGCTTTTGAGTTTGATGAGGTCCCATTTGTCGACTGTTGACCTTATTTCCTGTGCAGCTGCTGCCTGATTTAGAAAGTCTTTTCCAGGGGCTGAAGAGATGGCTCAGTGGTTAAGAACGCCGACTGCCCTTGCAAAGGACCCTGGTTCAATTCCCAGCACCCACATGGCAGCTAAGAACCATCTTTAACTCCAGTTCCAGGGAAATCCGACACCCTTTTCTGACCTGCGTGGCATTGCACGACATGGGTGCACAAAACCTACATGCAGACAGTACATTCATACACATAAATAATAAAATTGTCAGGTGTAGTAGTGCACGCCTTTAATCCTAGCACTCGGGAGGCAGAGGCAGGCAGATCTTTGTGAGTTCAAAGCTGGCCTGGTCTACAGTGACTTCCAGAACTGCTGGGGCTATAGAGAGACCCTGTCTCAAAAAGACCAAAAAGAAAAAAATAATAAAATAAAAATAATTTTTTTGGTCTTTTTGAGACAGGGTCTCCCTGTAGTCCCAGCTGTCCTGGAACTCACTCTGTAGACCAGGCTGGCCTTGAACTCACAAAGGTCTGCCTGCCTCTGCCTCCCAAGTGCTAGGATTAAAGGCATGCGCTACCACACCTTGCCAAAAAAAAAAAAAAAAAGGAAAGGGGAATGTGTCTAAATTTGACTGAGAAATGGAGTATGAAATACACAAAACATCAATAAAATAAAAAGACCTAAAGAAATGAAAAGGCCTCAACATGGTAGGAATCACATGTAATTCCAGATTCTTGGGAGATTGAGGTAAGAGAAAAAGTCTTTTTCCTATGCCTATGTCTTGTAGGTTGTTGCCAACTTTTTCTTCTATCACCTTCAGGGATTCAGTTTTCATGTTGAGATCTTTGATCCCTTGGAGTTGATTTTTGGACAGGCTGAGAGTCTTTTAAGGGTTCTCCACACTGCTTTCCATAATCGTTGGACAAATTTACATTCCCACCAGCAGTGGATGAGTGTTCCCCTTTCCCCACAAATTTTCCAGCATTTGATATTGTTTTCTTGATCTTAGCCAGTCATATTGGAGTGAGATGACATCTGAGAGTGGATTTAATTTTCATTTCCTTAATTATTAATGATGCTGAACACTTTTTAAGATGTTTCTCAGCCATGTATACTTCCTCACTGGTGAAGTCACTGTTCAGCTCTTTATTCCATCTTTTGAGTAGGTATCTCAATATTTTAATATATCAGTATTCTAATGGACAAGGACACTAAATTATTCAATCCATCTCTCATTTTTAAGTCTTGTCTTTTTTATTAAATTTTTAAAATTTTTATTTATTTTTTGTATGAGTATGAGTGTACTGTCTGCATGTAGGTTTGTGCACCCCTGTCGTGCAATGCCTTGAAGGTCAGAAGAGGGTCTCAGATTCCCCTGGCACTGGAGTTCTCCTGGAATTGGAGTTACAGTCGGTTCTTATCTGCCATGTGGGTGCTAGGGATTGAACCCCGGTCCTCTGCAAGAGCAGTCGGTGCTCTTAACAGCTAGACTAAGTCTTGTGTTAAATAAGAATTACTTTAGCCAGGTGTGGTGGCTCACATATCTAATCTCAGCACTTGGGAGGCAGAGGCAAGCTGATCTCTATGGGTTAGAGGCCTGCCTGGTCTACATAGACACAGCTGTGGCTTCAGGAAGACCTTGTCTCAAAACGATCGAAACATTTACTTTTTTCTGACATGGATTGGAATCTCAGTTCCTAGCCTCCCTTGATCACTCTTATTTAAAATGGTATTATATACCATTTTATACACTAAAACAACACTTTTCTGCCTCTCATATTTTGTGCTGACATATTATCCTAGTTGCAATAGTAAAGTAGGGGTGAAGGGCTAATTTGCCTTGGAATTGTTCTTCCTTTTTTTTTTTTTTGTCTGAAATGTTGTCTTTTCATCCTCTTGTCTTTCTTGCAAAAAGGACATTAGGAAAATGAAGTGATAGCAGCTGAGTGTCCCAGTGAACAATGACTCTGGACTCTGGGTTAAAAGCATGATTATTCAGAAATTGACTCTGACAATATATTGCCTGAAATAAATTATTCAATCTAAATAGCAGTTGCTTTAAATTTAAATGTGACGATGGCACAATAATGTCTGTATCATAATAGGCTTGTTGTCAAGATTATAATTAGGTATGTAAATATCTTAACATTGTTTTCTGGCATCTAGAAAGTACTTAAAAAATACTGATGATATTAATACCAAAATGATGACCTCAGAGAAGGTCACTTCCCCAAAGAGGAGAGAGATATGGTGCTGATAAGATGCTCTGGGGTTTAATGAGGGAGTCATGCTGCCTATGAGAATTCACACTTCACAAAGTGATTATGGCAGAAAAGCAACCATCACATCCTGCCTTCCACTTTGAAAAGGTCCTTGCTGGTTATCTGCACAATGTGAGAAAAGTAAAGCCTGAGAGACTCCAGAGTTCAAGTGAAGAACAATAATGGGAGACTGACATGAAAGCTGATCTGAGAATTAAAAGGGACAGAAATTCAGTGGCAAAGGACTTCTTTGCCTGCTGTGCATATTAGGACAGATATACATGGAGATTTGAGAATCTACTCAGAATTTCACAGAGAGGGGGAGGAAATCATCAGAAGAATTTCCAAACAGTGTCCAGAACTCTGTCTCTAAACAATGTAAAACCTGAGAAATTAAATTTCAGTAGAAAATATGAAAAGCAGCCTGTGCACAAAATTCTTATTTCACAGGTAAACTGTTTGAATATCAGTGCATTTTATTGCACTCCACATTCTATTTTTACAGTCTGAAACTCCACATTTCATTAGTTAAAAAATTCTTGATGGGAATTAATCTTCACAAAATAAATAGTTACATTTAAAATGATTTTAAACTTTAAGCATCAGGAGCTGGAGAGATGGTTCAACAGGTAAGAGCACTGACACCCACGTGGCAGCTGACAACCACCAATAACACCAGTTCCAGGGGAATCCGACACACTCTTCTACCCTCCTCAGGAACTGCATGACCTGAGTACAGTTGCAGGCAATACATTCACACACAGAAAATAAAAATAATAAATAAAATATTAACAAACTTTAAACATCCATGTAAACAAAACTAATAGTATATTATCATGGTTTTCATCTGCTTATAATAAAACTAAAATTTTATGTGATTCATTAATATATAAATGATTTGCATAAAATTTAGCTTTAGAATGATTGTAAATTATTTATTCCTCTAAAGTTAAAAAAAAAAAAAAAACCTCTACGACTAGGATCTGGTCACATGACCAACCAATTTTCTTCGGAAAAATATATCAACAAGCAAATAATGTGAAATGCATTACTGTCTGGAATGTTACTTAATAATTTACCATATTAGTCTTAATTTAAAACTCCATGAATATGTCCAATCATTTCATGTCACATAATAGCGAAATTAAACTACAAAAATTCTCTTGTTATTTTTAAATAGGACAGACAACATTTTCTATAGTAATGAAGCTGGTTATTATAGGCTGATCATTTTAATTTAAAAGAATTTGTTCCCAGTTCATGGAGAAATTTTTGGATGCAGTGTTTATGGTGACACAGAGCTTGGAGAATTTGTCATTTTGACTCTGTCAGTAATAGAAGCTAATTTTATCAGTGATAAATCAAACTGGATTTAGAGACACAGTTCCAGTGAACATAACTAGAAACGTGGCTCAGAATGACTTTGCCAGTATGCATTGGAGAAGGCATGTTCATCACATCTGGAAGAAGTGGTTATTTTTCTGGCTTCATAAGCATGACCTTATTATCACACTGGTGGCATTAGCATGACCATGGAGCAGGCTCCCTAAGAATCTAGCCAGAGAGTCTGAGCGACCTCGGGGCCAGAAGTTGTATCTGGGAGGACTTTTTACCTTCTGCTATGTATAAACTTTGTCCTGGCTTGCCATACACCAAATTTCCAATTTATTTTCATATTCGTGTGCTTCATTTTTTCATTTTATTCTTTTTGATTATTATTCTCTATAAGACAAAAGAACTATAATACCTGTTTCAAGGACCTGAGGAATTAAGCTTCATATATAAATACTCGGCATGTAGCACAAAGTTAAATCCACATTTCTATAGTCTTTAAAATGCATTAATGTATCGGGGCTGGAGAGATGGCCTAGCGGTTAAGAGCACCGACCGCTCTTGCAGAGGACCCGGGTTCGATCCCCAGCACCCACATGGCGGCTGAGAACCGTCTGTAACTCCAATTCCAGGAGAACTCCAGTTCCAGGGGAATCCAAGACCCTCTTCTGACCTCCGCAGCATTGCACGACACGGGTGCACAAACCTACATGCAGTCAGTACATTCATACACATACAAAATAAATAAATAAGTAAAATTAATTTAAAAAATGTATTAATGTATCGTTCTTTAGCAATTTCAAAATGTAATAATGTTTAACAGAGAACTACAATCCCAGAGTTCTTATTTTAAATAGAGAAGCATTATTATAAAAGTTACTTGCTGAGATCTAGTAATAGGGTTATATTTATAATGAGGGAAAAAAGGAAAAATCAAATTTGATCACTGTGCAAATGATTTTATTCTACACAATATTTAGCAGCTTTCCAAGGAGTGAGACACATGGTTCCAGAGATGCTCAACAAGCTAGGC
>VZQC01013081.1:209662-306529 GCA_009823505.1 Rhizomys pruinosus | reverse complement strand
CCCCCCCCCCAAATGGGATTGCAAAAGAGTGTCCAAGTGGATTCTTTGGAGAACCTTCAGAACATAAATGGAAGAGTGAGTCAGACTTCCAATAAAAGCCTAAAACTTAGACAGGTCAACACTCCATAAGCAAGGAGAAAAGGAGAAAAGAAAATCAATCAAACAACTGAGGCATCTGAAGGAGGCAAGCAAAGCAAGCCTTCAACACAGTCAAGTGGCATTTGGGATTCACATTGGAATACAGGCAAGGAAGGAGAAACCCAAATGCCAGGGACACAAAGAAGAAACAACATGAGAAAGGTGCAGGATCATTCCACACCAAGCTCTACAAAGCCTGTGGAAGATTCCTACAGTGGGATAGGCTGGGGATGGTCCAGGACACAGATATTATAAGTACAATTAAAAACATACTCAAAGAAATAAAAATATATATATATATATATAAAGAGCAAGTCAGAGAACTAAAAAAAGAGAGTGAAAAACTCAAGAAGGACCTAGAGAGAGAGAATGACAAACTCCAGAAGGAAGTGGAAACACTGAAAAGATCCCATGTTGAAAAAGATAAGGAAACCAACCAGCTAAGCAAAGAGCTACAGGAAGAGATTGAGAAGCTCTAAAAGGAAGTGTAAATACTAAAGAAATCAGAAGAGGAAATGAAAAAGGAAATCAAACACTCATCCAAACAAGAGGAAAGGAATGGAAAAAGCCTCAGAAGCAGAATGGAGGAAGCAGAACAAAGAATATCAGACCTGGAAGATAACACAGAACAACTAAAAACCTCAAGTAAAGACTATGAAAATTTTAAAAATACACAAAAGTGGAACAACCAGGAACTGTGGGACACTATGAAAAGATCAAATCTCCACATCATAGGAATAGAGGAAGGAGAAGAATCCCAAGAGAATGGTATTGACCAGATCTTCAACAGAATAATAGATGAAATTTTCCCTAAACTAAAAAAAGAGTAAGCCATACAAAAAGCACATATAACACCAAACAGACAAGACCAGAAAAGAAACTCTCCGTGCCATATAATACTTAAAACACTAGATGCCCAAAACAAAGACAAAAAAGTTACTTATAAGGGGAAACCTTTCAGAATTGCGACTGATTTCTCAGTGCAAACTATGAAAGCAAGAAGAACGTGGAGCAAAGCATTCCCAGTGTTAAAGGACTATAGATGCTAACCCAGGTTATTGTACCCAGCAAAAAATGTTGATTATAGTTGAATGAGAGAGAAAAATCTTCCATGACACAAACAAGATGAAATAATACATGTCTGGAAAAACCAATCCTTCAGAGAATACTTGAAGCAACTGAAAGGACAGAAGAAAGGAGCAACTCTCCCGAGGCAACTAGAAAGAGAAATTAGTAAAAGCATAACTGCAGAAGTATAAACCTAGACCAAAAATGCAAATGGATAATAAGGTGAAAGGAAGCAAAACAAATCTGTCAGCTATAAACTTAAATATTAATGGACTAAAATCTTGAATCAAAAGACATAGACTGGGAAATTGGATTAGGAAACAGATCTATATGCTGTCTACAAGAAACACATCTTAACTTCAAGGATAGGCACCACCTTAAACTGAAAGGATGGAAAAATATATTCCAAGCAAATGGTACCAAAAAGAAAGCAGGTGTTGTTATTTTAATATCAGACAAAATAGACTTCAAAGTAGAAGAAATGAGAAGAGACAAAGAAGGCCATTACATTTTTATCAAAGGAAAAATTCACCAAGAAGATTTCACAATTATAAATATATATGCACCAAACTCTAGCACACCAAACTTTATAAAGACAATTCTACAGGACCACAAGGCACAGATTAACCCCAGTACACTCATAGTAGAGGACTTCAATACCCCACTGAGCCCTTTGGACAAGTCAGCTGGACAAAGAGAAAACAGAGAGACATCTGAACTGAATGACCTGTTGACCAATGGAACAAAACTGAAGATCCAAACTTGAGCACATACAATTTCATCCATCTCATGTTTGACAAGGGGGTCAAGAAAACACAATGGAGGTAAGACAGCATCTTCAGCAAGTGGTGTTGGCAATACTGGATCACCAATTGTAGAAGAATGAAATTAAACCCCTACCTCTCGCCCTGTACAAAAGTCAAATCCAGATGGATTAAAGACTTCAACGTGAAACCCCAAACTCTGAAGGCGATAGAAGAAAAAGTTGGCAGCAGACTACAAGACATAGGCATAGGAAAAGACTTACTAAATAAGACAGCAGCTGTGCAAGAATTAAGGTCGACAATTGACAAATGGGACCTCATTAAACTCAAAAGCTTCTGTACGTCGAAAGAAACAATCAAGGAAGTGAAGAGAAAACCCTTAGAGTGGGAGGAAACCTTCATCACAGATACATCTGACAAAGCATTGATTTTCAGAATATATAAACTACTCAAAAAACAAAGAAGAAAGAAAACAAATGACCCACTCAATAGATGGAGCAAAGAGCTGAACAGAAACTTCACAAGTGAAGAATTAGAAATGGCTGAGAAACATCTTAAGAAGGATTCAACATCACTAATGATTAAGGAAATGCAAATTAAAACCACGTTAAAATATCATCTTACTCCAATAAAATTGGCTAGGATCAAGTAAAGAAATGATACCAAGTGCTGGAGAGGTGGTGGGGAAAGGTGAACACTCATTCACTGCTGGTGGATATACCCATATCCAGTATACCCATACTGCTACTATGAAAAGCAGTGTGAAGAACCCTTGGAAGACTTGGAATGAACTTGCCACCTGACCCAGCCATATAAATCCTGGGCATGTACCCACAAGACTCGTTTTACCACAGATATATATGGACAGCCATGTTTATTTCAGCTCTCTTCACAATAGCAAGAAGCAGGAACCAACCCAAGTGCCCCTCAACTGATGGGTGTATAGAGAAAATGTTGTACATCTACACAGTGGAGTTCTATGCAGTGGTAAAGAAAGATGAAATCATGAGCTTTGCAGGTAAATGGCTGGAGCTAGAAGATATCATACTGAGTGAAGTAACACAGTCCCAGAAAAACAAAGGAGGAATGTTATCTTTCATCTATGGATGCTAGCACCAAAATATGGCAAACTGAGCAACGTCAATGTGATCTGAAAACAACTATGCTCTTTTATTGTGAATCCCTTAAAAATAATAAACAAATGAAAAAAAAGAGAAGCTAAATATAGAGGGAATCAGCAGAGTTCAAGTTCAAGGACCTGATAGAGGCAGAGGCAGAAATACGATGCAGTAGACACTCACCACAAGGGTTTGCAGAGACATCAGCTTAACCTAGCTACAGGGGTTAATCTGTAGGATGGAACATAGAGCCACTGCAGGTTTACAGGGTTGAACCAAGCTGCAGAGGGCTGGGACATGGAGGCAAGATGCAATACAGGACAGAATGCTTAGTGGTGTGCACTTCCAGTAGGAGAGATCCAGTCAAGCAGGGAGAGACAATGTCTTGGAAAACATTTAAGAGGAAAAAAAAGCAAGTTTCCCCTAGAACACACTTGTGTACTGCCCCCACATACACACATGGAAAGATCACAACTACACACACACACACACACACACACATACACATCATATATGCACACTTGAATACTCCATCCCTTGGATGTACAATTAGCTCTTTCTTCATTGCAAGAATGATTAACCTGTTTTTCTGCCCTTTTCCCAGTCCTGGAGGTCACTCTTTGGACTTCAATGTCAATGCCAGACCTTTGGTATCATTCTTACTGAATCTGTATTCAATATTTAAAAATTATTGAGGAAGCTAATGAGGAATGTCTGAATCAAGCCCAAGCCAGCTGAAACACTCCTTCATTAACAGGATGCCTGTGGTCCTCTGGAAGTTCACTGGACTCCACACTTCCTGCTGAGCATATTAACACTGATTTAATCAATGCTTAAATTTTAGTGTGAGCATGACTCCTTCAGTACTCCAGCCAAATATGTTTATTTTAGCATACTGAAGAGCTAGTTTGATAAAAGTAAATTATACTGTAATTATGAAATTTCTAAATTTACTCTACTGATAAAATATTTCCTGGGGCTGGAGAGATGGCCTAGCAGTTAAGAGCGCTGACTGCTCTTACAGAGGACCGGGGTTCGATCCCCAGCACCCACATGGTGGCCAAGAACCGTCTGAAACTCCAATTCCGGGAGAAGTCCAGTTCCAGGGGAATCTGAGACCCTCTTCTGACCTCCGCCGCATTGCACAACACGGGTGCACAAACCTCCATGCAGACAGTACATTCATACACATACAGAAATAAATAAAATTAATAATAAAAAAATTTAAAAAATTTCCTGGAATGAGTAATTTTGTGGAAAGTCAGCTTCAGTTGGTACATGGATGCAGAAAGCAATGACTCCAGAAAAATCCCAGTCTTTATTACTTCAGATGATTACTTTGCTAAGATGTGTCCCCGTGTTAGTGTTGCTTTCCTGCAAGTGTAGATTTCAGTATTCTTCTCTGGTTCCAGTCTATTAAAAATGTCCAGCCCTCCACAGTGTTCCTCATCCCTGAATGCTATAACAACATTAGAAAGCTGACTCATTATAGAAACCAAGGGAAGAGAATTGGCCAAAGTATTCAGTGATCTAGTTATTGCTGTTTCTATCATGTGTGCCTCAAGTATGGCAGGAAATTGTTCTGAGGAATCAAAATGAAAACAGACGAAATACAGAAAGAAGAAAATTGTAACTATAGTAGAAAATTTAAAACTAATAGAAGTTTATTGATGTGGCTCATATATAAGGATTAAGTAACTCTGGCTCAACATGTTGGCCAAAGGTTAGAAAGGATTGAGGTGCAACCTCTTTGCTGGCAAATGGTGTAAGTTCTCCCTTAACAGTGGCTTACATTAGGGACATTTAACACTTCCTCCTGAGGAGCATGAGAGCTTGCTAGGAAGGTTGCACAAGAAAGCATGGCATGGCTTCTGCAATGAAAGACAGAGCCAAGGACCATGAAGAAGGAATCTTGTAAGTGTGTGAGCACAGCTTGCCATCAGGTAGAGCAGTATTCCAGACATAGGGCCTACTCCATAAATAGAACTCAGTTGTCTTTCTTTACCACTGCATAGAACTCCATTGTGTACATATACCACATTTTCTCTATCCACTTGTCAGTTGAGGGGCATTTGTGTTGGTTCCAGATTTTTGCTATTGTGAACAGAGCTGCAATAAATATAGCTGTGCATGTATTTCTGCAGTAAGATGAATCTTGTGGGTATATACCCAGGAGTGGTATGACTGGGTCAAATGGCAAGCTCATTTTGAGTCTTCTAAGGGTTCTCCACACTGCTTTCCATAATGGCTGTACAAATTTACATTCCCACCAGCAATGGATGAGTGTTCCCTTTTCCCCACAACCTCTCCATCACTTGATATCATTTGTTTTCTTGATCCTGGTCAGTCTTATTGGAGTGAGATGATATCTTAGAGTGGTCTTAATTTGCGTTTCCCTAATTATTAGTGATATTGAGCAGTTTTTAAGATGTTTCTCAGCCATCTCTAATTTCTCCTCTGTGAAGTCTCTATTCAGTTCTTTGCTCCATCTTTTGAGTGGTTCATTTGTTTTCTTTCTTCTTTGTTTTTTGAGTAGCTTGTATACTCTGGAAATTAATGCTTTGTCAGATGTATCTGCAGTGAAGGTTTCCTCCCACTCTGTGGGTTTTCTCTTCACTTCCTTTATTGTTTCTTTTGATGTACAGAAGCTTTTGAGTTTAATGAGGTCCCATTTGTCGATCTTATTTCCTGTGCAGCTGCTGTCTGATTTAAGAAGTCTTTTCCTACGCCTAAGTCTTTTAGTCTGCTGCCAAGTTTTTCTTCTATCACCTCCAGAGTTTTGGGTTTCACGTTGAGGTCTTTGATCCATCTGGAATTGGCTTTTGTACAGGGCAAGAGGTAGGGGTTTAATTTCATTCTTCTACAAGTGGTGATCCATTTTGCCAACACCACTTTCTGAAGATGCTGTCTTTCCTCCATTGTGTCTTCTTGGTCCCCTTGTCAAATATGAGGTGGCTGAAATTATATGTGCTTGGGTTTGGATCTTCAGTTTTACTCCATTGGTCAACTGGTCTGTTTTTGTGCCAGTACCAAGCTGTTTTTTTGACTATAGCCCTGTAGTATATTTTGATGTCCGGTAGAGTGACCCCTCCCCCCTTTATTGCTCTTTTCGCTCAGGGTTGCTTTGGTTATCCAGGGTCTTTTGTTTTTCCAAATGAAATTGAGGATTTTTTTCCATGCCTTTAAAGAAGCTCTTGGGAATTTTTATTGGGATTACGTTAAATCTGTACGCGAGTTTAGGTAGAATGGACATTTTTACTATATTTATTTTCTCAATCCATGAGCATGAGAGGTTTGTCCATCTTCTGATGTCTTCCTCAATTTCCTTTCTCAGAGGTTTAATGATCCTTGGTGTCTTTGGTTAGGTTTGTTCCTAGGTATTTTATTGTTTTTGAGGCTATTGTGAGTGGGAAGGTCTCCTTGTATTACTTCTTCAGGTGCTTGTTATTGTTGTAAAGAAAGGCTACTGATTTTTCTAGATTTATTTTGTATCCTGCCACTTTACTGAAGTATTTAATCATTTTTAGGAGTTTTCTGGTGGAGTTCTTAGCATCCCTTAGGTAGACAATCATATCATCAGCAAAAAGAGATAGCTTGACTTCCTCTTTTCCAATTAGAACTCCTTTAATTTCTTTTTCTTGCCTTATTTCCCTAGCGTGGGTTTCAAGCACTATATTGAAAAGGAGTGGTGACAGGGGGCAGCCTTACCAAGTTCCTACCTTTAAGGAGAAGGCTTCTGTCATTTCCCCGTTAAGATGATATTGGCTCTGGGTTTCCAGTATATGGCTTTGATTACATTGAGGAATGATCCTGCCAGTCAAATTCCCTCTAGGACTTTAAGAATGAAATGATGTTGTCAAAGGCTTTCTCCTCGTCAATTGAGATGATGGTGTGTTTTTTTGTCATTCAGTCCATTTATATATTTGATGATATTTATTGATTTTCGTATGTTGAACCACCCCTGCATCTATGGTATGAATCCAACTTGGTCATGATGGATGATCTTCTTGATCTTGGTCTGTATGCGATTTGCCAGTATCTTGTTTAGAATTTTGGCATTTGTGTTCATTAGGGAGATGGATCTATAGTTTCCCTTTTTAGTTCTATCTTTACCTGGTTTTGGTAATAGCGTGATGCTGGCTTCATAAAAGGAATCTGGGAGAACTCCCTCCGTTTGTATCCTTCTAAACAACTTGAATAGTAATGGTTGTAAGTCTTTTTGAAATATTTTATAGAATTCTGCCATGAAACCATCTGGGCCTGGGCACTTTTTTGGTTGGGTGGCTACTTATAACATCTTCAATTTCTTCCTGTATTATTGGTCTATTTAGGCTGTCGATCTTTTCTTGGTTGATTCCCAGGATTTCAGATATTCATCCATTTCTTCTCGGTTTTCAAACTTGGTAGAGTATAGGTTTTTGAAGTATTCCTGTATGATTGTCTGGATCTTTTCATTGTCTGTTTTGATATTTCCCCTTTCATCACAGATTCTATTGATTTGGAGTTGTTCCTTCTTTCTTTTGGTTAACTGAGCTAGAGGTCTGTCTATCTTGTTTTTTCTCTCAAAGAACCAACTTTTGGCTTCATTGATTTTTTTGTATGGTTTTCTTTGTTTCTATTTCATTGATCTCTGCTCTGATTTTTGTTATTTCTTCTTGTCTGCTGCCTTTAGGGTTCATTTGTTGTTGTCTCTCAAGTATTTTTAGCTGCAGTGTTAGATCATTGACTTGTGCTCTTTCTGTTTTTTTAATGTAGGCACTTAGAGCTATAAACTTCCCTCTTAGGACTGCTTTTAAAGTGCCCCATAGGTTTTGCTGTGTTTTATTATTATTGTCATTCAGTTCCAGGAATGTTTTTATTTCTTTATTTATTCCTTGACCCATTCATTATTTAGGAGAGTCTTGTTTAGTCTCCATGTGTTCTTGTAGGTTGTAGGATTTATCTTGGTGTTGATATTGAGTTTTATTGCACTCTGTTCTGATAGAATGCATGAGATAATTTCATTCTTTTTGTATTTGTTGAGTTTTTTCCTGTGTCCCAGTATATGGTCTATTTTGGGGAATGTTCCATGAGGTGCTGAGTAGAAAGTGTATTCTCTGGTGTTTGGGTGAAATATTGGATAAATGTCTGTGAGGTCTATTTGATGTATCATTTAGTCCAGATGTCTCTCTGTTTATCCTTTTTCCTATTGATCTGTCTAAAGGACTTAGTGGGGTATTGAAGTCCATCTATTAGTGTGCTGGAGTTAATCTGTGCCTTGAGTTCCTGACGAATTTTCTTTATAATGTTTGGTGCACTGGCATTTTTTGCGTATATATTCATGATTGTGAGATCTTCATCGTCAATTGTTCCTTTAATAAAGTTGTAATGGCCCTCTTTTTTGCTTTTGATTTCTTTTGCTTTGAAGTCTATTTTGTCTGATATTAGAATAGCAACACCTGTTTTCTTTTTGGAACCACTTGCTTGGAATATTTTCTTCCATCCCTTCACCTTACATTGGTGCCTATCCTTGAAATTGAGATGGGTTTCTTGTAGACAGCATATAGATGGGTTTTGTTTTTCCCAGTCTATGCCTTTTGATTGGGGAGTTTAGCCCATTAATATTTAAGGTTATAATTGAAAGATAGATGTTGCTCCCTTTCACCTTATTATCCATTTGGACTTTTAGCCTCTGATTCTACTCCTACAGTTACGTTTTTATTAGTTCCTTTTCCTAGGTGTTTGAGGATTGTTGCTTCTCTCTTCTGCCCTTTGAAATGTTTCAAGTATTTTATGAAGAATTGGTTTTCTGGACATGTATCCTATCATCTTGTTTATGTCATGGAAGATTTTTCTCTCTCCTTCAACTATAATTGACATTTTTGCTGGGTAAAGTATTCTGGGTTGGCATCCATAGTCCTTTAACACTGGGGATGTTTTGCTCCATGTTATTCTTGTTTTTATGGTTTGCGCCAAGAAGTCAGTTGTAATTCTGATGGTTTCCCTTTGTGAGTGACTTGTTTTCTTTTGTAGCCTTCAGAATTTTGTCTTTGTTTTGGGCATCTAGCATTTTAATTATGATGTGGTGTGGTGAGTTTCTTTTCTGATCTTGTCTATTTGGAGTACTATATGCTTCTTATATTTGTATGGATTTATCTATTTTTAGTTTGGGGAAATTTTCATCTATTATTCTGTTGAATATCGGGTCAATAATATTCTCTTGAAATTCTTCTCCTTCTTCTATTCCTATGATGTGGAGGTTTGAACTTTTCATAGTGTCCCATATTTCCTGATTGTTCCACTTTTGTGTATTTAAAATTTTTCATATTCTTTATTTGAGCTTTTTAGTTGCTCTGTGTTATCTTCCAGATCTGATATTCTTTGTTCTGCTTCCTCCATTCTACTTCTGAGGCTTTTTCCTTTCCTTTTTTCTTGATTAAATGAGTATTCTATTTCCTTTTTCATTTCATCCCGTGTTTTCTTTAGTATTTCCATTTCTTTTTTGAGCTTCTCATTCTCTTCTTGGTGCTCCTTACTTCGTTGGTTGGCCTCCTTTTTCAGAGTTTCTACTTCCTTTTGGAGTTTTTTTCTTTTTTTTTTTTTTTCTTTTTTTTCCCTCTAGCTATTTCTGGAGTTTGTCATTCTGTTCCTTTAGTTCTTTCTGAAGTTTGTCATTATATCCCTCTAGGTCCTTTTTGAGTTTTTCATTCTCTCTTATTAGTTCTCTGGTTTCTTCTTTGTTTTCTTTAATTTCTCTGCATAGGTCTGCAATTATTCCTCTAAGATCTGTTCCTTGGGTCACCTCCAGGGGGATCCCATTGTAGCTATCTCCTACAGGGATGGGAGACCTTGGTGCAGAGTTATCTTGCACCCTTCGCCATGTCCCAGGCATGGGGGTTTACTTTTTTTTTTTTTTTTGCCTGTATTCAGATGCCAATCACAAATATCTTTTCACTATGTTGAAGGCTTGTTTTGCTTGCCTCCTTCCAATGCTTTTATTTTCCCCTCCTTGTTTATGGAGTGTTGACTTGTCTAGGTTTACGTCTTTCAATTTTGTTTATATATTGGACATTGGAAGTCTAAGCCACTCTTCCCTTTCTGTTCTGAGGGTTCTCAAAAAAAAAAAAATCCACTTGGATACTCTCTTCTCAATTCCAGTTGTGTGTGGGGGGGTAAATATTACTGACTTAGCCCATGTCCTGTTACCTGTCTGGAACGAGGTCCAAGCTCCTGTGCTTCAGGTGGTCTTAGCAAGATCCCAGCCTGAGACCCTGCACACAGACTCTCAATGGCCACCTGCAAGGGCAAATGGCGGCTCCACCCAGACAGCCACACCCCCCAAGGTTTATGGGTTTGGGCCCAAGCAGGTCTGCTCACGGCTCCCCTGCTACAAACTGGCGAATCAACTATCCAGCAGCCCAAGAAACAATCTACCCTAAGTTCTACCTGTCTGGAGTGAGGTCCGGGCTCCTGTGCTTCAGGAGGTCTTAGCAAGACCCCAGCCTGAGCCCCCTGCACACAGACTCTCAATGGCACTGGGTGCCGGCTGCAAGGGCAAAGGGCAGCTCCACCTAGACAGCCACCTTCTTTTACTTTTGAGGTACTGAGGTGAAGCCAGAGCCTCCCGCATTCTAATAAACAGTCTGCCAGTCAGTTATATCCCAAATCTCCTAATAATTTTCTTTTAAAAATTGGAACAATTAGGCAGTAACAATCCATCACTGTTTAGAACATGTTAGAACTTATCCCTAATTGATAAGCTGGGCACGGTGAGCTTGAATGAATTAGAAAATGAACCTCTGTTAGAGAATGGATAGAACGATGGCAAGAGCAAACATGTAGTAGCTCAGTCAGGAGAGCTGTGTCACCATCTACTGCCCCCTGTCAGCCACCTTTAAGAACCAATTTGTTAGAATTTTGTTACATATTTGCTCATTTTCCTCAAGAATGTAATTAAGGCGCTGGAGAGTTGGCTCACTGCTCTTATAGAGGACCCAGGTTCCATTCCTAGCACCCACATGGCTGCTTAGATTCCAGGGGAATCCGCCACCCTCTTCTGACCTCCACAGCATTGCACAACATGGGTGCACTAACCTATATGCAGACAGTGCACTCATACACATAAAAAAAAATAAAAAATAATGTAATTAAAGACTGTCTTTCACATCTAACTCAATGTACGAAGGAGAAAGGAGGGAATGGGGAAGGAAGGAAACAGGCAGAGATTATAAACATCTGAAATATTATTACTTGCAAAAATATAGATTTAATGGAGAAAATAAAGAAAGTTGATAAACTTTGTTTAAAATTGGAAATTGATAATGCCTGGCAACACCAATTTAACATGATAGGCCTTGACACAAAATGGAAGAATGTATGAATTTTAGCGTTGGGGTCATGGGAGGCTGCCAGTGGGGGAAGGGCATGTTAAGATAATTATGATTGATTGAGATGTTCTGTATGAAATACACAAAAGTTCCATAACAATTTTCAAAAAATATAAAATAATGAAACTAAGTTCAGCCAGGACTTGAATCAGGAACTGCTGTTTTATTTGTTTGCTTGATCATTTGTTTTCCCAGAGATGTTCAGGTTTTTAACTCGTCATTCTCTAAAGGTCCATACTTCTTCATCATTTATGATCCCAGGTTTTTTCCTTCTTTAGTTAAAACTTACATGCATTTCTTACATATAATGCATTATAGTAAGAAATTTCTGATTATTCTTCTGCCTTAACTATTAAGTGCTTCAGGTGTCATTTGGATTTTTTCAATATACTCAATTAAATTTGGGGGAATAGAAAAAAATGTCTGAAAGTGTTTCTGATTGATGAAAGTGGCCCTGGTGGAACTGGTATTTCAAACAAGAGAAGGGATGAGCCAGCAGTTTTTGTTTTGTTTGCTTTGTTTTGTTTTCAGGAAGAGAATTTATCATTCCACAGGTTTGCAGAGTTAGTCATAGAGAAATAAATAAGACTCATTTAGGAAAACAGAGAAAATGACACCCAGAACTTAAATAAAAAAGAGATTGGTGCAAAGGGAAGGGGAATAAATATGAGTAGCTCACAAACTCTTTTTGTTTTTTGGTCCTTTAATCCCAGCTGTCCTGGAGCTCACTATGTAGATCAGGCTGGCCTTGAACCCACAGAGGTCCTCTTGCCTCTGGGATTAAAAGCGTGTGCCACCATGCCCAGCTGCTCACAAACTTAACATGACACCAAACCTTATGGCTGGACTTTTACCCCCCCCCACACACAAAAAAAACAGATTCTTTTGTTTTGAGACAGGGTCTCCCTGTAGCCCCAGCTTGCCTGGAACTCACTATGGATATCAGGCTGGTCTTGACCTCACAGAGATCTGCCTGCCTCTGCCTCCCCAGTGCTGGAATTAAAAGCATGTACCACTATGCTTGACTTCAAATAGAAGCTTCTTAAATAAATCTTTTCATCTGTTGCCAAAAAGAGAAATAAATAGCCCAAAAGAGATGTTAGACCCTTCTGTTGAATAATAATGAATTCATTAAATCGAAATGACAGGCTGCAGTTACAAGATCCAAGCATGGATTTCCTGAATGCCTTCAATATCTTGGAGGCCAAAAATTGAGTCCAAACCCAAAGCAAAGATGCTTTGGAAAATTCCTCCAAACTTTCTGTCTATATCCTAAACAGCTACATCCTACAAATTATACAAACGAATAGTTTCAAACTCATTATTATATTTTCATATTTTTAATTACGTGTGTGTGTGTGTGTGTGTGTGTGTATCTGTGTGTGTTTGTGGAAATGAATAGGATTGTCCTTAAAGGTCATATGAGGGTATCTATTAGCTAGCGCTGAAGTTACAAGTGCTTATGAGTCACCAAACGTGGGTGCTAGGAACTAACTTTGGGTCCTTAGGAAGCATGACCAGTACTCTTAACTTCTATACCTTGTCTCCAGATCCCTGGAACTCACAAAGATGAACTGCTCTCCTCCTAATCCTGACCAGATTTAGAATTAAGAATCTTTGTACTCCCTAGCCTGTGGCTTTGTTAGGTACATAAAAACTCTTCAGTTTGGGAATTATCTAGGACCTCAGATTTTCTCTATGCTTTGTACAAATAATGTGTGACACTCAAAAACACTAAAAGCTATGAAGAACAAACAACAAGTTTAGACACAGGACTGAAAAATACTAAATTAATGTCTGAAACCCTTCAGCCTTTAAGGTAATCCTGATTCTAAATAAAAATACATCTTAAAGAAACACAAGTTTGATTTGTTACCTGCCCCTTTGTAGAGAGAAAGGCTGTAGACCAGTCTTGTCTATATTCAGATTCTCTAAAGGAGATACTGTGGAAACGGCTGGGATTAGCATGTTTAGACATGGATTGCAATGGCTCATCAAGATGGTCACCATAATTGAAATGAGCAAGACCTAGGGGATATGTAAAGCCACTTCTGTATGTGTCCCTGAGGGAATTGGGGAATGATGAGGTAGGCAACTGAGGCCTCTGAGCTCCTGTAAGTCTTCATCTCTGCTGGGGTCATGATACAGTGTTATATCTGGGGCCATGGTCAACAACAGAAGAGAGGAACTCGTTTGTAAGCAGGGTACCAGCAGTGGGTCCTTGGGGCTGTTTCTTTCATGACCTCTTCCTGTGCTTCTGTTCTTACTTCCTGACTGTGTGAGATGAATAGCTCTGCCATACCATCCTGCCTTATATTGTCCTGCTTCAGCACAGACCCAGAAACATGGGAGCAAGGACTATGGGTCCAAAGTTCTAAAATTGTGATCCTAAATCTATATTTGATCATTTTAAGCTATATCAAGTTTTCTGACATGGTAAACAGCTGGAACACTAACCAAATATCCTTTGATGTTTGAAATACAAAAGTTATGAAATAGATAACAAAACCAAATGAAAAATACCTCAAACCTCTTTTTTTTAACAATAGATGTGTAAAAGGAGAAAATAATTGCAAACTATTCATTTCACTGGCATTAATATACATATTTATGGAGAATTCAAACAAATCAATAGGAAATAATAATAAATACAGTTTTTTTTTAATTTTTATGTGTACGAATGTACTGTCTGCATGTAGGTTTGTGCACTCGTGTTGTTCAATGCCATGGAGGTCAGCAGAGGGTGTCAGATTCCCCTGGAACTGGAGTTCTCCTAGAATTGGAGTTACAGATGGTTCTCAGCTGCCATGTGGGTGCTGGGGATCAAACCTATGTCCTCTGCAAGAGCAGTCAGTGCTCTTAACCGCTAGGCCATCTTTCCAGCCCTAAATATAGTTTTAAAATGAACAGTTAGTCTCTGTGGACATTTCTCAAAGGAAAACATGAAGATGGCTAAAATATGTGAAAAAATACCAGCCCTCATGTCATATTAATCACCTGGACAAGTCCTAATCAAAATGACCAAGAGTAATAAAACCACTACAGTTAGATGAAAAACATAAATACATTCATGACAGAAGTCCTCACACCAGCACGAAGGCCAGACACCAGTGTGAGCCAGAACCACTAGTGGCCAACTTCCTGCAGCTAAAGTCCATGTCCCAAAGGTTCCATAACCTCCCAAAGCTGTACTATGATCTGAAGACCAAGTGTTCAAACCCAGGTGTCTGTGGGGAACATTTTGGACTCATAGCTACGTTGGACAATACATACATGCATTGAAACATAACATTATCTCACTAATACGTGTCATATATTATGAGATGGTACTGGGGACTTATACAGGGCTTTGCCTTGCTAGAAATGCTTTACAACTGAGCACTATTCCTAGATCCTAAAATGTGCAATCATTAAGAACTGCTTTAAGCTTGGAGTGGTGATGCATGCCTTTAAAACCAGCACTCTGGAGGTGGAGGCAGATGGATCTCTGTAAGATGGAGGACCCCTTGGTCTACTTGGAGGGTTCCTCGTCAGCTGGGGCTGCAAAGAGACCATGTATCAAAAAAATAGAAAATAGAATTGCTTTAAAAAATAAAATATATCCAACTCCAAAATGGAAAAAACGAACCAATAAAAGTACACAGGTATCTGTCAGAGTAGGTTGACTAAACATAGAGACACTAAGAAATATTGAAAACAATCCAATAGTAATACAAAAATGATATTGAGAGATAATTTTGGTGAGAAACAGTGAAACAAAGAATATTTTGGTTTGTCTCCAAAGTTCTACAAAAACAAAATATGAATCTGAAATTCTTTACCTTCCTTAAATGTATTTCAAAATCAATGGCAAAATGAAATATCAATTCTATAAAATAAGGTTTGTCAAAAGTAGACTAAGCTTACATAAAATGCTATGATTGAAGAAAAATATTCCCAAAGGAGGCAAAGAAGGCAGAGATTATTTAAAATGTCCAGCAACTAACAAAAATCATTGTAGATAATATAACATAAGTTTCAGGAGATACAGAACTTTACATGAAGAGCAAATATCTCTTTTTTAATTAATTAATTAATTAATTATATTTTTAATCAAATCTAGACCCATGTCCCTCCCTATTCCCTCACCCCACCAGAGCTTCTGCATTCTGCCAAACATGCTTTTCATCTCTTTCTCAGTCTTTCTCAATGTTCTACATGTGGAAGTTGACTGTTTTGAGCAGAAGTTCACTGTTTCAATCAGTTCTTTGATGCAGTCCTTTCTGTTGTTGTTGTTGTTGTTTCCAATATGCATCACTCCCAACTGCTTTGGACAAAAGCTCAAGGGGCCATGCACAAGAAGTACTTACAACTAGGTAATTGGCACTAGCATCCACAGATGAGGGATACCATTCATCGTTTGTTTATTTGGGACTGTGCTACTTCACTTAGAATGATGTCCTCTAGCTCCAGCCATTTTCCTGAAAAAGAGCAAATATCTCTTAAGGCAATCGGGAAAATTGTTTGAAACTCTTTGAACAATGAGGTGTGGCAAAATTAATAAGGTAGGATAAACATTAATAAAATTATAATTTCCTGTTGACTCCCATAAAGTATACTTACTAGCAGCAACATTTTGTTGAAATAAGTAGTTCTGCTGGGAGAAAGAGGAATTTAAATTTCCTGAGTCATAAAAGGAAAAGCTTATAAAAATTTCATTTCATATTGAAATGTCAGTGTATCACAAAGACCAAATTCCTTTTGATTTATATATTATATGATAGTATTTTATTCACAGAAATCAATTTCCAAGCATACTGGGAACATAGTCTTTCTAGCTGGATATATTTCTTTTCAAGGGTGCTGGTGTTATTATAGGCTTAGAACAAAGCCATCATTCTGTCTTAGTGCACAGGATTATGTAAAATGTAAAAGAGTATGCAGAGTACCTCCTTTCTCCATATTAGCATAGAAACATTGTTGTTTTCCATAGAATGTGCTCTCACATCCTACTGAAGATTTAGTAGAGGTCATCTAAAAGGAATGTATTATTTGAGTCCAAAGCAATAGATGTAACCATCCTGAAAGAATTTGCAACTTATTTTATAGGCTTAAAAATTACCATTAGAACTATGGGAACAGAACATTTTATTTCAAATACTATTTGGTCTAGCACAGAAAATCATTCTCAAAATCATGGCACCTTGCAATACTGACTATATTTAAAAGATAGCATTTGAAATTTAACAAGTAGACAAAGAACTCTATAACAATTTCCTGAAGTAGACAAACTCTGCTGTGAGAAGTAGCCTCCCTGAGATCTTCTGTGAGAGATGCGCATCCTATTCCTAAAGGAAAGAACTGACTTTATTTCTAAAGATAAAGGGAGGAAAGGTCAAAGTTTCCTTCACACATTCCAATAACCTAATGAATCCTAAATACCCAAACCACCAAGAAATACATGCCAAGCCTCAGTACCAGGCAGTTCCTGAAGTCAAAGTCCAGAAAATGTGGCACTCGTGTCTCTGTCATTTTGGTTTCACTGTAACAAAACACCTGGCAACATAAAGAGGTGCATTTGACTCAGCTTCTAGGGCTGGAAGATCCAAACTTGCCAGTTGCAGCACCTTGAGCAGAGCAGTTTCACAATGTACCAGAGAGGTGGAGCTGGCTTCATGCTGGTATCTCAGCAGGAAAGAGTGAGGGAGAGGACAGATTTACTTTGTTTCTTTGTTTTTGAGACAAATTCTCCCTATAGCCTTGGCTAACCTGGAACTTGTTATGTAGACCAGGTTGGCCAGGAACTCATAGAAATGAAACTGGCTGCCTCTCTAGTTCTGGAATGAAAAGAAATACACCACCAAAATATGTGCAAGACTTACTAATAACAATAAGCCTGTGGCAATTCCTTTGTCAGCATTTGGTCACTCATAAGTTGGAGGTCACCTGGCCTAGTCATCCTTTACCAGGCCCCTCTCAAATATTTCACTACCTCACCATAACCAAATGCAAGACCTTAAGATATCAACTAAAGTTTCTGCATAAATATGGGGGATTTAAAAATACGTTTATCCACAAAAAGCAAAAATATGGAAATCAGACTTCATATAGATAATTAAAAATGAACAAAACAATTACATCAATAATTCCATTAGATTTAAGTAGTTTGTTAGAGTAGGAATGGTTTGGCCCATGTATATACCACAGCTAAAAAGAAATCATGGGTGTCCATGGAAATTCAGGTGAGTCCCAAAAGTGGAACATAAAAATTCAGGGCCAAATTCTCACCAGTTGGATGACACAGGTGATATGGTGTTCCTCTTCTTTTTCTGTAGATGTGATAAACTCTTCCTCAAACCAACTTGGGGAGAAAGACTTTATTTTGTTTTACAATTTACAGCCCATCATCAAGGGAAGCCAAGGCAGGAACCTGGAGACTGGAACTGAAGAGAAGACCATGGAGGAACACCACTCACTGGTTGGCTTAGCATTCTTATATAGCCCAGGGATGACAGTCCCCACAGGGAGCTGATATCTATTAAACCAATTAGCAGTCAAGAAAATGCCTCACAGATATGGCCACCAGCTCACAGGCCACTCCGATGGGGCAGCTTTTCAGTTGAGATTCTCTGTTTTCACTTGTGTCGAGATGACAGCTGAACCTATCTAGGACTTTGGATATTCCCAATATGTCAAAATTACAGTGGTGGAGAATAATTAATGCTTCTTGGAATCTGAGAATAGAACAGTGCTGACATGGGGTGACTCTAAAAAGGGAGGCACAGAGGTTATCTTTGTAGAGACAGAGCTGTCTTCTGTCTTGTTAGCAATAGGTAAATGCCTCCTGTCCCCAGCATTTGCTTACTACATTCTATACCCTTGGCCAGGGCCTTGTGAATTTGAAAGTTTCAGCTTTCTGGGACTTGTGAGATTTGTTTATTTTCTGAGTGTCAGGAACCTCCCTCACCTCTTCAGGAAGGAGTTTTATAATTTGTAAGATATTGCTACACACCATACATTATTTATAACATTCTTAGATTGCTGCTGGGTCCTCTGGATCTTGTGCTGGATAGGTGTGACAGCTGTATGCCAAGCAGGTAGAGTCCAAGTTGAACTCTTCTAGGAAACAAGCACAAAAGCAGCAGGCAGAGCTCTTGTTCAGTGTGCTGTAGTATACTGTTCCTCTTTTGGAGGAATGGTTTGGTCTGTTCAACTCGCCAGTTAGAATGGATGTGCTCCTCTTCTGTTCCAAAGATTACTTAGCATGGACAATTTTTCTTTTACCTACCTTATATGCTATTTTTTCCTCTAGTTTATTTTCTTGCAGGGAAAGAGGTTTGAGGGGCTCCTTCTTGCCAAAGACAGAGATCAGGGTGAATATCTTGCCAACATTAAGTCCATGTGGTTTGTACACTTGAGAACTTGGAACCAGAACACAGTGAGACTCTGCAGGAATATTTCTCTCCTTGTGGAGAAACAGGGGCAGATGTCTATGTGTTTTTTGACACCATATTTTTTCAAGCAATCAAACTTGAGGGACGTGAAGACATTTTGCATGCTATGTGTTTGTATAAGCTCCAAACTCATGCCCAGTTTCCAACACCGGTATTACTCACTTTCCTTACCATAGAGACCCTCAGCAAATGACAACATGTGGGGATATGGACTCTGTTTGGTTTGAGCACTGCGGAGTTCCACAACTATCATCCTGCAAGCTTCTTTGAGGAGCCAGGATGGGTGGATCACCTGCTTGCCAAGTGATCCCATATCCTGAGGCCACCCTTGTGATGTACTGGTCAGGTAAGATCTCACACTTCCTACCTACCAAAACTCACTTGAGAATTTCTTTGCCATGTTTGCTCGCACCTCTCTGACCTTCCTACACACTACCCCAATGCCCATTCCCACCTCACACGGTCCAATATAAAGACCCCAGAGCTGTGAGAATAAAGTTGAGTTATTCCTTTGGAATTTTTCCTGAGTTAATTTCTTTACTGACACATAAGGGCTCACCCTCCCTTTCTTGTCTCCCACCTGAGCCTTGGCAACCATGCTGATGAATGAATGGTCTACTTTCAGGAACAGAGAGGAAGAAAAGGCTACAACAACATACCCCTTTAGGTAGCAGCTCTCAAACTTGCATTTGTAGCAAGGGCATGGCACTGGAAAACAAATGCATGTTTAACTGTGAAACTTCATAAAAGGGCTTAAGGAACTGTGAACTCCTACATTTCAGAGGATACCCTGAAACTCAGCTCAGGACTAAAGACTGCCCACATAAGAACCAGTCAAACAATGGAGTCCTAGGAGTAATGGATAGAAATCTTTATACATATCCATCACAAGACAATAAAGTTTTGAGACAACAATTATTTTCTCAAGAAATTTCTCACCACTCTATCATTTATATCCCCCAAAACTCATTTTATTGCTCATGCTGCTTCTCATCACACTCCACAAGTGACTTGTCTTATTTTAGGATCTTGCTAAATAAATAAATTTTAATAATCTCATGTATATGAGGATATAAAGAAAATGAAATAGAATCTGCACAAAATGTCATAACACCAGGAAACAGATTGTTGCTACATATATAATTTATTTTAGAAAAAAAAAGCATTGGGAGTCATGCATGCATCTTTTCACATTAATCTACCTTAAATCATATGCCTGTTTAGGGAGCATGATGACTTGGCTATACATTCCTGTAAGATTCTGCAATCAATATATAATGAAATTATCAGCTTCCTTTCAATTTAGAATCCGAACTTAACAGTCTCATTGGACTTTAACTTCATCCTCTACAGGAAGAATCAAGTGAGTTTTTTATTTTCTAATTCTAGAATGAACAAATAAGATCTACTCATCCACATGTAGTCTGTGTGTATGTGTGTGCATATGTGTGCATGTATGTGTATGCGGGTATACATTTATGAGTATATATATGAGTATATATATACTCATATATATATATATATATATATATATATATATATATATGTATTGGACAGAGCAGTGGGGGTATGCATATAATAAGAGTGCAGGATGCATATATATGGAAGTATCACAATGGATCCCACTACTTTATGTACATATGTATTTGTACATGTACGTGTATATGTATGTGTGTAGTTGAATGGATTAAGAAACAAAATCCATCTTTTTCTTGTCTACAAGAAACTCATCTCACTTTCAAGGGTAGGTACCACTTTAGGGTGAAAGGAGGGAAGACAATTTTCCAAGTAAATGGCACTAGGAAACATGATAGTGTTGTAATTGTAATATCTGACAGAATAGATTTCAAATTGCAATTAATCAGAATACATAAGACCACTTGATCCTGGTCAAGACAACAACCAAGACAATACTGCAAATAACAAATATATGTGGACCAAACTCTGGCGCATCCAATTTTAGAAAAACAGTACTACAGGACTTTTAGGCACAAGTTAATATTTTCAATTTCTTCATATGAGTCTGTTTAAGCTGTCAATCTCTTCTCAGTTAAGCTTCATTAATTTCCAGGATTTCAGATATTCATTCATTTTTCTTAGGTTTTCAAATTTAGTAGCGTATAGGTGTTTTAAGTATTTGCATATGATAGTCTGGATCTTTTCATTGTCTGTTTTCATGTTTCCCTTTTCAACATAAATTCTACTGATTTGGAATTGCTGTTTCTTTCTTTTGGTTAACTGGGCTAGAGGTTTAGCTAGCTTGTATATCCTTTCAAAGAACCAATTTTTTGGATTCATTGATTCCTTGTATTCTTTTCTTTGCTTCTATTTCATTGATTTCTGCTCTGATTTTTGTTATTTCTTCTGGTCTGTTGAATTTAGGGTTCATTTGTTGTTATCTCTCAAGTGTTTCCAGCTGCAGTGTTAGATCATTTATTTGTTGTATTTCAGTTTTTTTAATGGAGACACCCAGGGCTATAAACTTCCCTCTTAGAACTACTTTTAAAGTATCCCGTAGGTTTTGCTGTGTTGTGTTTTCTTTTTTGTTTAGTTCCAGGAATGGTTTTATTTCTTTCTTTATTTCTTCCTTGACCCATACATTATTCAGGAGTTTATTTTTTAGTCTCCATATGTTCTTGTAGATAGTAGGGCTTATTCTGGTGCTGATATTGAGCTTTATTGCATCTTGGTCTGATAGAATGCATGAAATTATTTCAATCCTTTTGTATTTCTTGAGGTTTAATTTTTTTTTTTTTTTTGCTGTGTCCCAGTATGTGGTCGATTGGAGACTGTTCAGTGGGGTGATGAGTAGAAAGTATATTCTCCTCTGTTTGGGCAGAATATTTGCTAGAAGTCTGGGAGATCCATTTAGTGTACTCTATTGTTCAGTTCTATTGTCTCTCTGTTTATTTATTTTTTTGTCCAGTTTACCTATCCCAAGTTCTCAGTAGGGTATTGAAGTCTGCCACTGTTAGTGTGCTGAGATTAATCTGTGCCTTGAGGTCCTGCAGAATTGTGTTTACAAAGTTCAGTGCAACAGAGTTAATTGGCCCTTTTTGCCTCTTCCGATTAGTTTTACGTTGAGGTCTATTTTGTCTGAAATTAGATTAGCAACTCTTGCTTGCTTTTTGGGACCATTTGCTTGGAATATTTTTTTCCTATCCTTTTGCCTTAAGTTGGTGCCTTTCCTTGAAAGTGAGATGGGTTTCTTGTAGACAGCATGTAGATGGATATTTTTTCCTAATCCATTCTCCCAGTCTGTGACTTTTGATTGGTGATTTTAGACAATTATTATTTAAGGTTATTATTGACACATGTGTGTTGCTTCCTTCCACCTTATTTTTGTTTGCATTTTGTTCTAGGTTAGTATGTAGTTATACTTTTATTAATTTCTCTCTCTAGCTCCTTGGGGATAGTTGCTCCTTTCCTCTTCCTTTGAATTCTTTCGAGTATTTTCTGAAGGGTTGATTTTCTGAACATGTTATTTTTTCATCTTGTTCGTTTCATGGCAGGATTCTACAAAACATTTAAAAAGGATTTACAACCATTATTACTCAAACTCTTCAGAAGGATAAAAACAGAGGGAACTCTCCCAAATTCCTTCTATGAAACCAGCATCACTCTAATACTAAAACCAGGCAAAGATACAAGCAAAAAAGAAAACTATAGACAAATGTCATTAATGAACATAAAGGCAAAAATTCTTAACAAATTATTGCAAACTGCATACAGACCCACATCAAAAATGTCATCCTTCATGACCAAGTTGGATTCATACCAGAGATGGAAGAATGGTTCAGCACATGCAAATAAGTAAGTATCATAAAACAAATAAATTGACTGAAAGACAAAACCAGGTGATCAACTCAATTGATGCAGAAAAAGCCTTCCACAAAATCCAGTATCCCTTCATGTTTAAAGAGAGAATTATACTAGAGGGACCATTCCTAAACATAATCAAAGTCATACAACAGACCCACAACCTACATCATCCTAAATGGAGAAAAATTGGAAGCATCCCTCTTAAAGGCAAGAATCTGGCAAGGCTGCCCCCTATGACCACTCTTTAAATAAAGTTCTTGAAATGTTTTTTAGGACAATAAGGTAAGAAAGTGAAATTAAAGGAATACTAATTGGAAAATAGGAAGTTAAGCTATCCCTTTTGGTAGATGATATGATAGTTAACCTAAGGGAAGCTAAAAACTGCACCAGAAAACTAGAAATGATGAAGAGTTTCAATAAAGGGGATGGATACAAAATTAACCTAGAAAAATCAGTAGCCTTTCTGTACACCAACAACAAGCAACTGGAGAAGGAATA
Organism: Rhizomys pruinosus; assembly: GCA_009823505.1. Lineage (NCBI taxonomy): Eukaryota > Metazoa > Chordata > Mammalia > Rodentia > Spalacidae > Rhizomys > Rhizomys pruinosus. Next base: position 283,322 of record VZQC01013081.1, on the reverse strand, counting down.
TAAGGAGAATTACCCACTCACAATAGCCTCAAAAAATAAGATGTTTAGGAACTATCCTAACCAAAGACACCAGAAAACAAAAATTTCAAACCCCTGAAGAAGGAGATTGAAGAAGATATAAAAAAATGGAAAAATCTTCCATGCTCATGGATTAGAAAAATTAATATAGTAAAAATTTCCATTCTACCCAAATTAACATAAAGATTCAATGCAATCCCAGGTAAAATCCCCATGAGTTGCTTCACAAACATAGAAAATATCCTTAATTTCATATGGAAAGACCCCGAATAGTCAAAATATCCCTGAACAAAAATACAGGTGGGATCACGTTACCAGACTTCAGACTGTATTACAGGGATACAGTCATAAAAACAGCCTGGGACTGGCACAAAACAGACCAATGGAACAAAACTGAAGATCCAAACCTTGAGCACATAAAAGTTCAGCAACCTCATATTTGACAAAGGGGCCAATAAGTCTCAATGGAGGAAAGACAGCATCTTCAGTGAATGGTGTTGGCAAAACTGGATCACCAGTTGGAGAAGAATAAAATTAAACCCCTACCTCTCACCCTCTATGAAAATCAACTCCAAATGGATCAAAGACCTCAACATGAAACTCTAAAGGTGATTGAAGAAAACATTAGCAGCAACCTACAAAATATAAGCATAGAAAAAGACTTTCTAAATCAGACAGCAGTTGCACAGGAAATAAAGTCAACAATTCACAAGTGGGACCTCATTAAACTCAAGGTCTTCTGTACAGAGAAAGATACAATCAAGGAAGTAAAGAGAAAACCCACAGAGTGGGAGGAAACCTTCACCAGTGAATCATCTGACACAGCTTAAGATTCAGAATATATAAACTCCACCCCCCAAAAAAAAGAAGAAAACAAATGATTCACCCAAAAGATGCTGAGCAGAGACTTCACATCTGAAGAAGTAAAGATGGCTTAGAAACATCTTAAAAAGTGTTCAACATCACTAATAATTAAGGAAATACAAATTAAAACCACTTTAATATAATATCTCACTCCAATAAGACTGGCTATGATCAAGAAAACAAAAGATACCAAATGCTGGAGAGGTTGTGGAGAAAGGGGAACACTCATCCACTACTGGTTGAATGTAAACTCCTACAAACATTATGGAAAGCAGGATGGAGAAACCTTAAAAGACTCAAAATGAGCCTATCATCTGACTTAGCCATACCACTCCTTCATGTATAGCCACAGAACTCATGTGAACCACAGAGATTCATGCACAGCAATGTTTATTGCAGCTCTATTCACAATAGCGAAGAGCTGGAATCAAACCAAGTGGTCCTCAACCAATGAGTGGATAAAGAAAATGGGGTACATCTACACCACGGTAGAGAAAGATGACATCATGAACTGAGCAAGTAAATGGATGGAATTAAAAGCTATTATGTTAAGTGAAGTAATACAGTTCCAGAAAAAACAAATGAAGAATGGTATCCCTCATTTGTGGATGCACCAAATCTGCAGCCGTAAGGCAAACTGAGCAATGAATGTTATATTTCTCTTTATCTGAAAGCAACTGTGCTCGTATAATGTGAATCCCTTTATGGGCTCTAAAATTAACTCTTATTTTCAGACTTTGTAATTTTGGTATATGGGTGGAGGATATGTATGCATATTTTAGAGTAATATAAAACTAAAAGAAAAAATGTGAATTCCAAAATATGATTTGGAATTAATTTATTTTCAGATGACATAATTTTGGTATATGTAACATACATGCATACATACATATGTACAAGTATGTATATATGCACATTTATTTTGGAGTAATACAAATTGGAGGGAACAACCACAAAAGGACTGGGGCAAAGAACTGAATGTAACAGTAAAATTCTCTCTCCACCCAAAATAAACCTCTTCATATAAGAATATTTAAAATCTCATAAACTAAGTTACAAGACATGTAGGACAGAATGCATGAACTCAGGTAGGGTGAGGGACATGGAAAGAGGAATGATAATAAATTGGACTGAGAAATGTATGAAATGCACAATACTTCAATAAAAATAATTTTTAAAAGACAAGGATTAACATCTATTCTATAATAGTCATTTCAATACTCCATTTCTCAAACAGAAAGATCAACTATCAAAGAATAGAGAAATGTCTGAATTAAATTATATCACACCTGAAATGATCTACCAGGCATCTACAGAACATTCTCACAAAGGAACAAGAAATACATTATATTAACCCACAGAATTTTCTCTAAAATAGACTACACACTGGGGAACAAAACAAAATTTAAGAAATAATAACACTAAAAATGATTAATATTTCCATCCATTCTATCAAACCACAATGCAATGTAACTTAAAGTCAACACCAAAAGATTAGTAATTACTCAAAATGGAGATTAAACACATTCCAAAATGACAAATTTGACAAAAAGAAATCAAGAAAGGAAAAAAAAATAGTATTCCTGGCAATAAAGGAAAATGTAACACAACACACACACACACACACACACACACACATTAAAATCAGTAGAAAATGGGAAGCTTATAGCTCTAATCACTTATATTGAAAAGTCAGAAAGAGCACAAATAAATTATTTAAGAGGAAATTTAGTAATCTGGAAAGGTGACAACAATCAAACCCAAACCAGGAAGCAATAGCACATAACAAAACCAGAGCAGAAGTCAATGAAATAAAAATTAAGAAACAATACAAACAACCGGTGAAACTAAGAGCTGGTTCTTTGAAAAGATAAACTGCATAGGCAGATACTTAGCCCAGTTCATCAAAAGAAAGAAATACCAAATCCAAATCAACAAAATTAGAAGGAAAAGGAGAAATATCACAACAGATCATAAAAAGAGCCAGAAAAGTATATTGAGAAATATTTTTCAAATTAAAATCATATTTAGAAATCTATATTGCAAATTAAAATTATATTTAGAAATATATATTGCAAGTGAACATGTAAAAGAAATGGATGAATTTCTAAATTCACTAGAACCACCAATATTAATTCAAGAAAATATCAACAATTTAATCAGACCCATAACAAATAAGGAAATTGAAAGAGGAATCCAATACTTCTTTTTGTGAAGGTGAGCAGGCTGAAGATTCTGTATGTACCATCCATTATAATACTTTTTTTTTCTTTTTTCGAGACAGGGTCTCGCTGTAGCCTCCCAGCTGTCCTGGAACTTGCTCTGTAGACCAGGCTGGCCTTGAACTCACAAAGATCCACCTGACTCTCCCGCCCAAGTGCTAGGATTAAAGGCATGCACCACCACACCCAGCTCCATTATAATACTCTTTACTGTAAGGTTTATTTTTTCACATTTTCACTTTTAATGTTGTACTTTAAAATATGCATACATACCCTCCACCCATATACCAAAATTACAAAGTCTGAATATAAGTGGTAGGGTAACTAGAGTCTGTTAAGGGATTCACATTGTATCAGACCACAGTTGCTTTCAGATAAAGAGAAATATACCATTAACGTTGCTCAGTTTGCCTTACAACTAGGTACTAGGTGCTAGCATCTACAAATGAGGGATACCATTCTTTATTCATTTTTCTGGGACTGTGTTACTTCAGTTCGCCTAATAGCCTCTAATTCCATCCATTTACCTGCACAGTTCATGATGTCATCTTCCTTTACCACTGCATAGAGCTCCACTGTGTAGATATACCCCACTTTCTTTATCCACTTGTTGATTGAGGGGCAGCTGAAAAAGAGAGCTGCAATAAACATGCCGGCGCATGTATCTCTATGGTAGGATGAGTCTTGTGGCTATATACCCAGGAGTGGTATGACTGGGTCAGGTGGTAGGATCATTTTGAGTCTTTTTAAGGGTTCCCACCATGCTTTCCATAGTATGAGTTTACATTACTACCAGCAGTGGATGAGTGTTCCCCTTTCCCACAACTTCTCCAGCATTTAGTATCTGTTGTTGTCTTGATACTAGCCAGTCTTATCAGAGTGAGATGATATCTTAAAGTGGTTTTAATTTGTATTTCCTTAATTATTATTGATGTTGAACACATTTTCCTTAATTTTTATTGAGCTTTTGTGCATTTCATACAATATTTTTTTAATAAAGTTTATGCCCATCTCCCCATCCATGCCCCAACCCCATACTCATGCTTTCTGCCATACATGTTAAGTTCTGTCTTGTATCTTCTTCTCAAGTCTTTTTCTTTAACTTTTTTTGATGCATATTACTGTTTGGGTAAGTTATTTGAACAAGTCTTTTTGTTGCTGTTATTCTCTTTAATTTTTTTTCTCCAAAAAGTTCAAGGATAACAGGCTCCATCTCAGTTTCTTCAGTGGTAGAATCACCAGCTCCTTCACAGTGTCTTGAGTGCTGGGATCCAGAGCTCCAAAAAGTTCTGGGATCTTGGTCTTCATCTTGCCATCTTGAGTCCTGGGATCCCCAGCTCCATCTTGGTGTCTTGAGTCCTGGGATCATGGGCTCCATCTCAGCATCTTCAGTGCTGGGATCATAGGCTTCATCTTGGCCTCTTGACTGCTGCGATCTCCAGCTCCATTTCAGCATCTTGAGTCCTGGTATCCTGCTTAGGAAATAAGGTCGACAATTGACAAGTGGGACCTTATTAAACAGAGTGGGAAGAAACCTTCACTGTTGATACATCTGACAGAGGATTAACCTCCAGAATATATGAAAAACTATGCAAAAAACAAAGAAGTAAGAAAACAAATGACTCACTCAAAAGATGGAGTAATGAGCTGAGCAGAGACTTCACAAGTGAGGAAATAGAGATGGCTGAGAAACATCTTAAAAAGTGTTCAACATCTCTAATAATTAAGGAAATGCAAATTAAAACCACCTTAAGATACCATTTCACCCCAATAAGGCTGGCAAGAATCAAGAAAACAAATGATACTAAATGCTGGAGAAGGTGTGGGGAAAGGGGAACACTCATCCACTGCTGGTGGGAATGCAAACTTGTACAACCACTATGGAAAGCAGTATGGAGAACCCTTAAAAGATTCAAAATGAGCCTACCACCTGACCCAGCCATACCACTGCTGGGAATATATCCAACAGACTCTTCATACCACAGAGATATATGTACAGCCACGTTCATTGCAGCTCTCTTCACAATAGCAAAGAGCTGGAACCAACCGAAATGCCCCTCTACTGATGAGTGGATAGAGAAATTGTGGTACATTACATGATGGACCTCTATGAAGCAATAAAGAAAGATGACATCATGAAATTTTCAGGTAAATGGATGGAACTGGAAGAAATTATCTTAAGTGAAGTGACACAGTCCCAGAAAAACAAACAATGAATGGTATCCCTCATCTGTGGATGCTAGCACCTGTAACCCAGTTGTAAATATTCTGTGTGGGGAGTGATGCATATTGGAAAGAAGAACAACAACAACAGAAAAGACTGCAACAAGAACTGACTGAAATGGTGAATCTGGTGGGGCAGGAGGGTTGGGAGGGGGGAACGGGTCTACATTAGATTAAGGTATAGTTAACTGATGTGAGTTTAACAGGCATCCAAATTTGTCCAAGCTTTGTCTACATATTATATGGTATTCTAGGTCTTAGTAAAAGTAAAAACATCTATATTAAACAACATTGGTTAAAAGGTTTTAATAGAAAAGGTAATAAATTTAATATAATTGGAAATATAAATAGTAGTCCACATCTGCTTCACTTATAATTTGTATACAACAACTTTGGGGTTAATGGACACAAATATTCTCTACAATGTTTGTGTTGTACAGTGTCAACTTGTAACATTTTCTTCTACCGGTAGGATAATTTAAATAAAGGAATTAAGTTAGCTTCCCAAATTAACAACATACAGGTAATGATAAACAGCTTGAGTAAATTTAATGCAGAGAAGTTGGCCCAGCTAAACATTAAAAGGAAGAAAAGACTGCTACAGGTATCAAACATCTCTGTGGATCCTAACTGTAAGAACTATTTATAATGTGTCCTAATGAACTTTACCTTACAGGTGCCTCAAAGTTTTAATATAAGAGACTTCCTTACTTCTTTTTCATAGAACAAAGAAAAACATGATGGTAATGAAGTCATTCCCTAACTGTAAATTAGAGCTGACTGTTATAGAGGTAATCTCTTATAAAAGGGATATAGTTGCTTTCTTTAATTGACTGATAGTCATAGGAACTGTGAAAGGATAATTCTCTACTCAGAGTCAAATATAGTACTAAAGTCTATATAAGCTGGGTAATTGAGCAAAATATATGATGGAGATCTCTTTTATCAGAAATGGATTATTCACCCAAGGAGATGTTGGCTAGGGGATCCAAGCCCTCCAAAAGATAAATGCTTTTTGCCAGAAAACTGTGATATCTGCAAGAAGAGAGGCGCTAAGGCCCTGCTGTTGAAGACCTGGTGTAAGCATGGGAAAGATATATCGAGACCACACTTGCAAGTGTACAGTTGTCTTCTGGAATACCAGAGAACGTTACCAAAGGCCACTAAATAAACAAAGCAAATATTGGTTTCCTTGAATCAAGCAAGACTCCTCCATCAGCATCAGCTACACCTCACCTGCCTGGAAATACTGTGCAGCAGTAGCAACCAAATGTCCATATATCCCAAAACTGATTGGCTATTAGCTTTCTCCTTCGAGGAATAATTCCTCGAAGGGCTGATGCCACACGCTTAAGTCCTCTAGTGTTTAGGAGATGTTATAAGCCACAGTAAGATCTTTCCAGATTTATAGAAAAGCTATAGTCCATGGATTAGCATACCATCCAAATATCTGTGTCTATACCAACGTAACCTACTATAATAATTAGTGCTGTTTAAATGCCTATATATCTAACTGCTTGTGCTTCATCAGTAGGAGTAAAAGTTTACTCCTGGATAAACTGCCAACCCATGAAAAGAAACAGCCTGAACTGATCAGAGTCCAAAATGACATCTCCAGAGAAAGTAGACTATTTGGTTTCTCGCCCACTTGTGTTCCTTTTCTAAAGCTAAGGGAACAATATGCAGAACAGGGTTCATGGTATAATGTAAGGGCTGTGATTGGGGTGAACTATGAACCTACAGAAACATAGACTGGACTGTTATTTGATCAACATGATAGTACATATAAGCTCCCATGGCCAGACAATGGGGGCCTTGGGATGTATAAGTTTGGGCATAGCTACTTACAAATTGGTTTTACATGAAGGGTGTCTGTATTCATTACTTATGTCCTATTATTAAAAAACAAAAAATAAAAATATATAAAGGAAGAAAAAGATGAATTATTAGATCATCCATCATGATCAAGTTGGATTCTTACCAGAAATGCAGGGATGGTCCAATATATGAAAATCAATAAATATCAACAAACATAGAAATGGACTGAAAGACAAAAAGCATACAATCATCTCAATTGATGCAGAAAAAACCTTTGAAAAAATCCAGCACCACTTCATGCTCAAGTCCTAGAGGGAATTGGATTGGAGGGACTATTCCTTAATGTAATCAAAGCCATATACAGGAAACCCACAGCTAATATAATCCTAAATGGGGAAAAGACAGAAGCATTCCCTTTAAAGGTAGGAATTGCCAAGGCTGCCCCCTGTCACCACTCCTCTTTAATATAGTGCTTGAAAGACTTGCTAGGGCAATAAAGCAAGAAAAGAAAATTAAAGGAGTTCTAATTGGAAAAGAGGAAGTAAACTATCCCTTTTTGCTGATCATATGATCATTTACTTAAGGAATGCTAAAATCTCCACGAAAAAACTCCTAGAAATGATTAAGAGCTTCAGTAAAGTGGCAGGATATGAAATTAATCTAGAAAAATCAGTAGCCTTTCTTTACACCAAAAACAAGCAAAATAAGAAGGAATTCAAGGAGACCTTCCTACTCACAATAGCCTCAAAAACAATAAAATGCCTAGGAACAAATCTAACCAAAAACACTAAAGATCTCTACAACAAAAATTTTAAAGCCAAGAAGAAAGAAATTGAAGAAGATATCAGAAGATGGAAAAACCTCCCATGCTCATGGACTGGGAAAATTAATATAGTAAAAATGCCTATCCTACCCAAACTCTTATATAGATTTAATGCAATCCCAATTAAATCCCCAAGGTTTTCTCCACAGGCTTGGAAAAAATCCTTAATTTCATTTGGAAAACCAAAGACCCCAAATAGCCAAAGCAACCCTGATTGAAAAGAGCAATACAGGGGGGAATCTCTATACCAGACTTCAAACTATGCTACAGGGCTATAGTCATAAAAACAGCTTGGTACTGGAACAAAAATAGACCTGTTGACCAATGGAACAGAACTAAAGATCCAAACCTGATCACATACAATTTCATCCACTTCATATTTGACAAGGGGGGCAAGAAGTCACATGGAGGAAAGACAGCATCTTCAGCAAGTGGTGTTGGCAAAACTGGATCACCACCTGTAGAAGAATGAAATTAAACCCCTAACTCTTGCCCTGTGCAAAAGTCAATTCCAGACGGATCAAAGACCACAACATGAAACCTAAAACTCTAGAGGCGATAGAAGAAAAACGTGGCAGCACACTGCAAGACATAGTCATAGGAAAAGATTTCCTAAATCAGAAAGCAGCTGTGCAAGAATTAAGGTCGACAATTGACAAATGGGGCCTCATTAAACTTAAAAGCTTCTGTATATCAAAAGAAACAATAAAGGAAGTGAAGAGAAAACCCACAGAGTGGGAGGAAACCTTCACCACAGATACATCCGACAAAGCATTGATTTCCAGAGTATATAAACTACTTAAAAAGCAAAGAAGAAAGAAAACAAAGATGGAGCAAAGAGCTGAACAGAGACTTCACAGGGGAGGAATTAGAGATGGCTGAGAAACATCTTATAAACTGTTCAAGGACACTAAAAAATTAAGGAAATGCAAATTAAAACCACTTTAAGATATCATCTCACTTTGATAAGACTGACTAGAATCAAGAAAACAAATGATATCAAGTGATGGAGAGGTTGTGGGGAAAGGGCAACACTCATCCATTGCTGATGGGAATGTAAAATTGTACAGACACTATGGATAGCAGTGTGGAGAACCCTGGGAAAACTCAAAATGAGCTTGCCATTTCATCCAGTCATACCACTCCTGGGTATATACCTACAAGACTCATCTTACTACAGTGATACATGCACAGCTATATTTATTGCAGCTCTGTTCACAATAGCAAAAAGCTGGAACCAAGCCAAATGCCCCTCAAGTGATGAGTGGATAGAAAAAAATGTGGTACATGTATGCAGTGGAGTTCTATGCAGAGGTAAAAAAAAAAAAAGACAACATCATGAACTTTACCGGTAAATGGATGGAACTAGAAAATATTATGTTAAGTGAAACGCTGTCTCAGGAAAACAAATGATGAATGTTATCCCTCATCTGTGGATGCTAGCACCAATAATCCAATTGTAAATATTTCTTGTGTACAGTGATGCATATTGGAAATAACAACAACACCAACAACAGAAAAGACTGCATCAAAGAACTAACTGAAACGGTGAATCTGGTGGGGTGGGAGGTTTGGGAGGGGGACACAGGTCTATATTTGATTGATTAATGTATATTTAATTCATGTGAGTTTAACAAGTATCCAAATTTGCCCAAACTTTATTTATAAATAATATGGTATTTTAGGACTTAGTAAAAGTAAAAATGTCTATCTTAAACAACATTGGCTAAATGGTTTTAATAAAAATGATAATACATTTAAGCTAATTGGAAATGTAAATTGTTGTCCACATTTGTTTTACTTAAAATTTGTACAGCAACAACTTTGGGATTAATGTATACAAATGTTCTCTATAATTTTTGTGTTGTACAGTATCATCTTGTAACATTTTCTTTTACCCATAGGATTATTTAACTTAAGGAATTAAGTTTGCTTCCCAAATTAACAACATACAGTCACCCAAAACAGCTTGGGTAAATTTAATGAAATTTACCCCTTGGTTCCTGCCTATAGCTATGTGTACTATAACTGTCTTTTTGAGATTCATGGGTCAAAAAATAAAAACCTGAAATAAAAAGGGGGGATACAGTTATATATTAAACCTTTTAGTCAATTTTTTCAATTAAAATCTTAAAACTAACTATGGGAAAAGATTTGCATGTTCCCACAGGTCAGAACGTCAACAACTTAATGGTTGAGAAAGAAAAGATACAGCTTTGCATTGTGCAGGAAGTACCAAGAAATACCAGCAGAGAAGTTGGCCCATTTAAACATTAAAAGGAAAAAAAATTCTTCAGACTTCTACAGGCAACAAACATCTCTGCGGATCCTATTTGTAGCAACTTTTTATAATGAGTCGTAATGAACTTTACCTTCTGTGTGCTGCAAAGTTTTAATATGAGAGACTTTCTTACCTCCTTTTCATAAAGCAAAGAAAAACATGATGGTAAAGAAGTCATTCCCTAACTGTAAATTAGAGCCAATTGTTATACAGGTAATCCCTTATAAAATAAGTATGCCTGCTTTATTTAATTGAGTAATAGACATAGGAACTATGAAAAGGATTGTTCTCTATTCAGAGCCAAATATAATACTAAAGTCTTTTTAAGCTGTGCAATTAAGCAAAATATATTAATACAGGATAACTCTGATATCAGCAATGGATTATTCTGCCAAGGAAATATTGGCCAGGGGATCCAAGCCCCCCCCCCCCCGAAAGGTAAAGTCTTCTTGCCTGTAAACTGGGATACCTGCAAGAAGGGATGTGTTAAGGCCCTACTGTCGAAGACCTGGTGTAAGCATGGGAAACATGTATTGAGACCACACTTGCAAGTGTACAATTGGCCTCTGGAATGCCAGAGAGTGATACCAAAGGCCACTAAACCATAAAGCAAATATTGGTCTCCTTGAGTCAAGCAAGACTTCTCCATCAGCATCAGCTACAACTCACCTGCCTGGAAATACTTTGCAGCGGTGGCAGCCACATGTCTGTATATCCCCCAAATAATTGGCTATTAGCTCTCTCCTTGGAGGAATAATTCACGCCTGATGCCACAAGCTTACATCCTCTAGTTGTTAGGAGATATTATAAGTCACAGTAAGACCTTGTCATTTTTTATAGAAAAAATATATTTCATGGATTAGCATGCCACCCAAACATCTGTGTCTATACCAACGTAACCTACCATAATAATTACTACTGTTTAAGTGCATGCATATCTAATTGCTTGTGCTTCATTAGTAGGATTGAAAGGTTATTCCTGGATAAACTGTCAACCCATGAAAGGAAACAGCCTGAACTGATCAAAGTCCAAAACTACATCTCCAGAGAAAGTAGACTGTTTTTCTTCTTGCCTGCCTGTGCCCCTTTTCTAAGCCTAGGGAACAATCTTCAGAAGAGGGGGCATGGTAGAATGTTAGCACTGCGATTGGGGTGAATGATGAAACTACAGCAATATGGGCTGGACTCTCCTTTGATTAACATGATTGTACACACAAGCCCCTCCAGCTGGATGGTGGGAGCCTTGGGCTGTGTGGGTTTGGGCATAGCTGCTTGCAAATTGGTTTTACATGAAGGACGCTTGTAATAAGTAGTGAATAGCTACTTATTACTTATTGTTAAAAAAATCAAACAAAAATAATGAGAAAAAAATATATTCCTGAATAAGTAAAAAAAAAGATGAACTATTAATTTGAACAGAAATTTCTCAAAAGAAGAGTAAATATTTCTAAGATACACCTTTTAAAGTGTTCAACGTCCTTAGAAATTAGGGAAACACAAATCAAAACTACTTTTCATCTATCTCGACTCAGAATGGATAAGATCAAGAGAAGAATTGACACCAGATGCTGGTCTAGATTTGTGGACAGAGGATCCCTCATCCGCTGTTAGTGTGTAAATAGATGCAAACACTGTGTGGAGGACTCTTAAAAACACAAAATGTGTGTCCCATATGATAAGGTTATACGACTTTTTTGGCACATACCCCCAGGACTTATCCTACTATAGAGATATTTGTACAGCCATGCTATTTGCTGGTCTTTTCACAATAGCTAAGAAATGGAAATAATCTAAATGTCCCTCAACTGACAAATGGATATTGAAAATTTGGCACATTTACACAGTGGATCTCTACTCAGATGCAAAGAAAAACAAAATCATGGCATTTGTAGGTAAATGGGTGGAATATAAATTGTTATATTAAGTAGTGTAACAGACTCAGAAAAACAAGTAGCAGTTCTCTCTCATTTGTATATCTTAGTACAAAGATATTTATATAGGAGAATATATACTGATGTACCCACAGGAACAAAGAAAATGGAAAGGAACCATGGCAGGTAAATGGCAAGAAGGAGGTACAGAGAAAGTGGGGTAGCAGAAAACAGGTATTATCAAGGGAGAAATGGGGAAAGGTAGGGAAACTTTAAATAGAGAGGGAAAACTGAGTAGGGAGAGACATCCTGGAGTAGATGAAATTAATAAGGCTAAGATGCTGTGAAAAACCAGAGGGAAATGTTCAAAGTCCAACTAAAAATATTACACACTTGCTCTCTGTTTCTGTCTCTCTATCTCAGTCTCTCTCTTTCTCCCTCTCTCATATATGTTTATATGTTTATATTATACATATAGATAGATAGATAGATTAGGTTATATGTATAGCTGAGGGCTAAATAATAGAAAGCACAATGACTAGCAGTCTGACAGAAGAAACCTCCCTTCGTGTTGTTGGTCATATGGTTCAAGAGACACACAAAATAAAACAAACTATTGTCACAGCCTTTGATTGCTTTCCAGAATTTGAAAGTATGACTATATTGCTGTGTCTTTGGATACAGGCCCCAGAGCAATAAAGCTGGAATTGATCTGGAAATCTCCCAAAAAAACTAGTTCTCATGTTATCAGTGGATACTATGCAAGCTGAGATGATATGCAGAAATAACTTATGTTTGCAAAAGATAAATCATCCCAGGGGTGTACTTCATCATTCATGTGCACCTCACATATAGATTCCTGGGGAGCAGGGGCAAATACCAGGAATTCCTCCACAATCATCAACTCTCTAATTAGAATTGTCTGTAAAGGGAGGGAACTTATGTGTGGTACTCTAACAGCTAAATCCACATGGATGGAGATATCACAGATCATATAGAAAAACCCAGTCTTGTCACATTCCTACATCAGTGTAAAAATAGGCATCCTCATATTTATAGACAAGTTTATCTCTCACCATTCATCAAAGAAGTCTCTTTATGCAACAGATGGAGACTACTACAGAGTTCCACAACTGTTCAAGCTCAGATAAGAGTTTGTGAGATGCTGAGCCTTAGAAATACATCTTCTCAATACATCCCTCCCATGTTAACGTCAGGTCTTCGGCAGCAGGGTCTTATTGCCTCTCCTCCTGTAGGTATCCCAACTTAGAGGCAAGGAGCCCTTACCTTTTGTGGGGCCTTGGATCCCCTGGCCAACATCCACCTGGTAGAACAATCCATTGCTGATGTCAGAGCTCCTGTATTAATATATTTTGCCTGAGTGCATAGCCCTAGGACTTTAGTATTATATTTGGTTCTGAACAGAGAGTAATCCCTTCCACAGTTCCCATGTCTAGTAGTCAATTAAAGAAAGCAGTTTTACCGGTTTTATAAGAGATTACCTCTACAGTAGTTGTCTCCAATTTACAGTTGGGGAGCGACCTCATCATTGTCATATTTCTCCTTGTTCTATGGGTGGGAAGGCAAGGAAGTCTCTCATATCAGAACCTTTGTGGCACCCAGAAGGTAAGTTTCATTAGGACTCATTATAACTAGTTGTTACATGTAGGATCCACAGAGGGGTTCGATGTTTATGGCAATCTGAGGCTTTTCTTCCTTTGAATGTTCAGACGGGTCAGCCTTTCCGTTGCCACTTTTTGGTACATCCTACTCAATGCAAACCTGTATCTTTTCTTTCTCAGCCGTTAAGTTGGTGACGTTTTGTCCTGTTGGAACAAACAAATCTTTTCCCATAGTTAGTTTTAAGATTTGAATTGCAAGGGTTTGATGAAAAGGTTTCATGTCTTTCTGTATCCCCCCCCCTTTTTTTTAGCGTATGAGTCTCCAGAAGATAGTTGTATTATACATGACTATAGGGTGGAGTCAAGGCACAGATTTCATCAAATTCACCCATGTTGTTTTGGGTGACTATATATGATTAACTTGGGAAGCAAACTTAATTTTTACGTTAAATCATCTTAAAGAGAATGCTACAAGGTGATACTGTACAACAGAGAAATTATAGAGAACATTTGTATGTGTCGATCCCAAAGTTCTTGCTCTACAGATTTTATGTAAAGCAAATGTGGGCAACAGCAAATTATATCTCCATTTAATTCAGATGAATTACCATTTTTATCAGATTCTGTAAACCAATGTTGTTTAATATACACATGTTTACTTTTACTTTTACTAAGTCCTAAAATACCATGTGTCCTGTAGACAGTGTCTAGGCGAAACTGGGTACTTGCTGAGCTCACGTCAATTAAATATGCCTTAATCGAATATACACCCGTGTCCCTCTCCCACCCATCCCATGGGAGGGATGTATTGAGACCACACATGCAAGTGTACAGATGGCCTCTGGAATGCCAGAGAGTGTTACCAAAGGCCACTAAACCAATAAAGCAAATATGGGTCTCCCTGAGTCAAGCAAGACTCCACTGTCAGCACCAGCTACACCTCACCTGCCTGGAAATACTGTGCAGCAGAGGCAGCCATGTGCCTGTATATCCCAAATCTAATTGGCTATTGGCTCTCCCCTTGGAGAAATAACCCATGGCTGATGCCACAAGCTTACATCCTCTACAGGTTAGGAGATGTTATAAGCCACAGTAAGACCCTGTCATATTTAACAGGGGGGAAAATTGTAATTCATGGATTAACATATCCAAACATGTGTCTATGCTAAGGTAGCCTACCATGACTGTTGGTGCTGCTTAAATACCTATATATCTAATTGCTTGTTCTTCATTAGTAGGATCGAAAGGTTATTCCTGGACAAACTGTCATCCCATGAAAGGAAACAGCCAGAATTGACCAGAGTCCAAGTCAACAGCTCCAGAGAGAGTGGACTGTTTTACCTCTCATCCACCTGTGCCCCTTTTCGAAGCCTAGGGAACAACCTGCGGAAGAGGGGGCGTGGTAGAATGTAAGGGCTGCGACTGGGGTGAATGGTGAAACTACAGCAATGTAGTCTGGACACTCATTTGATCAACTTGATTGAACAAACAACCTGTCACCCCCCACTGGATGGTGGGGCTGTAGGTGTTTGGGCACAACAGCCTGCAGATGGGTTTTGCATGAAGGATGCTTGTACTCATGGATTATCACTTATAGCTAAAAATGGAAAAAAAAAAACTGAGAGAAAGATGCAGGACAGTTATGGCAGAATGCATGATCTGGGATGGGGTGGGGGTGGGGGGGGAGGGAAAGGGAAATAAGCCTGAACTGAATTGGAAAAAATGTATGAAATGCACAAAGCATCAATAAAAACTAATTTAAAAAAAAAAAGAAATACATCTTCAATGCAACCTCTATACATAATGTGAATTAATTACTCTACTCTTAGCAGAGAGGCTTCCTTATGCAGCAGTTGGTGATTAACACAGTAGAAGAAGCTTCAGAGATTTCTGTCCTTAATAGGACATCTATTTAAAATATCTACCTCCCAAAGCTCAGGGATCGTTGTGTAAGTAAGGCCAGAAAGATTAAGTCCCAGAGGGGATGAGTGACAAGAAAGAAAGAGTCTTGCAGACTGCTTGTCAGCCACACATCTAAAGTTGCAGCAATGGTGACAGCATGCACAAGTCCCATGAGAGCTCAAAATATACAAAATTCGAGCATAGACATGGGAAAGTGGAGAACATATCCCAACACAAATTAAGGAACTTTGGGCAACCAATAGATAATGGGATGGATAAAGACATTCTCTTAAAGGGATGAGATTCTTGGTAAACTGACCAGACTTCAGTGGATGGACCCATGCTGATAGACATGTGGAGACTCAGATCAGATTCTATAGGCTTGTGTGTGTGTGTGTGTGTGTGTGTGTGTGTGCATGCATGTGTAGTGAATTATATCGAATTGGCTAGAGAGATGTGTGGATGGGGGACCTAAATACCATATCATATGAAAATCATAAAAATTTAAGTAAACAAATTTTTAAAGATGTATTATTTGTATTTTTCTTTTTAAGAGAATTATTTTCATTTTTAATTATGCATATCTATTTGTGTTTGTGTCTGGGTTTGTACCCATGTAAGTGCAAGTACCTATGGAGTCCAGAAAAGGTGTTAGATATCTTGGAAATAAAGTCATATCTTCTGCAAGAGCAGCAAGATCTCTTAACCACTGAGCCAATTCTTCAGGCACTCTTGTAGTTATCTATCTCAAATGCAGAAATTAAGCAGCAATAAGTGTACAAATATTTGGGGAACCTGCATCTTTTGTTAATCTTAACTATTTGGGGGCAGCTTACACGTGAGTCTTGCTGGAGTTTCCTGACACATACCTTCTGGTTCCTTTACAGATAATTGAAGTACTGATCAGCCAGGTTCCTTAGAACAGTTCCCAGGTCCAGAGGACAATCCCACCATCAAAGTCGTGTAAGAACAACATTAGTATGCAGATGGTTGTGCTGAATGGCATTGAAAGAACATATATGGACAGGAACTTCTCTAAGAACAGTCATGCTTATCTGTCCAGCAAGTAGCTTGTGACAAAATTAGTAGAACAAACGCTATTGATAGTGATTTAAAGGTGTCATGTTTTATTTGTTTTGGAAGAAAAGTACTCACAGTAAAGGAAGAAAATTCTAGTAGATTATTTTTGTAATAGTACATTATACATAAGAAAATGTTTTAGTGGAAAGATTAGAATTATCATGTTATCTAAAGAGCAAGACTTCCTAATATTACCATCTAGACATCGGATGACTGACAATTAATTAGATCCCCAAAGATGTAATCATTGCAGACCCAAGTACTTCCAAATAGCTATAGACTTTATTTTCACAACCTTAGCATATTATGTTTGCTAACGATTTTTAAATGCCATATGATCAATTGAGACTATTACAAGGCAACGTTTTATGATTCTTTAAAAAAGGAAGTTAAAGGTACATCTTTCCTGCATGAGAAAGTTAGCTTTTACGAACAATGTATTGGAATCATGCCATGAAAATGAAGCCGGGTTTCCTTTTTTATTCACAATAAAGCTGCAGTGAAAAATAGTGGGTTTCCCCCTTCTTGTCAGTAAAATCTAGCTATTTTATAGATAATTATGCTAATTATCATTCCACTTTTAAGTGTCACTTTGTAACAAGAAGAAAATTTCATAAGCAAACATTGCATTCCATTCCCAGTAGACAAGTGAAAACTTGGTCTCAAGCTTTTGCAAACACTTATAGAGGGAATGTGATAGCAGTAATTGTGTTTCTTTGAATCAACTTCATAGAAATGGGTATGAATCAACACTTGACAGAATCCATGAGGCTTTTCCATCTTTGAGGGTTCCATAATAAATTTTAATTCATAATATTATTCAAGTCTGTCAAGAGGATCCTATAGCTAGAATGTACTTCTAGGGTATGGCCAATTAAAAATGGATCAAGTTAGTACAGTATGGCAAGCTGTTGAAGATGAACTGGGACTTGGAAGAAATGGAATGGTCTTTCTCAGAAAAAAGTGTTTCCTCAGAAAAGAATTAACATTTCTTATAGAATAATGCTGAGAGTCTCTCTCTCTCTCTCTCTCTCTCTCTCTCTCTCTCTCTTTCACACACACACACACACACACACACACACACACACACACCAGACTCTAACACTCACATTCGTATCTCTCTAAGTCTGAAACTCCCTCAAAACTCTTATGTGAGACAGGGCCACATTGGCTATCCTTAGCAGCTAAAGCATGAACCCAGCCCATTGTAATGAGATTTTTGATTCCCAAAAGCTTTGCTCAAGGAAATATCATCTATGCTGACTTCTGCAAAGTAAGGGTTACTGAGGTGAATAATGGGGATACGGGAACAGAGAAAGTGCAGGACTTATGTGAATAAACCTCTTTATTTTACACTCAGTCGGTAAGCCAGAAAATGAGATCTTTTTCTATTGGTGTCTTCAAGCTTCTCCAAACCTCAGTTGCAATCTCGTCCTTGTTTGTACCAGCGGAACATGAAATGTGGTCTTAAATATTTTCTACTTCAAGTACAATTCCTGGGGAAAAACAAGTACCTGTACATATTCATTAGGTCATTATAGAACTAAATGAATGTGTGCTATGGGCTAATTTGCTGGATTTGTTCTATGATTTCCTTAACTATTCAATGTAATAGATTCTTAACATATTTTCTGTCTCCAGTCTCCTTTCTCTTAAATCATAAATGAGAATGTGGTATTTTCTATTTACAATCTTTCTATGACAATGATTCAATTATACTTAAACAATTGGAAAATATAACTTTGAATACATACTTTGAGTTGCCATTTGGCATCAGAGAATGAGAACTTTGTTCCCAGTAATTCAGTGTTCTGAACTATGAAGTGGCAACTACAGAAAAAGGATTTTTGTTCATAAATTGTTACATGGAAAATAAATCATACATTACAAATACAAATTATAAAATAGTCAAAATTCAGACAGTGAAAATGTATGATTATTATTTGGTTACTTTACTGAGTCTCAAGGGACTCATGAGGAATATATAAATGTGGGCTGGAAAGCCAGCTCTGTGGTTAAGAAGATTAGGGTTTAGTTCCCAGCACCCATATGTCAGCTGAAAACCATCCATAGGACCAGTTTCAGGGGATCTTATGTGCTCTTCTGGGCTCTGAATGCACTTACATACAACCAGGTAAAACTCTCATACACATAAAATAAAAATAATAAAGAATATTAAAATACATAAATTATAAAAAATGAAAAGTTATATTCCAGTCTACTAAAAATGGTAAAGTACTATTATTATAGCTAAGCACTTATTAATCCACATTGTTGATAAGCAGTTTAAAGATAAATAGAAATCACCATTCTTCCTGTTCAGGGAGGTCTTGGAGAGCCACTAAGGGGACTTCAGCCAGTGTCCAGCCTATAAAGAGGAAAGTCATCTGCTCATCCTCAGAAAAGGAAGCCTGGTCTAACAAGACCTGATTTTGTTCTCATGTGGATGGAACTGGTGGATGAAGAGCTGAAAGAAGCAAAGGGCTCCCACCCCCCTCCAAAAAAAAAAATCCGAGAGACCCCTGAGGAACAGATCCTCAACTGACCTCAACAAATTAAAACCTTGGTTAATCTGGGCTATCTGTATGGCCTTAAGCATCCAGAAGGAAAATACAACCAGAAATAAATAATCAGTAAGACCAGAGAAACTGAAATCCAGACACAAAACTTGAGATCTTAGTAAAAAGACAAAAAGGAAAAAAAGAGAGCACCACTGTTTGGCCTGTCTACAATTCTTACAGGCAGGTGCATATGCTCTGTGGATGCCACTGCTTTTGGCACTCCTCAAAGATATGATAGACCTTTTTTTTTACTTTTCAGCCTTCCAATGTGGACTGAGGACAGCTGAGATACTCAGCTTGTGAACTAAGCAGCTAACGGAAATTCAGCTTCCTCAGAATATGGACTGCCATTCATGGATTACCTTGGCAGTATCATGGAGGCCAGTTTGGGGGGGGAGGGAGGATCAAGACAAGACGTGTGCTTACTGGATTCATTTGGGGGCACAATATTTAAAGCAGAAGGGTTTATTTTTGTAGTGTAATGTCTTAATCATAGTCTACCATCAAATATTTCAGGAATATCTTTAATATTTAAATAGTATATTAGCAGCATGCAATAATTACATCATAGCTTCTCAAGCAGAGGCAGTCTATTGCAAGGAACTTTTTTTTATTTAATTTTTATTGATGCTTTGTGCATTTCATACGCCAGTTATCATAGGCTGTTTAAAGTTAGAAAACTGAATAGCAACACTGAATACTGTAGAAATGCACTTTGCTCAGTTATACTTGAGTTGTTGCAATATTAGATTACCCAATTGGTTGTTACAGAAAATCTTTAACTGTAATTGATGGTTGTTGCCATAATAGTATATTGCCTATATTTCTACCTCTAGTAATGGGCTTTATGCGCTAAATTTCAATATCCGTGAGCCTGGGCAAATGCAGAAGCATTTTTAAAAAGAAACATGGTTTACTTGCATAAAACTGATAAGATGTGAGAGATCATTAATGCCCTTGAAGTAGTTTTTGTGGGTGTGACACAAATGGTGAGAATTTTAATTGTTCTATTATTATAGTATTGAAATTAAGTCTACTTAATCTATCAAATCATGTTCATGACCTGATTTTGTATACTTGTATCTACCAATAAACATTGTGAAAAAAAGATAAATAAATGCTGCATGTCCGTGTGAATACAAGACACAGGGAATCTTGTAAACTCCTGAGTGCTGGTATTTTAAGGGAAGGTGATTCCTGTGTGTTGGAACTTCAACCTGAGGTCATATTAAACTTGCTGATCAGTTGGACTATGTTTTTACTTTGGGCTAATCTATGTGAAAACACAGCCATTTCTGAGGATGAAAAGCAGTAATTCCTCCTTACTGAGGAATTTTGGCTTTGGATTAAGATGAAGGTCAGAAACTAGGAGGATCCAAGGATACACACAGGCAGAATATTGACATGGATATTATATATATATATATATATATATATGGAAGGAGCTAACTTCTAGTTTCCAGCAGGGTATAGAGGGAATATCACCAGTTCACAAAGGTAAGATGGGGATGAAACAAACTGCTTCTCTATCCCAACCATCCAGACAGCAGGGAACACTTAGAGACTGAAATTGTCCTAAGTCAAATGGAAAACCAAAATTGATTCTTAACAGAGACTTCACAAGTTAGGAATTAGAGATGGCTGAGAAACACCTTAAGAAGTGTTCAACATCACTAATCATTAAGGAAATGCAAATCAAAACCACTTTAAGATATCCTCTTACTCCAATAAGGCTGGTTAGGATCAAGAAAACAAATGATACCAAGTGCTGGAGAGGTTGTGGGGAAAGGGGAACAGTCATCCACTGATGATGGGAATGTAAACTCGTGCAGCCACTATGGAAAGCAATGTGGAGAACCCTTGGAAGACTTGGAATGAACTTGCCACACGACCCAGCCATACCACTCCTAGGCATGTACCCTCAAGACTCACCCCACCTCAGAGATACATGCACGGCCATGTTTATTTCAGCTCTCTTCACAATAGCAAGGAGCTGGATGGAACCAACCCAAATGCCCCTCGACTGATGAGTGGATAGAGAAAATGTGGTACATCTACACAATGGAGTTCTATGCAGCATTAAAAAAAGATGACATCATGAGCTTTGCAGGAAAATGGCTGGAGCTAGAGGACATCATGCTGAGTGAAGTAATACAGTCCCAGAAAAACAAACGAGGAATGGTATCCATCATCTGTGGATGCTAGTGCCAATTACATAGTTGTATTTCTTGTGCATGGTCCCTTGAGCTTTTGTCCAAAGCAGTTGGGAGTGGTGCATATTGGAAACAACAACAACAACAACAACAACAACAGAAAGAACTGCATCAAAGAACTGACTTGAAACAGTGAACTTCTGCTCAAAAATTCAACTTCCACATGGAGAATATTGAGAAAGACTGAGAAAGAGATGAAAAGCATGTTTGGCAGAATGCATGAGCTCTGGTGGGGTGGGGGGATAGGGAGGGACACGGGTCGATATTTCCAAATAGATATAGGGGAAGTGCTCCTGATGGGAGGAGCAATCAAGGATGGCCTTTTAAATATAAAAATCATTGCTTTATCCCTATTTATGACAGTGAAAAATATATTGTTTATCTCATAATATAATTTATTCTTGAATGAAGTCATCAATTATCTAAGCACAAGACCCATTTAAGTCCTCATAAATAAGCAAGACCATTTCTCTACAAGTTCTATGGTGCACAAAGCAGTTTATAGTAATCTTGAGGCTTTGATATTTAGATCCTCCTGTCTAAATAAAAAGATTTCCATAAATCCAATAGTACTTTGTCTCAGTTCAAGTGGGAGACAAGCCTGTCTCAAAGAGACTTGAAGGTATAGTATTTTTGCCTAATGGAGAATTTCCATAAACCCTTTAACTTTTCAAAGAACATAAGAGCTTAAACAAAAGAATACTAGAGCCATTTGAAATCAAATAGAGAGGAAGAATCTCTGAGAAATCTACTCAAACCAGAATATTTCATTGGTAAAAGATATATTCAGAGTGGAGCTAAGCACTCAGAAGGGAGCACCGTGAGCTACAAGGAAAACTGCTCAGTGTAACCTGACTTTACTTTAGATCTGCTACAAGCTACTGTGTTTAATAGATTAAAAAAATCCATAGCAAGAAATAAATCAATATATCATGAAAGCACAACCAAAACCAAACTTTCATACCAGCCATTGCTGTGTGAATGCACCTTATTCTCTACAATCTGCCATTCACAAACAGCTGATTCAGGCTTGAGGCTCCAGACCTGGTGCAGATATCAGCACCTTGGAGACATCCAATCTCTCTCTTTTCCTTCCCTCCCTCCCTCCTTCTCTCCCTCCCTCCTTCCCTCCCTCTCTCCCTCCCTCCCTCCTTCTCTCCCTCCCTCCTTCCCTCCCTCTCTCCCTCCCTCCCTCCTTCCTTCCTTCCTTTCTTTCTTTCTTTCTTTCTTTCTTTCTTTCTTTCTTTCTTTCTTTCTTTCTCTTTTCTCTCTTTCTCTCTTTCTTTCTCTCTCTCTTTCTCTTTCTTTCTTTCTTTCTTTCTTTCTTTCTTTCTTTCTTTCTTTCTTTCTTTCTTTCTTTCTTTCTTCTTTCTCTCTTTCTTTCTGCCTTGTCTACTTGTCCCCATGTGTTGCCAGACAGATAACTATCCTTTCTAATTGTGTTTAGTTCTAACACCCACCCTTGTTTGTCTCAAATCTAGAACTTCAGTTACAGGGATTCAATGCCACCCTCTGGCTTATACCCACAAGTAGACACGCACACACACACACACACACACACACACTTAAAAATCAAATAAATCATAAAAATTATCTGAGGAATAATTTTTGTCTAAACCTATTGAATGCTTAGTATATGCCAGGTTTGATTCCCAGCACCCACATGGCAGCTAAGAACTGTCGTAGGCTGGGCGTTATGGCACACATCTTTAATATCAGCACTTGGGAGGAAGAGGCAGGTGGATCTCTGTGAGTTCAAGGCCAGCCTTGTCTACATAATGAGCTCCAGGCCTGCTGGGACTAAAGGGAGACCGTGTCTCAAAAAAATAAATTAATTAAAAAAACAAACAAACAAACAACAACAACAACAACAAAATTAGATCCTCAGGGAAGATTTAGGAAAAGGCTAAAGCAATGGGGAAAAGTTTCTAAGTGTAATAAAACCAGAAACAAGGGGAAATATTTAAGCACCATATGCAATAATACCTAGTAATGTTTGTAAAGTGGTGTTAGAGAAAAATTTATCATAACAACAGTGTTTTCTCTGAAGAAAGAAATTGGAAGTCACCTATCTCAAGTCTCTGTCTCTGTCTCTGTCTCTCTCTCTCTCTCTCTCTCTCTCACACACACACACACACACAGACACACACACACACACACACACACACACACAAAATAAATGATGTCCCTGATAGGTTATCCAATCCTAAGTAGTCAACTCTAAATACAAGTACATAAGAACAACACTAAGGGTATTCATAAGATTGTGTGTGTATGTGTGGGTGCACACATGTGTGCATGTGTAATAATAATTAAAGAAGTCACAGAATTCAGAGAGAGTGGAGGAATAAATAACTTACTTATGTATGAAATACTCAAAATATTTTTTAATTATTTAAAACATTCTCTATCACCCAGTTAGAAAGCACTCAGAAATGCTTCATTCACAGCATGGCAATTTTCCAGCATCTGAGATTTTCAGGCAAAGGAAATGGAGTGCTTTGAGGTCATGTTCACAGTGTGAAAACTGCTTTCTTCTACTGAAGATAAAAAACCATGTCAAGCAATGTAGAGGAAGCATTGTGAAAGAAGGCCAGCTATTCAACAGAAATACAGAGAAAAACGAGCTAAATCAAAATAAGGCAGCAGGCAAGGATACCTCAGAGCACTTTGTACAGCATAAAATACTAAGCGCCTTTCTGAGAGCAGAGGTATGCAATTCATAGACATGGCCTTGCTTAAACCTGTGCAGTTTCACCTGGTGTAGATTCAATAATGCTTTACAAGGTAACTAAAAGCCTTGGAATAATACACACCACAGAATTCAAAGAATTGGACACATAAGGGAAAGGATATCTGGAAGGTGGGCTTGGGAGAGTGGAAAGGTTAACAGCTGCCAACCATTCAGAGCTGGTTTTCACTAGTGAGTGAGATTAAAACAGGGAATCTGTCATTTTGGCTAGAAGTTATCGGTTCTACCATTAACTGTCCTAGGGTCACTCTTTAAGGTTCTATGTAGATTCTGTATGGAATTTCAAGTTAATGATTTCTTAGGCTTAAAATATCAAAATAAGTGTCCTTAAACATTTTTATGAATAAGTGTGAAAACTAGACAATTTAAAGTGAGAAGTTTTAAGTCCAAATGTACATTGTCAGTTATCAGCACAAATTCCATATACTGCTTTAATAAGGTTTGTTGTATGTCACCTTAGCCAAGTGTCAAGAAATCCTTCCACAAGATTAAGAAACAGAAATATACCCAAAGTCACCACCTCTCAAAAAATACACAAATTATGTAAAGTATTCTAGCATGTTTGATATGTATTCTTGGCAACTAAAGCTGTCATCATAAACTTCTTGTGACCCAACCCTAAATGGGGTTCTATATCACAAACCCTCCTCAAAAGTCTCAGGGATCATTGTGGAAGAGGGGGCAGAAAGATTGTCAGAGGCAGAAGTGGTGGATGCCTACAGTGCACCACTTTCACTGATCCATCAGGGCGAGTGTACATACGTAATCACAGAGATTATGATGATGGCATGCACAGACCTGCACAGGTTTGAACCACAGAAAAATCTCAGCCTGAAGTGAAGGGTTGCACAAATCCCCATCCCTAGCTGAAGAGGTGAATGTTGACCTCTTGTGTGGTAAAAGGAGAATCAATTTTCTTTTTGTCTGTGACTCATACTAGGCCAACCAATTCCAGGACTAACACAGGAGTATTTGGGTAACACGCTGGACTTTATGGGTTAAAAAAAAAAAAAAAAGGACTCAAAGTAGGCTTGATAAGAAGGAGGAAGAATCTGGGAGGAAATGGGGACAGGAGTGAATTATGATTAAAAATTGTAGAAAAATCTCAAAAGACTTTGATAGTAGCTTTGTTTCACAGGTGTGGTCTAAGCTAAAGTCTATTTTTGATCCTGCTACATTGGTCACCTGGGGCATCCTCTACCTCCTGCTGTACCTCCTGGCCTTTCTCTGCATTTTTCTCTTCAGGTGTCTGTTTCACTTTGCCTGCAGCCAACACCAGGTCAACAAAACAATGGCCCAGGTCCTCTCAGCAATGGTCAATAGGAATTCTGCATGCACCCCTCCCTATGAGGTGATTCACGTCTGACTCTCATCCATCTCCAATTCATGGGAATGAGCTTGTCTCTCCCCTACGCAGTATTGCTCCTGGCCTCTTCCCTGGATGGCTGGCCAGTCAAAGATGGGTAAGACCCTGCAAAACCAGGGCAACCTAAGCCAGACACAGTCTGGAATGCCAGAGGTGGGGTTAACAAGTTTCGGGCATAGCACCCGAGCTCCCACTGGACCGCTGCTCATACAAAATTAAGTACAAAGGGTGGAGTTGTGCTGAGAAATACACATGCGCAGAGCTTGTCCCTCATCAACCTAACCTGCCTTAGGCAGGTGTGGTGGTTTGAATGAGTGTCCCCCATAGGCTGTAAGTATTCAGACATTTGTCTCCAGTTGGTGGCACTGTTTTTGGAGGTCTTAGAAGGTGTGGCCATGCTAGAGGAAGTACGTTATTGGGGGCAGGCTCAGTGAGTTTAACAAGCCACGTGGTCTCCAGTCTCTTTCTTGGCTTCCTGTGCTCATTGCAAGATGTGACCCTCGGCTTCTTGCTTCAGCTGCCATGCCTCCCGCCACAATGGACTCTAATTCCATGGAACCATCAATCGTAAGCTCAAATAAACTCTTCCTTTTATAAGTATCTTGGTCATGGTGTTTTATCACAGCAACAGAAAAGTGACTAATACAGTAAATTGGTACCAAGAATGGGGTTTGAACCCATGTGGATACAAAGCTAGTGAACAGCATTTCTCCATGGCCTGTCCTTCAGCTCCTGCCTCCAGGTTCCTGCCCTGAGTTCCTGCTTTGGGCTCCCTGAGTGATGAACTGTGACCTGGGAGATATAAACTGAATAAACCCTTTCCTCCCCAAGTTGGTGTCAGTCAGAGTGTTTTGTCACAGCAATGGAAGACAAACTAGAATAGAAATTGGTGCCAGGAGTGGGGTGTTGGCTGTGAAGAACCTGACCATGTGGATGTTTGGAGAAATGTGGAAGACTTTGGAACTTTGGGCTAGAAAGGCTGTTGACTACTGTAAGCAGAGCTTAAGGGGCCATTCTAGTGGAGGCCTGGAAGAAAGCATTGCTGAAAAAGATGTGGTTCCAGAGGAAAATAAAGACTTAGGCAGCAACCGGTATATTTTGATAAAGAGTCTGGCAGCAGTTTGCCCACAGCCCAGATGCTTGCCTGATGCTAAGTTGAAAAGCAGTAGACTGATGTCTTTGGCAGAGGATATTTCAAGACAGCCTAGTGTGGAAATGGTGGCATGGCTGTTAATGGTCAATACTGTGCAGATGTACAGTGAAAAACAGCAAATGGGGCAGAGGAAATGCAGAATGAACAGTTTGGATCTGAAAACTGCACTAGGAAGATTAAAGGTGTGGCCAAGGCATGTGAAGGAGAGGGTCCCTTTCATAAGGAGAGTAAAGTGATTAAGAAGAGGCCTGGAGATTTACAAGTAAACAAAAGAATCAGTACCTTCAGGGCAAGACCACACCCAGCTAATCCTCCAACTTTTGAAAGGAAAATACTGAAAGCATTTTCTGCTTCAAGTTCAGGGCAGAGAAAAATTGCAAGTGTGGTTAAAGTGGGAGATATTCCATCCCAAACTTGCAGCCAGATTCGGCAATTTCATTCACATGTGCTGGCTTTAGAGGCATAAAGTTTGCAAGAGTGAAGGGATCATCAGTTCTTCCTCCACGGTTTCAGAGAGCAGCAGAGGCCAGGCAGAGTGTGCAGGGGCGTCCCTGCATAAAGAAGGCCCTGATAGGCCATTGTGTGAAGCTGTGAATGTGAAGACTGGTTGGCAGTGGAGACCCCTGGAAGACATTTGAGATGCCAGACCTGTGAGATATTTGCCAAGGAGAGCTGCATACAGGGAGTGGTACTGGCCTAAGAAAGAGATGTGTGTTGCAAGCAAAGCTGGAAGAGCTGAGCCATCTAAGCCCTTTGGAAGTCAAGTCCCAGAAGTCGCATGTGGAGCTACTGGACTTGGTTTTTGGCCTGCTGGTTTTCGGTCTTGATTTGGTCCAGTATTTCCTCACTATGCCTCTATTCCTCCCTTTTAGAATGGGAATGTATATTCAGTTCCACTGTACATTGGGAGTATGTAGTTTGTCTTTTGATTTTACAGGAGCTTACAGATTAGGAGATTGGCCTGAGTCTCAGAAGGGACTTTGGACTGTAGACTTTTGAATGGCATTGAAACTGGTAAAGATTATAGGGACTTTTAAGGTTGGACTAAATGCATTTTGCATTTTATATGGTCAGTAGCCTATGGGGTCCAAGGAGTAGAATGTGGTGGTTTGAATGAGTGTCTCCCATAGGCTGTAAGTATTCAGACATTTGTCTCCAGTTGGTGGCACTGTTTTTGGAGGTCTTAGAAGGTGTGGCCATGCTAGAGGAAGTACATTATTGGGGGCAGGATTAGTGAGTTTAACAAGCCTCATGGTCTTCAGTCTCTTTCTTGGCTTCCTGTGCTCATTGTGAGATGTGACCCTCGGCTTTCTGCTCCAGCTCCAGGCTCCATGCCTCCCTCCACAATGGTCTCTAATTCCCTGGAACCATCCATCATAAGCTCAAATAAACTCTTCCTTTATAAGTTCCTCAGCCATGGTGTTTTTTCACAGCAACAGAAAAGTGACTAATACAGCAGGTGAGACCATACAAGCAGCGTTGCAGACCTGGGCCAATCAGAAGATGACAAGAGGATAGTTGGAATGCGAACAGTAAATAACCCCTAACTCTGCCCCCGATAAACGAGTCCATGACAGCCCGCCCTCTGTTTGTGTTCACCCTCCAAAAAAAATTCTCAATGAATTATTAAAAATGTTAGCAAAAATTCTCATGAGCCAACATTCTCACTGCCCTGATTCACGTTAAAGGCTTCTTTGACTTTTCTTTGGTAAATGACTATTATTATTCTTTTTTTTTTTTTAGTTTATCACAGCAACTACAATATTTCAAATGCTGAGTATGGTCTCGGCTTCTGCACTCTTAGCAGAAAGCCATCTCACCAATGCTATGCATACAGTATGAGCAAGAAGCTAGCACTGTTTGATTCAGTCACCTAAGACCTGGAGCTCCTGGTTCCTGCAGGGAAGCCTTGGCTTTTGTTTGAAAAAAGTTGCAGGCTGACATCTGGGCTGTATTTGCTTAGAGTCAGTGTCATCCCTACAGATGACTTGAATCATATCTCAGGTTTTTTGACAGCCATTGCAGTAAAATAATCCACACACTGCAGGATTCATCTTCACGGGAATCAAAGCTTCTCTGTGTATTACAATTCCCTAGGAAGTGCATGGTAGAAAGCAGATTTCTATCTTGTCAGCAAGAGCTATGCGTGAGTCACAAAGGAGGCCTTCTTTCATTGGTGGAAAAACTCAGTGGGAATAAGCTCCAAGTAAAGAAGTGACACACAGGCTGCAACTTACAGACCGTCAAGAAGACATTCTGAGATGGTTTCATTATAAATACCAATATCTCTTTCTTTGGCAATAGCTCTTTTTGAGCCTGGGTAAAACAACACAGGCGGGCAGCAAGCAAAGACATCAGGAACATAATTCCTCTCACAGAATAAAATGTGCAATTTTTTCTTGAAATATATTTTATTATATGCTACAAATAAATTATGAATGAACAGACTGCATCTGACTGTTTCAAGAAATAACAAAACAGCTCCTGAAAAATTGCAAACTTCTCAAGTTATGACGTGATTCACAACTTTCAACTTTTCTCTGCTCTCCACATGGTAATAATGTCCTTGTCTCCCTGCCTTTTCCAACTCTCTGCCATTTTGTACTCAACAGATACCCAGAGTCAGCTACATGATCTCAGCCCAGCCACCAGAATTGTAAGAAAGTAAACTCTCCAGCCCTAAGTATTTTGTTACAGTGCTCAAGTATGCAAGTTCGTTCGAAACCCTGAATGTGGAGACATCAAAAGATCTAGCATGACAACCTGGAGGCCCAGGGTAACTGTGTGGTGGTTCCAGTCTTAAATATGCCAAACCCAAAATACAAAAAGTGGACATTGCCATATCCCAAGGTCAGGGGAATGGGATGGCTAGGTTTATAAGTAGGCAGACAACTTTTTCCCGTACCTGGAGGGAGAGCTGCCTTTGTTCAACAAGTTAGTGGCCTGCAGGTATAGAATGAGGCCCAACAGTATGGTGGGAACCAGCTTCACTCAGTCTGTTGCTGCAAAGCTAATTCATGGAGAGGCTCATCACAGACCACTCAGATGGATGTTCCATGGACCATGTGGAGACTGGTGGCCAATGCAAGTTGGCAAATGGAACTTTTACCATAGCTCCTGTCTTATTAGAATATTGTTTTGAAAATTTGAGATGGGTTTTCCTGCTCATTTTATGCTAATTGTGTCACAAGTTTGGAGCCACGACTTCATGTACAATTCTTATCTGTCAAGAAAAAACAGCTGCAGAGTTCACAGAAAAGAACAGTAGTCACTAACTATAAAGCATGGAGTATAGGAGCAAGGAAATAACTGACATCTTCCTCCCCTTGCCAAATGAAATGAAACTATATTAATAAGAACTACATAGGCAGGGCTAGAGAAATGGCTCAACAGTTAATAAATAAATTTTAAAAAATGAAAAGAAAGAACACATATGATTTCCTTTGAAAATAAATGAATAAAATAAATAAAAATAAATCATAAAAATAAAAATAAAAAATAAAATATTTAAAATATTGATTTATTTGATTGTATGTGTATTTTCCCTGCATGTATATAAGTGCACAACATGAATGCAGTGCCTACAAAGGCCAGAAGAAGGCACTGGATCCTTGAAACTGTAATTACAGGTGTTTATGCATCACCATGTATATGCTGGGAACCAATCTCAGGTTTTCTGCAAAAGAAGCCAGTGCCCTTAACCACTAAGCCAACTCTTTAGCCCCAGTCTTGTAACTTCTGACATACATTATAAATGTTTATCATATATAGTAACATGCTCAAAACCTACTTCTTTATGTATGTGTCAAACTCAGAATTATAAAGGGGCAAATTTTCATGAGAATTACAAATATATTCCATAGGTGAAATCTTTGTAAGTCTCCAATGGTGTTTCCAAGCATAAAGCCATGTAAGACAGTGCATTCTCTTCAAGGTTTATTCACTTATTAACAAAATGTTTATTTTACCACAATACTGTTATTTCAATGTTGGTATCTATTGTACTATCCATGTTTAAAATATAATAATTACTGGGTGGTTGGAAGCTTCCTGTAGGCAGGAAGTGGCCAAGAAAGGCCTGCCCACATTAAGACATATCATCAATAGCTAAGATCACATGGACCCTAAGTAGTAAATACCTGTGTATCTGTAGACTTTTACGCTTATCAAATCAACTGCTAAAGTGTGTATCTGTTTGGATGAAATTCTCAAGATAGCTTAATTTGACAATAATCTTTCTGGGGCCCCTTGAAACTATTTGCTCAAGAAAGTATGAAGTTTAACCTGTATGTATTATTAGCTGGAACTTGAGAACATTGTTTTTAGTCAAAAGCAATTTTTATAACCTTGCTTTTGCCGTTTCCTATGTACAAAATGTTGGCCTGAAGCAAAGCTAGCTTAATGGTATATACTATGTGTTGTTTCTGACGAGAGAACCATGTTAGAAAAGGCTTTACCAGCTCATTTGGCATCTAAAGATTTTGAAACATTAAAAAAAAAATGTTAAAGTGCCTGCTGTGCCATAACTGCCATGCTACCATCTGCCCTCTGCCTACAGCAGAGTTGTGAGTTGAAATAGAGTATTTGTCCATTCATTGAAAGTACAAGGACATTTTGACAAATGATTAATATTATATATATATATATATATAATATATATATATATATATATATATATATATAATATATATATAATAAATATATAATTATTTATATATAAACTTATATATATTTATAATTTATTATATATAAGACTACATATATATATGTAGTATTATATATAAATAAATTTTAAAATCTTAAAATAAAATAAAAATCTTCTTAAAATAAATAAATTTTAAAAATCTTAAAAGAATTTCTGAATTTAGGGGCATCAATTTTCCTTTATAAATATTTTTTTTTTTTCACTTTAACATTTTTTTTTTAATGTTTCAAAATCTTTAGATGCCAAATGAGCTGGTAAAGCCTTTTCTAACATGGTTCTCTCGTCAGAAACAACACATAGTATATACCATTAAGCTAGCTTTGCTTCAGGCCAACATTTTGTACATAGGAAATGGCAAAAGCAAGGTTATAAAAATTGCTTTTGACTAAAAACAATGTTCTCAAGTTCCAGCTAATAATACATACAGGTTAAACTTCATACTTTCTTGAGCAAATAGTTTCAAGGGGCCCCAGAAAGATTATTTGTCAAATTAAGCTATCTTGAGAATTTCATCCAAACAGATACACACTTTAGCAGTTGATTTGATAAGCGTAAAAGTCTACAGATACACAGGTATTTACTACTTAGGGTCCATGTGATCTTAGCTATTGATGATATGTCTTAATGTGGGCAGGCCTTTCTTGGCCACTTCCTGCCTACAGGAAGCTTCCAACCACCCAGTAATTATTATATTTTAAACATGGATAGTACAATAGATACCAACATTGAATAACAGTATTGTGGTAAAATAAACATTTTGTAATAAGTGAATAAACCTTGAAGAGAATGCACTGTCTTACATGGCTTTATGCTTGGAAACACCATTGGAGACTTACAAAGATTTCACCTATGGAATATATTTGTAATTCTCATGAAAATTTGCCCCTTTATAATTCTGAGTTTGACACATACATAAAGAAGTAGGTTTTGAGCATGTTACAATATGATAAACATTTATAATGTATGTCAGAAGTTACAAGACTGGGGCTAAAGAGTTGGCTTAGTGGTTAAGGGCACTGGCTTTCTTTTGCAAAAACCTGAGATTGGTTCCCAGCATATACATGGTGATGCATAAACACCTGTAATTACAGTTTCAAGGATCCAGTGCCTTCTTTGGCCTTTGTAGGCACTGCATTCATGTTGTGCACTTATATACATGCAGGAAAATACACATACAATCAAATAAATCAATATTTTAATATTATTTTTTATTTTATTTTTATGATTTATTTTTATTTATTTTATTTCATTTATTTTTTTTTTCTTTCTTTTCATTTTTTAAAATTTATTTTATTAACTGTTGAGCCATTTCTCTAGCCCTGCCTATGTAGTTCTTATTAATATAGTTTCATTTCATTTGGCAAGGGGAGGAAGATGTCAGTTATTTCCTTGCTCCTATACTCCATGCTTTATAGTTAGTGACTACTGTTCTTTTCTGTGAACTCTGCAGCTGTTTTTTCTTGACAGATAAGAATTGTACATGAAGTCGTGGCTCCAAACTTGTGACACAATTAGCATAAAATGAGCAGGAAAACCCATCTCAAATTTTCAAAACAATATTCTAATAAGACAGGAGCTATGGTAAAAGTTCCATTTGCCAACTTGCATTGGCCACCAGTCTCCACATGGTCCATGGAACATCCATCTGAGTGGTCTGTGATGAGCCTCTCCATGAATTAGCTTTGCAGCAACAGACTGAGTGAAGCTGGTTCCCACCATACTGTTGGGCCTCATTCTATACCTGCAGGCCACTAACTTGTTGAACAAAGGCAGCTCTCCCTCCAGGTACGGGAAAAAGTTGTCTGCCTACTTATAAACCTAGCCATCCCATTCCCCTGACCTTGGGATATGGCAATGTCCACTTTTTGTATTTTGGGTTTGGCATATTTAAGACTGGAACCACCACACAGTTACCCTGGGCCTCCAGGTTGTCATGCTAGATCTTTTGATGTCTCCACATTCAGGGTTTCGAACGAACTTGCATACTTGAGCACTGTACACAAAATACTTAGGGCTGGAGAGTTTACTTTCTTACAATTCTGGTGGCTGGGCTGAGATCATGTAGCTGACTCTGGGTATCTGTTGAGTACAAAATGGCAGAGTTGGAAAAGGCAGGGAGACAAGGACATTATTACCATGTGGAGAGCAGAGAAAAGTTGAAAGTTGTGAATCACGTCATAACTTGAGAAGTTTGCAATTTTCAGGAGCTGTTTTGTTATTTCTGAAACAGTCAGATGCAGTCTGTTCATTCATAATTTATTGTAGCAATATAATAAAATATATTTCAAGAAAAAATTGCACATTTTATTCTGTGAGAGGAATTATGTTCCTGATGTCTTTGCTTGCTGCCCGCCTGTGTTGTTTTACCCAGGCTCAAAAAGAGCTATTGCCAAAGAAAGAGATATTGGTATTTATAATGAAACCATCTCAGAATGTCTTCTTGACGGTCTGTAAGTTGCAGCCTGTGTGTCACTTCTTTACTTGGAGCTTATTCCCACTGAGTTTTTCCACCAATGAAAGAAGGCCTCCTTTGTGACTCACGCATAGCTCTTGCTGACAAGATAGAAATCTGCTTTCTACCATGCACTTCCTAGGGAATTGTAATACACAGAGAAGCTTTGATTCCCGTGAAGATGAATCCTGCAGTGTGTGGATTATTTTACTGCAATGGCTGTCAAAAAACCTGAGATATGATTCAAGTCATCTGTAGGGATGACACTGACTCTAAGCAAATACAGCCCAGATGTCAGCCTGCAACTTTTTTCAAACAAAAGCCAAGGCTTCCCTGCAGGAACCAGGAGCTCCAGGTCTTAGGTGACTGAATCAAACAGTGCTAGCTTCTTGCTCATACTGTATGCATAGCATTGGTGAGATGGCTTTCTGCTAAGAGTGCAGAAGCCGAGACCATACTCAGCATTTGAAATATTGTAGTTGCTGTGATAACTAAAAAAAAAAAAAGAAATAATAATAGTCATTTACCAAAGAAAAGTCAAAGAAGCCTTAACGTGAATCAGGGCAGTGAGAATGTTGGCTCATGAGAATTTTTGCTAACATTTTTATAATTCATTGAGAATTTTTTTGGAGGGTGAACACAAACAGAGGGTCGGGCTGTCATGGACTCGTTTATCGGGGGCAGAGTTAGGGGTTATTTACTGTTCGCATTCCAACTATCCTCTTGTCATCTTCTGATTGGCCCAGGTCTGCAACGCTGCTTGTATGTCTCACCTCTGTTATTAGCACTTTCTGTTGCTGTGAAAAAACACCATGGCTGAGGAACTTATAAAGGAAGAGTTTATTTGAGTTTACGAATCAGAGCCATTGTGGAGGAGGATGGCGGCCTGAGCTGGAGCAGAAAGCCGAGGTCACATCTCACAATGAGCACAGGAAGCAAGAAAGAGACTGAAGACCATGAGGCTTGTTAAACTCACTAATCCTGCCCCAATAATGTTAACTTCCTCTAGCATGGCCACACCTTCTAAGACCTCCAAAAACAGTGCCACCAACTGGAGACAAATGTCTGAATACTTAAGCCTATGGGAAGACACTCATTCAACACCACCACATTCTACTCCTGGCCCCATAGGCTACTGACCATATAAAATGCAAAATGCTTTAGTCCAACCTTAAAATCCCTATAGTCTTTACCAGTTTCCAAGCCATTCAAAAGTCTACAGTCCAAAGTCCCTTCTGAGACTCAGGCCAACTCCTAATCTGTAAGCTCCTTAAAATCAAAAGACAAACTACATACTCCCAATGTACAGTGGAATTGAATAACATTCCTTTCTAAAAGGGAAGAATAGAGGCATAGTGAGGAAATACTGGACCAAATCAAGACCGAAAACCAGCAGGGCCAAAAACAAGTCCAGTGTAGCTCCACATGCGACTTCTGGGACTGACTTCCAAAGGGCTTAGATGGCTCAGCTCTTCCAGCTTTGCTTGCAACACACATCTCTTCTTAGGCCAGTACCACTCCCGTATGCAGCTCTCCTTGGCAATATCTCACAGGTCTGGCATCTCAAATGTCTTCCAGGGGTCTCCACTGCCAACCAGTCTTCACATTCACAGCTACACAATGGCCTATCAGGGCCTTCTTTATGCAGGGACGCCCTGCTGCACACTCTGCCTGCCTCTGCACTCTCTGAAACCGTGGGGAGGAAAGAACTGATGACCCTTCACTCTTGCAAACTTTACGCCTCTAAAGCCAGCCATGTGAATGAAATTGCCGAATCTGGCCTGCAAGTTTGGGATTGGAATCTCTCCTACTTTAACCACACTTGCAATTTTTCTCTGCCCTGAACTTGAAGCAGAAATGCTTTCAGTATTTTCCTTTCAAAAGTTGGAGATTAGCTGGGTGTGGTCTTGCCTGAAGGTACTGATTCTTTTGTTTACTTGTAAATCTCCAGGCCTCTTAATCACTTTACTCTCCTTAGAAAGGGACTCTCCTTCACCATGCTTGGCCACACCTTTAATCTTCCAGTGCAGTTTTCAGATCCAAACTGTTCATTCTGCATTTCCTCTCCCCATTTGCTGTTTTTCCCTGTACAATCTGCACAGTATTGACCATTAACAGCCATGCCACCATTTCCACACTTAGGCTGTCTTGAAATATCCTCTGCCAAAAGACATCAAGTCTACTGCTTTTCAACTTAGCATCAGGCAAGACATCTGGGCTGTGGGCAAACTGCTGCCAGACTTTATCAAAATATACCGGTTGCTGCCTAAGTCTTTATTTCCTCTGGAACCACATCTTTTTCAGCAATGCTTTCTTCCAGGCCTCCACTAGAATGGCCCCTTAAGCTTGCTTACAGTAGTCAACAGCCTTTCTAGCCCAAAGTTCCAAAGTCTTCCACATTCTCCAAACATCCACTGGTCGGTTCTTCACAGCAACACCCCACTCTCTGGCACCAATTTCTATTCTAGTTTGTCTTCCATTGCTGTGACAAAACACTCTGACTGACACCAACTTGGGGAGGAAAGGGTTTATTCAGTTATAATCTCCCAGGTCACAGTTCCAACACTCAGGGAGCCCAAAAGCAGGAACTCAGGGCAGGAACCTTGGAGGCAGGGCTGAAGGATAGGCCATGGAGAAAATGCTGTTCACTAGCTTTGTATCCACATGGGTTCAAACCCCATTCTTGGTACCAATTTATGTATTAGTCACTTTTCTGTTGCTGTGATAAAACACCATGACCAAGATACTTATAAAAGAGAGTTTATTTTGAGCTTACGATTGATGGTTCCATGGAATTAGAGCCCATGTTGCGGGAGGCATGGCAGCTGAAGCAAGAAGCGAGTGTCACATCTTCATATGAGCACAGGAAGCCAGAAAAGACTGGAAGACCACGTGGCTGTTAACTCACTGAGCCTGCCCCCAATAACGTACTTCCTCTAGCATGGCCACACCTTCTAAGACCTCCAAAAAACAGTGCCACCAACTGGAGACAATGTCTGACATACTTACAGCCTATGGGGGACACTCATTCAAACCACCACACCTGCCTAAGGCAGGTTAGTGATGAGGGACAAAGCTGCCATGATGTGTAATTCTCACATACGGCACACATTTCCACCCTTTGTATTAATTTTGTATGAGAGCGGTCCAGTGGGAGCTCGTGCTATGCGAAACTTGTTACCCCACCTCTGGCATTCCATTGACTGTGTCTGTTAGGTTGCCCTGGTTTTCAGGGTCTTACCCAGTCTTTGCTGGCCAGCCATCCGAGGGAAGAGGCCAGGAGCAATACTGCGTAGGGGAGAGACAAGCCATTCCCATAAATTGGGATGGATGAGAGCTAGACTGAATCACCTCATTGGGAGGGGTGCATGCAGAATTCCTATTGACCATTTCTCAAGGACCTGGGTCCATTGTTTTTTGACCTGGTGTTGGCTGCGGCAAAGTGAAACAGACACCGGAAGAGAAAAATGGCAGAGAAAGGCCAGGAGGTACAGCAGGAGGTAGAGGATGCCCCAGGTGACCAAGTAGCAGGATAAAAATAGACTTTAGCTTAGACCACACCGGAAACAAAGCTACTATCAAAGTCTTTTGAGATTTTTCTACAATTTTTAATCATAATTCACTCCTGTCCCCATTTCCTCCCAGATTCTTCCTCCTTCTTTCAAGCTACTTTGAGTCCTTTTTTTTTTTTTTTTAACCATAAGTCCAGCGTGTTACCCAAATACTCCTGTGTTAGTCCTGGAATTGGTTGGCCTAGTATGAGTCACAGACAAAAAGAAAATTGATTCTCCTTTTACCACACAAGAGGTCAACATTCACCTCTTCAGCTAGGGATGGGGATTTGTGCAACCCTTCACTTCAGGCTGAGATTTTTCTGTGGTTCAAACCTGTGCAGGTCTGTGCATGCCATCATCATAATCTCTGTGATTACGTATGTACACTCGCCCTGATGGATCAGTGAAAGTGGTGCACTGTAGGCATCCACCACTTCTGCCTCTGACAATCTTTCTGCCCCTCTTCCAACAATGATCCCTGAGAGCTTTGAAGGAGGGTTTGTGATATAGAACCCCATTTAGGGTTGGGTCACAAGAAGTTTATGATGACAGCTTTAGTTGCCAAGAATACATATCAAACATGCTAGAATACTTTACATAATTTGTGTATTTTTTGAGAGGTGGTGACTTTGGTTATATTTCTGTTTCTTAATCTTGTGGAAGGATTTCTTGACACTTGGCTAAGGTGACATACAACAAACCTTATTAAAGCAGTATATGGAATTTGTGCTGATAACTGACAATGTACATTTGGACTTAAAACTTCTCACTTTAAATTGTCTAGTTTCTCACACTTATTCATAAAAATTTTAAGGATCACGTATTTTGATATTTTAAGCCTAAGAAATCATTAACTTGAAATTCCATACAGAATCTACATAGAACCTTAAAGAGTGACCCTAGGACAGTTAATGGTAGAACCGATAACTTCTAGCCAAAATGACAGATTCCCTGTTTTAATCTCACTCACTAGTGAAAACCAGCTCTGAATGGTTGGCAGCTGTTAACCTTTCCACTCTCCCAAGCCCACCTTCCAGATATCCTTTCCCTTATGTGTCCAATTCTTTGAATTCTGTGGTGTGTATTATTCCAAGGCTTTTAGTTACCTTGTAAAGCATTATTGAATCTACACCAGGTGAAACTGCACAGGTTTAAGCAAGGCCATGTCTATGAATTGCATACCTCTGCTCTCAGAAAGGCGCTTAGTATTTTATGCTGTACAAAGTGCTCTGAGGTATCCTTGCCTGCTGCCTTATTTTGATTTAGCTCGTTTTTCTCTGTATTTCTGTTGAATAGCTGGCCTTCTTTCACAATGCTTCCTCTACATTGCTTGACATGGTTTTTTATCTTCAGTAGAAGAAAGCAGTTTTCACACTGTGAACATGACCTCAAAGCACTCCATTTCCTTTGCCTGAAAATCTCAGATGCTGGAAAATTGCCATGCTGTGAATGAAGCATTTCTGAGTGCTTTCTAACTGGGTGATAGAGAATGTTTTAAAATAATTAAAAATATTTGAGTATTCATACATAAGTAAGTTATTGTATTCCTCCACTCTCTCTGAATTCTGTGACTTCTTAAATTATTATTACATCATGCACACATGTGTGCACCCACACATACACACACAATCTTATGAATACCCTTAGTGTTGTTCTTATGTACTTGTATTTAGAGTTGACTACTTAGGATTGGATAACCTATCAGGGACATCATTTATTTTGTGTGTGTGTGTGTGTGTGTGTGTGTGTGTCTGTGTGTGTTGTGTTGTGAGAGAAGAGAGAGAGAGAGAGAGGACAGAGACAGAGACAGAGACTGAGATNCATATACATATATATATATATATATATAATATATATATATATGTAGTCTTCAGAGTCTAATTTGTGTCCTCAAATGTTTTTGAGTGATGATCTATCCACGAGAGCCTGATTAACATACCAAGTGTTCCATCCTTGCAAGAGACTGTCTCTCCACCTCCCAGCAGCTCTCTATTGCCACAATTTCCTTAGGAGAGTTTGGAGCTTCTTACTCACTTCCTCATGTATATTCTGTAATTCTTTCTGGTTGGAGCCCATACTGGACATTGAT
Organism: Rhizomys pruinosus; assembly: GCA_009823505.1. Classification (NCBI taxonomy): domain Eukaryota; kingdom Metazoa; phylum Chordata; class Mammalia; order Rodentia; family Spalacidae; genus Rhizomys; species Rhizomys pruinosus. The sequence goes on along the minus strand of VZQC01013081.1, from coordinate 243,753 downwards.
ATTAGAACTAGGAAACTGAGGCTAGACAGGTAGTTATCATTTTAAACTGATAATTACTCATTGCATATATCCATAGATTAGTGCATTTTTCAACTCTCACCAGAGAAGTTTCCTCATGTAGAAGAAACCCACAAATAGCCAATATGCAGAGAACAAGAGGCTACAGACTGCTCATCTCTCACTTGGATAGCTATTGCTAAAGAGAGGGCAGAAAGATTGCAGAAGCTAGAAGTAGTGGATGACCACATGGAAATAGTTTTCCAGAGAGCTGGTCAGTTACACATATGGACTGACAGCCATGCTGACAGCATGCACAAATAGGTTTTCCATTATTCATATACTATGTATCAAATGGTAAATTATTACATTCACTCAATAACATCCCAATTTTTTCCACATGCACCTGCATTATGACTGTTCTCATCAAAATTCTATTTAATGATTTCAGAGTCAATAAAATGAGTTGAAATTTGAGTAGCAATTATGCTATTCCATTCCATTTAATTTGGATATTTCAAGCCAAATTTAAGCCATCACTGTCAACAGGTAGTGTGTTACTAGTGCCATCTATAGAATTACATCCAGTTCCTCAGTTCAAGAAGTCAGCCATGAGCAATTCTGTGCCATCAAAGTGATGTTCTTTTGTACCAGGACAGCAGCAATTCCCTTTATGCGATTGAATTGCATGAGTCAAAATGCATAGGTTTCTTCAAGTGGGTTCTGAGGCTCCTCTGGCCATAGGAAAAATTATTGGATGCTATGGACAAATTAATTCCAAGACAAAGTTTAGAAATCTATAAGGTATATTTTAAAGTCATTATTTTTTAAAGCCATGTCCATTCCAGATTAAATGAAGAGAATGTTTTAATAACCTGATTAATTGACACTAATGATAGAGAATGTCTGTCTCCTGTGATTATGTCCTGTTCCACCATGCTTCCTCAGTGATATGTGTTTGAAGATGCACATGTGGTGTCTTGATAATAATTTCAGCTTTATATCTAATTTGAAACTCTCGGCTTTTGTCTTTGCCTTATAATTTTTGATGTTTTATATATAAGCTTTAGCCCATAATGGTTGTGTCATCTCTCCAGCCAACATCATAAATTTTGTAAGATAAACTCATCAATATTGCTGGATCAATGCACTGGAGTCTATTACACTTATTATACTAACATCACATCTCCTTGTTATACACCATGTTTCTTTATAATGTTAAGCTTTTGGAGAGAAACTCTCACTTATGTGGCTCAAGCACATACTGAGGGGCAAAGAAAACTTAGTATCTACACAAGCCAACACATCTATATATGGCATTCAGTAGAGATACTATTTCACATAATGGGGTTCTTAAACTGTGAAGTCTATGCATATTCACAATTATCACACCAAACCTTGGTGTTTTTCAGTATCTCCAAATTTGTATCAGGAGAGGAATAGGCAGTCAGAAGTTCTACAAGGGGATAATGGCAGATTTGGGGCTCAAAATCAAGTTTTTATGCAATGTTCGTTTATACTTCACCACATGCATGCCTAAAGAAAAACTAAACAAGAATAACAGATTTTCTAATATGATTTTATTAAGTCAATATTCTGGGAAAATATATTTGTTGAAGTAAACCGCTTTGCATATGGAAATTTGTACTGTGGTGGGACATTAATCCATTTCTAGCCTTCCTCTACTATTCTTCTTAGTTTTCAACCATGACTTAAATTTTTATTGATTCTTAATTTATGTGTATGATTGAATTTCCTGAATGAATTAAGTGCACCAGTGTGGTGCAATGACCTGGAAACCAAAAGAAGGAAATGGACAATGTGGGTGCTGAGAACCAAACCCAGGTCCCCTGCAGCCAGTTTACTGATGAGTCATTGTTCCAGACCCAGATTTTACCATGATTTTGATGAAGCTAGAAAAATTTACCCTTGCAAGAATGAAAATAACAAGAGAGAAGTGTCGCAGCCAAGACTACATGACAATGTGTACCATCGCATTTATGCATGTGTCCCAAGAATAGACTCAGAGCTACCACAACTCAGGAAGCAGAAGAAGGTGGATCTTTGTGACGTCAAGGCCACCCTGTTCTATATTGTAAGTTCCAGGTCAGTAGGAGCTACAGGGAGGTCCTGTCTTAAGAAAACAAAAACATTTTTTAAGTAAATAACTTCACTATTTGTTCCATAATGAACAGTTTCTAAGTATCTAGAATGAACAGAACCTATTGGAATATTGGAGAGGTTACATTTCTTTACACCCATAATAAAGTAAGTATGACTTATATAGTATAAGTATATATTTCTTCTATGAAGTTTTCTATATATTTGTTCATCTTTCTTGGTATTTATAAAGCTTTATTGGAATAAAGCCATCATGTTGGCACTGATACAAGCCTGTTTACTTCTACATCCATTATTCACTTCAGATCTCATGCACCAAATTGAGTATATGTGTTTTATGAGCCAGAGAAAATGTTTTGTATTCCTTTCTCTCACTTTTATCTAATATTAATAAGCAATTCTCTCCAATGTAGAAAAAAGCCTACACATCCAAATAACAGGCCCCAGCATGAGGTGACAGTCAACAGCAATCCTACCAGAGTTTCCCATTCTTTTGTGTTGTATTTTTGGTTTAATAAAATCATTTTATATGTATATATATACATATATACTTTTTTATCAAATCTAGACCCGTGTCCCCTCATAACCCCACCCCACCAGAGCTCATGCATTCTGCCAAACATGCTTTTCATCTCTTTCTCATTCTTTCTCAATATTCTCCATGTGGAAGTTGAATTTTGAGCAGAAGTTCACTGTTTCAGTCAGTTCTTTGATGCAGAACTTTCTGTTTTTTTTTTGTTGTTGTTGTTGTTGTTTCCAATATGCATCACTCCCAACTGCTTTGGACAAAAGTACAAGGGGCCAAGCACAAGAAATACTTAAAACTAGGTAATTGTCACTAGCATCCACAGTTTGTTTTTCTGGGACTGTGTTACTTCACTCAGCATGATGTCCTCTAGCTCCAGCCATTTTCCTGCAAAGCTCATGATGTCCTCTTTCTTTACTGCTGCATAGAACTCCATTGTGTAGATGTACCACACTTTATCTATCCACTCATCAGTTGAGGGGCATTTGGTTTGGTTCCAGCTCCTTGCTATTGTGAAGAGAGCTGAAATAAACATGGCCTTGCATGTATCTCTGCGGAGGGGTGAGTCTTGAGGGTACATGCCTAGGAGTGGTATGGCTGGGTGGGGTAGCAAGTTCATTCCAAGTCTTCCAAGGGTTCTCCACACTGCTTTCCATGTTGGCTACACAACTTTACATTCCCACCAGCAGTGGATGAATGTGACCCTTTCCCCACAACCTCTCCAGCACTTGGTATCATTTGTTTTCTTGATCCTAGCCAGTCTTATTGGAGTAAGATGATATCTTAAAGTGGTTTTGATTTGCATTTCCTTAATGATTAATGATGTTGAACACTTCTGAAGGTGTTTCTCAGCCATCTCTAATTCCTCAATTGTGAAGTCTCCGATCAGCTCTTTGCTCCATCTATTGAGTGGGTCATTTGTTTTCTTTCTTCTTTGCTTTTTGAGTAGTTTATATATTCTAGAAGTCAAAGCTTTGTCAGATGTTTTGGTGGTGAAGGTTTCCTCCCACTCTGTGGGATTTCTCTTCACTTCCTTGATTGTTTCTTTTGATGTACAGAAGCTTTTGAGTTTAATGAGGTCCCATTTGTCAATTGTCGACCTTAATTCTTGCCCAGCTGCTGACTGATTTAGGAAGTCTTTTCCTATGCCTATGTTTTGTAGTCTGCTGCCAACTTTTTCTTCTATGACCTTCAGAGTTTGGGGTTTCACACTGAGGTCTTTCATCCATCTGGAATCGACTTTTGTACAGGGCGAGATGTAGGGGTTTAATGTCATTCTTCTACAAGTGGTGATCCAGTTTTGCCAACACCACTTGCTGAAGATGCTGTCTTTTCTCCATTGTGGCTTCTTGGCCCCCTTGTCAAATATGAGATGGCTAAAATTGTATGTGCTCAGATTTGGATTTTTGGTTTTGTTCCATTGGTCAACAGGTCTGTTTTTGTGCCAGTACCAGGCTGTTTTTAATGAATATAGCCCTGTAGTACAGTTTGAAGACTGGTATAGGATGCTCCCGTGTAGCTCTTTTCACTCAGGGTTGTTTTGGCTATTTGGGGTCTTTTGTTTTTCCAAATGAATTTAAGGACTGTTTTTTTCTAAGCCTGTGAAGAAACTCTTGGGGATTTTGATTGGGATTGTGTTAAATCTATACAAGAGTTTCACTAGAATGGACAATTTTACAATGTTAATTTTCCCAATCCATGAGCATGGGAGGTTTTTCCAACTTCTGGTATCTTCTTCAATTTTTTTTTCTTTAAAGGTTTAAAATTTTTGTTATAGAGATCTTCGGTGTATTTGGTTAGGTTTGTTCCTAGGTATTTTATTGTTTTTGAGGCTATTGTGAGTGGGAAGGTCTCTTTGAATTCTTTCTCCAGTTGCTTGTTCTTGGTGGAAAGAAAGGCCGTTGATTTTGCATCCTGCCACTTTGCTGAAGCTGTTAATCGTTTCTAGGAGTTTTCTGGTGGAGTTTTTAGCATCCCTTAAGTAAACAATCATATCATCAGCAAATAGGGATAGCTGGACTTCCTCTTTTCCAATTAGTACTCCTTAAATTTCCTTTTCTTGAATTATTGCTCTAGCAAGTGTTTCAAGCACTATATTGAAGAGGAGTGGTGACAGGGGGCGAACTTGCTGAGTGCTTACCTTTAAAAGGAATGTTTCTTTCATTTCCCCATTTAGGATGATATTGGCTGTGGGTTTCCTGTGTATGGCTTTGATTATATTGATGAATGATACCTCCAATCAAATTCCTTCTAGGACTTTAAGCATGAAGCGATGCTAGATTTTGTTAAAGGCTTTTTCTGCATCAATTGAGATGATGGTGTGGTTGTTGTCTTTCATTCCATTTATGTGTTTGATGATGTTTACTGATTTTCATATATTGAACCATCCCTGCATCTCTGGTATGAATCCAACTTGGTCATGATGGATGATCTTCTTGATGTGAGTATGTATGTGATTTGCCAGTATCCTGTTTAGAATTTTTGCATCTGTGTTCATTAGGGAAATGGGTCTATAATTCTCCTTTTTAGTTATATCTTTGCCTGGTTTTGGTAATAGAGTGATGCTGGCTTCATAGAAGGAATTTGGGAGAATTCCCTCTGATTGTATCCTTCTAAATAGTTTCAGTAATAATGGTTGTAGGTCTTTTTAAAATGTTTTATAGAATTCTGCCGTGAAACCATCTGGGCCTTGGCTTTTCTTAGTTGGGAGGTTTCTTATTACATCTTCAATTTCTTCATGTATAATGGTCTGTTTAAGCTGTCGATCTCTTCTTTGTTGAGCTTTGGTTATTCCCAGGATTTCAGCTATTCATCCATTTCTTCTAGGTTTTCAAACTTGGTAGAGTATAGGTTTTTGAAGTATTCCCGTATGATTTTCTGGATCTTTTCCTTGTCTGTTTTGATATTTCCCTTTTCATCATGGATCGTATTGATTTGGAGTTGTTCCTTCTTTCTTTTGGTTAACTGGGCTAGAGATCTGTCTATCTTGTTTATTCTTTCAAAGAACCAACTTTTGGATTCCTTGATTTTTGTATTGTTTTCTTTGTTTCTATTTCATTGATTTCTGCTCTGATTTTTGTTATTTCTTCCTGTCTGTTGCATTTAGGGTTCATCTGTTGTGTTTAGGGTTCATCTCTCAAGTGCTTTTAGCTGTAGTGTTAGATCATTCACTTCTGCTCTGTGTTTCTAATGTAGGCACCCAGGGCTATAAAATTACCTCTTAGGACTGCTTTTTGGGTGTCTAGCACTTTAACTATGATGTGGTGTGGAGAATTTCTTTTCTGATCTTGTCTGTTTGGAGTTCTGTGTGCTTCTTGTATTTGTATTGGTTTGTCTTTTTTTTAGTTTGGGGAAGTTTTCATCTATTATTTTGTTGAAGGTCTGATCAATACCGTTCTCTTCGGATTCTCCTTCCTTTATTCCTATGATGTGGAGGTATTATCTTTTCTTAGTGTCCCACAGTTCCTGGTTGTTCCACTTTTGTGTATTTTTAAATTTTTCATAATCTTTACTTAAGGTTTTTAGTTGTTCTGTGTTATCTTCCAGGTCTGATATTCTTTGTTCTGCTTCCTCCATTCTGCTTCTGAGGGTTTTTCCGTTCCTTTCCTCTTGATTGGATGAGTGCTTGATTTCCTTTTTCATTTCCTCTTCTGATTTCTTTAGTATTTCTACTTCTTTTCGGAGCTTCTCAATCTCTTCCTGTAGCTCTTTGATTTGCTGGTTGGTTTCCTTATCTTTTTCAGCATGGGATATTTTCAGTGTTTCTATTTCCTTCCAGAGTTTATCATTCTCTCTCTCTAGGTCCTTCTTGAGTTCTTCATTCTCTTTTCTTAGTTCTTTGATTTGCTCTTTATAGTCTTGTAGTTCTTATATATGTTCCCAATTGTGTTTCTGATATCTGTGTCCTGGGGCATCCCCAGAGAGATCCCACTGTAGGAATCTTACATAGGGTTGATAGAGCTTGGTGTGGGATTATCCTGCCCCTTTCCCGTGTTGTCTCCTTTTCATGTTCTTGGCATATGGGCTTCTCCTTGCCTTCCTGTGCTTCAGCTGGTCTCAGGAGATCTCCTAATAAAATCATTTTAATGGTCATAATCATTAACACATAATGGCCACTTATGTCTAAATATTTTGGAGATTTTCATAAATTTCATATTTTGTTTTTAAATTGCACCTCTTTCATTCTAATATTGTCAAAAGAATTTGTGCTTAGCTGGACTGGGGCAGCCTTGGGGTGTTGTCTTGGGTACATTTTATGTTTGTTAGTGTTTCTCAGGGAAAAGAGTTTGCCAGAGACTGAACACCTGATATCTTAAATCATATATTTGACAGGTTTCAGCCTTCTTTTGAAGACATGGAATCCTTTCTGTCAGATAGAGTCCAGATCAATTCTGTAGGAGCAGATCTAGAATAGTACTCCTGCGCTTGGCTCAGTCCTTGCTAAACCCTCTTTGGTCATCATTTTTCCTGTAGACACACACTCTTACAATGGGCAGTGAGGGCAGCCCACTGTAAAATTTACTTTGAGGAATCAAAATCCAGGGCTCTTAAAAAACAACCTGTCCTCTACTCATCTGTCTTAGTCACTTTTCTGTTGCTATGATTCAACACCATGTCCAAGGGAAATTATAAAATGAAGAGTTTACTTAGGTTATAGTTCAAAGGTCAAGAGGAATCAGAGTTTATTGTGGGAGGGAGGCATGTTGAGTCAGCTGGAGCAGGAACAGAGGTTTACCATTCACATCTTGAAGCAGGCACAGGAAAAAGAGCAACTACAACTCTGGCAAAGCATAAGAACCTTCAATCCCTGACTCCAGCAAGGCCACACCTTTTAAGGATTCCCAAAATAGTGCCACCAACTGGGGACAAAATGTGTACACATTTGGAGCCCACTGGGGGACATTTCATTCAGACTACAGCATCATCATTCACCCTTCCTTAATTTCCAAATATACCACAGGAACGCTAGTGTGGGCAGTCTCTGAGCCCATTTTTTTTTAATTTATTTTTATTGATGCTTTGTGTATTTCATACATCATTTTCCAATTCAGTTCAGGCATATATCCCCTTCCCTTCCCCCCCACCCCACCCCTACCCATCGCAGATCGTGCATTCTGCTGTAAGTTTTCTGCATCTTTCTCTGCTTTTTTGTTTTGTTTTGTTTTCATTTTTTTAACAATAAGTGATAATTTGTGAGTACAAGCATCCTTCATGTAAAACCAATTTGCAAGCAGTTGTGCCCAAACCCACACAGCTCATGGGTCCCACCATCCTGAAAGGGGGGACTTGTATGTTCAATCAAGTTGATCAAATGAGTGTCCAGTCTATATTGTTGTAGTTTCACCATTAACCCCAATTGAAGCCCTTACACTCTACCACGCCCCCTCTTCCGCAGATTGTTCCCTAGGCTTAGAAAAGGGGCACAGGTGGATGAGAAGCAAAACACTCTACTTTCTCTGGAGCTGATGTCTTGGTCTCTAGTCAGTTCTGGCTGTTTTCTTTCATGGGCTGCCAGCTTGTCCAGGCTTAACCTTTCGATCCTACTAATGAGCCCATTTTCTAAGGGGTATAACCAAGACACAAACTACTTCACAAAAGGCCACAGATCTCAAACAATGTCACAGGGATGCTACCATATATATCAGAGCAAGTTATTAAGAAAAGGAGGCATAGGGTTAAAATCTGACACATACACATGCACACACACAAAATAAAAACAAACAAATAAAACCTGCAAGCAAACCAAATGAAAACAAAATAAAAAGCTTAAAATAAGGTGGTTTAACACGGTCAGCTCTTTTGTCTAGACTACTTCCTTCACTGCATTTAAAGAGCTTAGCCTCAGTCCTTGTACAGCATATTCATGGTGACTGTAGACCTATAGGTTATTGCTGTAGGTGATGTGGTCATTTCAAGTTACATGTGAATTCTGAGCCACAATTTTCATGCAGAATCTGTAAGATCCCAATATTTAGGACGTTGTTATCTAAACTAGACAAACACATTGGCAAATTCATGGGGATATTATTGCCTCTCTATTTTGCCCAGAAGAATTTATGTGCTTTTCTTTCTTACTTTTCATCTTCTCTCTCAGAGTCACTGACTTTCCAACAAACCTCATCTCCAATAAATGGCTTGTACTCCCAGACCTGTACTGAGCACTGCAGAGCCTCTCTTTTCTGAATTCAAACTCCTTAAGCTATGGTTACTTCTTCAGATCACATTTTCACCCAGATTTTATTTAGTTAATTTAACCAAGCTTTCCACATGAAGAGGACCTGTGTACCAACACATTCATTGGATTTTTTTATACAATCAGCAGACATTATTACAGCAATATATAACAAAACTAAAACAATCATAATGAAAGTCAAATGACTGAAACGGGTCATCAGGGGTACAAAGCAGAGCAAATAAGCCTGTCTATTGCCAAGAAGGGAAAAAAAGTATGCTCTAAACAAAAGCAAATGACTCACCTGACAACCAAGATATGAGTCTGAAGAAAGAAAATGAAATACAATTGCCCAGAATCATTAGCCATTAAATTCTCGATGCTAGCAAATTTCAATTTGATCACTCTAGAGGAAAAATTGTTTCAGAGAACTCTTTTACATGCAAAGTTCCTTTATTACAAAAAAGAATTTATGCAATGTGTTATTCATAGCAATAACAGGAATGAATTCTAATTAAAGAAATTTTAATGAAAGTAATAGAACATTGGTGGCTCAGGTTTCTTTGGAGCTGCCTGTCAGAGGGCTTGATATTTTCCAGGTTTATGAAATCAAAAAGTCCTTTTTGTTAACTAAAACCAAGATTATATGCATTGTCCACAAAAACTATAGTAAATCTATAGTACACATTGTTTGTGGATAAAAAGATTAGTGGCTGGGCATGGTGGAGCACACCTTTAATCCTAGCACTCGGGAGGCAGAGGCAGGAGGATCTTTGTGAGTTCAAGGCCAGCCTGGTCTACAGAGTGAGCTCCAGGAGAGCTGAGGCTACAGGGAGACCCTGTCTCGAAAGACCAAAAAAAAAAAAAAAAAAAAAAAAACACACACGCTTATGTGTCTGACGGGCTTTCTTTTTATGCCGAACAGGGACCATGAGGCCCTGATAAGGGGATGGGGACACAGTGACTCCTTTGCTGACACTGTGGGGAGCTGGACTCTCAGCACAGAGACCAGCCAGCTACTTCCCCTAGCCCAGCCTGGTTGATATTTCAACCCAGGCCCTCAGCTTGAACCAAGTGGCTGAGACTTCTCACCTGCTCAGAGCCTGGACAAGAATTTCAGGCTGATGGCTGATCTCCTCCCTTCAGCGAATACCCACTCACAACAACAGCTACGCTGATTGGTGATCTGCTAAGGAATCTCTTTCCAACACACTAGCCACCTGAATGAAATGCAGGCCTACCTTAGCCTGTATGAGTACAATACTTAATAATGGCTGGGAATTCCATGATGATGTTACTATGAAATTCAAATTTACTCCTTGCTACAGCCTGCATTTATGAAATAAATAATGTCGTTTGGGGATTTCCCAACACCTCCTGAAGCACAGGAGTGCCCAAGTGAATTCTTTGGAGAACCTTCAGAACAGAAACAGAAGAGTGAGCTACACTTCCAATGAAAAGCCTAAAGCTTAGACAAGTCAACACTCCATAAACAAGGAGAAAAGGAGAAAAACAAATCAATAAATCAAACAATAAAGGCATCTAAAAAGAGGAAAGAAAAGCAAGTCTTCAACACAGTGAAGAAGCATTTGGGATTCACATTGGAAAAGAGAAACCCATATGCCAGGGACACTAAGAAGAGACAACATGGGAAAGTGCAGGATAAATCCACATCAAGCTCTACCAACCCTGTGGAAGATTCCTACAGTGGGATTCCCCTGGAGATAGTCCAGGACACAGTTATTAGAAGTACAATTGTGAACATAATTAAAGAAGTCCAAGATTATGAAGATCAAGTCAGAGAATTAAGAAAAGAGAATGAAAAACTCAAGAAGGACTTATAGAGAGAGAATGATAAACTCCAAAAGGAAGTGGAAACACTGGAAAGATCCCATGTTGAAAAAGATAAGGAAACCAACCAGCGAAGCAAAGAGCTACAGGAAGAGATTGAGAAGCTCCAAAAGGAAGTGGAAATACTAAAGAAATCAGAAAAAGGAAATGAAAAAGGAAATCAAACACTCATCCAATCAAGAGGAAAGGAATGGAAAAAGCCTAAGAAGTAGAATGGAGGAAGGAGAGCAAAGAATATCAGACCTGGAAGATAACACAGAACAACTAAAAACCTCAAGTAAAGATTATGAAAATTTCAAAAATACACAAAAGTGGAACAACTAGGAACTGTGGGACACTATGAAAAGATCAAACTTCTGCATCATAGGAATAGAGGAAGGAGAAGAATCCCAAGAGAATGGTATTGATCAGATCTTCAACAGAATAATAAATGAAAATTTCCCCAAAGTAAAAATAGACAAACCCATTCAAATACAAGAAGCACATATAACTCCAAATAGACAAGATCAGAAAAAAAACTCCCCAGGCCACATCATAGTTATGGCCATAGTTACTAGATGCCCAAAACAAAGACAAAATCCTTAAAGCCACAAGAGAAAAACAAGTGACCTATAAGGGGAAACCTATCAAAATTACAACTGACTTCTCAGTGCAAACTATGAAAGCAAGAAGAATGTGGACCAAAGCGTTCCCAGTGTTAAAGGACTGATGATGCCAACCCAGTTTACTATACCCAGCAAAAATTTCGATTATATTTGAAGGAGAGAGAAAAATCTTCCATAGCAAAAACAAGATGAAAGAATACATGTCCGGAAAACCAAACTTTCAGAGAATACTTGAAGCAATTCAAAGGACAGAAGAAAGAGCAAACAACTCAAGGCACCTAGAAAGAGAAATCAATAAAATCATAACTGCAGAAGTAGAGACCTAAACCAAAACCTCAAATAGATAATTAGGCAAAAGGAAGCAACACAAGCCTATCAGACATAATCATAAATATTAATGGAATAAATTCCCCAATCAAAATACATACACTGGGAGATTGGATTAGGAAACTGAACCCATCCATATGCTGTCTACAAGAAACACATCTTACCTTCAATGACAGGCACCACCTTAAAGTGAAAAGATGGAAAAAAAATATTCCAAACAAATGGTACCAAAAAGAAAGCAGGTGTTGCTATTTTAATATCAGACAAAATAGACTTTAAAGTAAAAGAAATCAGAAGACACAAAAAAGGCCATTACATTTTTATCAAAGGAACAATTCACCAAAAAGATTTCACAATCATGAATGTATATGTGCCAAACTCTGGTGCACCAAACTTTATAAAGGCAACTCTCCAGGACCAAAAGGCACAGATTAACCCCAGTACACTCATAGTAGGGAACTTCAGTACCCCACTGAGCCCTTTGGACAGGTCAACAGAACAACAAATAAACAGAGAGACATCTGAACTGAATGATATGATACACCAAATGGACCTCACAGACATGTACCGAATATTCCACCCTAATGCCAGAGAATACACTTTCTACTCAGCACCTCAAGGAACATTCTCCAAAATCGACCACATACTGGGACACAGAAGAACCCTCCACAAATAAAAATTGTTTGAAATAATTTCATGCATTCTATCAGACCACAATGCAATAAAGCTCACTATTTTATTTTTTATGTGGAACTGAGTTGTCCTGGAATTGGAGTTACAGATGGTTCTCGGCCACCATAAGGGTGCTGGGGAATCGAACCCGGGTCCTCTGCAACAGCCAGTTAGTGCTCTTAACTGCTAGGTCATCTGTCTCCAACCGAAAGCTCACTATCAACACCAGGATAAGCCCTACTATCTACAAGAACACATGGAGACTAAACAACACATTCCTGAATAATGAATGGGTCAAGGAAGAGATAAAAAAGGAAATAAAAGAATTCCTGAAACTGAATGACAATGATAATACAACACAACAAAACCTATGGGATACTTTAAAAGCAGTCCTAAGAGGAAAGTTTATAACCCTGGGTGTGTTCATTAGAAAAACAGAAAGAACACAAGTGAATGATCTAATACTACAGCTAAAAGCATGTGAGAGGCAACAACAGTTGAATCCTCAACACAACAGAGAAGAAGATATAACAAAAATCAGAGCAGAAATCAATGAAATAGGATCAAAGAAAACAATACAGAAAAATCAATGAATCCACAAGTTGGTTCTTTGAAAGAATAAACAAGATGGACAGACCTCTAGCCCAGTTAATCAAAAGAAAGATGGAACAACTCCAAATCACTACAATCTGGAATGAAAGGGGAAATATTACAACAGATAATGAAAAGTTCCAGAAAATCATACAGGAATGCTTCAAAAACTTATACTCTACCAAGTTTGAAAACTTAGAAGAAATGGATGAATATCTGAAATCCTGGGAATCACCAAAGCTCAACCAAGAACAGATGGACAGCTTAAACAGACCCATAATATATGAAGAAATTGAAGATGCAATAAGAAACCTCCCAACTAAAAAAAAAGCTCAGGCCCAGATGATTTCATGGCAGAATTCTACAAGACATTTCAAAAAGGCCTACAACAATTATTACTCAAATTGTTTAGAATGATACAAACAGAGGGAATTCTCCCAAATTCCTTCTATGAAGCCAGCATCTCTCTACTACCAAAACCAGGAAAAGATACAACCAAAAAGGAGAACTATAGACCAATCTCATTAATTAACACAGATGCAAAATTTCTCAACAGGATTCTTGCAAACTGCATTACAGAGACACATCAAGAAGATCATCCAGCTTGACCAAGTTGGATTCATACCAGAGATGCAGGAATGGTTCAACATATGAAAATCAATAAACATAATCAAGCATATAAAGGGACTGAAAAACAAAAACCACACCATCATCTCAATTGACTTGGAAAAAGCCTTTGATGAAATCCAGCATCCCTCCATGTTTAAAGTCCTAGGGGGAATTGGTTTGGAGGGATCATTCCTCATTGTAATCATAGCCATAGACAGGAAACCCACAACCAATATCATCCTAAATGGGGAAATGAAAGAAGCATTCCCTTTAAAGTTAGGAACTCAACAAGACTGCCCCCTGTCACCATTCCTCTTCAATATATTGCTTGACACACTTGCTAGGGCAATAAGGCAAGAAAAGGAAATCAAAGGAGTACTAACTGGAAAACAGGAAGTCAAGTTATCCCTATTTGCCAATGATATGATTGTTTACTTAAAGGATGCTAAAAAAAATCCACTAGAAAACTCCAAGAAATGATTAAGAGCTTCAGTAAAGTGGCAGGATACAAAATTAACCTAGAAAAATCAGAAGCCATTCTTTACACCAACAACAAACAACTGAAGCGGGAATTCAAAGTGACCTTGCCACTTACAAGAGCCTCAGAAACAATAAAATACCTAAGAATAAATCTAAACAAAGAAACCAACGATCTATACAACAAAAATTTTAAACACTTGAAGACGGAAATTGCAGAAGACATCAGAAGATGGAAAAACCTCCCATGCTCATGGATTGGGGAAAATTAATATAGTAAAAATGTCCATTCTACCCAAACTCTTATATAAATTTAATGCAATCCCAATTAAAATCCCTAAGAGTTTCTTCACAGGCTTGGAAAAAAAAGTCCTTAATTTCATTTGGAAAAACAAAAGACCCCAAAGCCAAAACAACCCTGAGTGAAAAGAGGGGGATCTCTATACCAGACTTCAAACTATACTACAGGACTATAGTCATAACAAAAGCTTGGTACTGGCACAAAAACAGACCTGTTGACCAATGGAACAAAACTGAAGATCCAAACTTGAGCACATACAATTTCAGTCACCGCATATTTGACAAGGGGGTCATGAAGACACAATGGAGTAAAGACAGCATCTTCAGCAAGTGGTGTTGGCAAAACTGGATCACCACTTGTAGAAGAGTGAAATTAAACCCCTACCTTTCACCCTGTACAAAAGTCAACTCCAGATGAATTGAAGACCTCAATGTAAAACCCCAAACTCTGAAGGCGATAGAAGAAAAAGTTGGCAGTAGACTACAAGACATATGTGTAGGAAAAGACTTCCTAAATCAGACAGCAGCTGTGCAAGAATTAATGTCGACAATTGACAAATGGGACCTCATTAAACTCAAAAGATTATGTACATCAAAAGTAACAATCAAGAACGTGAAATGAGAATTCATAGAGTGGGAGGAAACCTTCACCACAGATACATCTGACAAACGTTGAATTCCAGAACATATAAACTACTCAAAAAACAAAGAAGAAAGAAAACAACTGACCCACTCATTAGATGGAACAAAGACTTAAACAAAGACTTCAGAAGTGAGGAATTAGAGATGTCTGAAAAACATCTTAAGAAGTGTTCAACATTATTAATCATTAAGGAAATGCAAGTCAAAACCACTTTAAGATATCACCTTACTCTAATAAGACTGGTTAGGATCAAGAAAACAATGATACCAAGTGCTGGAGAGCTTGTGGGGAAAGAGGAACACTCATACACTGCTGTTGGGAATGTAAACTGGTACAGCCACCATGGAAAGCAGTATGGAGAACCCTTGGAAGGTGTGGAGTCAACTTGCCACCTGACTCAGCCATACCACTCCTGGGCATATACCCACAAAACTCATCTTACTGCAGAGATACATGCACAGCCATATTTATTGCACCTCTCTTCATAATAGCAAGGAGCTGGAACCAACCAAAAAACCCCTCAACTGACAAGTGGATAGAGAACATTTGGTACATCTACACAATGGAGATCTATGCAGAGTAAAGAAAGATGACATCATGACCTTTGCAGATAAATTGCTGGAGCTAGAAGATACCATGTTGAGTGAAGTAACATAGTCTCAGAAAAAACAATGATGAATGGTATCCCTCATCAGTGAATGCTAGCACCAATTACCTAATTGTATGTAAAACTGAGCAACATCGATGTGATCTGAAAACAACTGTGCTCATATATTGTGAATCCCTTAAAATATAATAAACAAATAAAAGTAAAATAAAATAAATGACATCAGTTCCCAGGACCAATCATAAGTCTCCCAACTCCACACCACTGCACATCTTGCCCCACCCAGCATTACACACTTAGGCCTTGCTGCTTGCTCCTCCTTGGGGTGGGGCCAGACCCTCAGCCATGACGTGCCCTGAGGCATGCTACCGCTTAGGACCCAGAAGCTGCATAGTCAAGGCCCACAAAGAAAAGGGAAACTCATAACAGAAGCCCACGTAAAGAGCTCTTCTGACAACAGCACAGCTAGAAATAACATGGGCTAATACAATGTGGAAATGCACGGCTAGGCCCAAATGCAGTTAGAAACTGAAAAGAAACAAATATGGCAAGAAACAATTAAGGCTAATGCCATGGTTCTGGTAGATCTTAGTCTGAGTGGCCAGGGACAGCTTTAGGTTTAGCTCTGACCTGGCTGCAGGCATGGAGCTGGGTGTGTATCTCCCTGATACTCAGTTGCAATTGAGAACAGACTTTGCTCTGGGGACATTGGAGGAAGCATCACTTGTCTCATCTACTCAGCTTAAGAGCTCGGGTAAGCTTTTCACTTCCTTCGAGGGGTCTAAAACCAAAGCTCTGCTTTAAGTTAACTATATTGGGTCATATGCTTTGAGAACAGAAAACAGTCAAGCAATATCTAAGAAGAAGCAGGTAAACAAAATGAAAAAGATAAATAGCAGAAATTAGATATAAGGTAAACACCAAAGAAAACAGAAATAATAACAATCAAATTGCTTAAGGAAATATTCTCATATTAGATGAAGATAAAATTTGTCTATGGGTTGCTTAAAAGACACAATTATAAACATGGCAAAATACAAAATAAAGAATATGTGTACAGCTATGCAGACATCTACCACTTTCTCGAGAATAAATTAAATCTAATATAGCAAACGAATGTTGAGAGAAACAGAGTTTGAGGCAAATCATCAGATATAATAACTAGTAACAGTATAAAATGATGCAACAGTGTACAGAGATGGTAAATGATTAAAATGAATAAGATGCATACAGTTTTAAAATGTCTCCATGCAAATCATTAATTATTGTAAGGTGTGATAATAGTGACTCAAAAATGAAGAAATCAGAAGGCCCATAATTATAGTTTCATTAATGAATTTTAAATGAACAAAGAACACTTCCAGACATAACAACTTAACAAGGTTGATGCTGAAAACATTCTGACAATATAAAACCTCATTCTCATTAGAAGAAACATTTAAACCCCAAAATTGGTCAAGTATTTTAATGAGCCTTTCCAGATTAAAAGAAACAGGATATACACTTAAACCACAAACATTGTTGAGCATTGTTAAGTCTGAGGAGAATGATGAAACACAAATAGCACTAAAATGTAGTGACATCACTGTGATTTAATAATCAGTCCCGAGGATGGTAAGTAAACTCAGGGATGATAGGTTGTCACTAGTATAAGCCATCAAAGATAAGAAAGGTAGGTTACACAATTCTATCCAATCCACTTTACCCTCTGAAATCTCCTCCATTTCGTTAATAAGTTACTGTTGGCTCTAATCCTCATGTAAAAGTGACCTTATGTGCAGGGGCCCCACTCCTGGGAAGATGATATTGGTGATATAGTGAAAACTTTGGGGCTCTGGTCTGTGTAATGAGTCCTATATTCGTCCAGTGAAAGAAGCTTATACAAAGAGTTTTTAGTACATGCAAAACTGCAACCCAGTCTGAAATAAGGTTCCAAGGTACAATCTTACAAACAAACAAACAAACAAACAAACAAACAAACAAACGTGTGTGGCATCTCTTTGTGAGAGTTGAGGGTCAATAATCAACATGTTTACATTAGAAAAAGGAACTCTGTATACTTTAAACCAGGCCCATTTCCTCTTGGTAGCCATGGAGTGTTCCACGTGACAGAATCTTGAGACATTTATTTCAGCAGTCCCCCCATCAGCAAAAGCAGTAGCCTGATATTTAAAGTATCAGGTTTCACTTGACATAAGACATGCCATCCTGATTTCTAATACTCACTGATAAACTTGGGCATTATTGGATGGTTACAAAAGATGAGAAACCTCATTTTCAATTAATTTGTTATGTTATTCATTCAAATTCATCAAAGATAATCTGTACCTGCTCTTTTACCCTTGCATTAAGGTATTTGGAGAAAAAGAAGGCCATGCCACTGCTTGCAGGCCACTGGGCCTGCTGTCTATGGTTTAATCTCCACTGACAAACTCCTCCTTCTAAAGTTATAAGTACTTACTGTTTCATGGCTTTCTGAAGTGAGTTGAAAGCTCAGTGGAGAACTGATTATAAAATATCCCTGGAGAGAAAATGAGATAATTAAGACCTGGCATGATTCAGTAAGAACTGAAAGAATTTACACTATTTTCCTTCTGTGTGTTTCTGTTCTTTGATGTGAAGTCTATGAACTTTGTAAGAATATGTATGCATTGCAATTGACAGCTGAGTCACCCATCCTACCAGCACATTGTAGGGCTGAATTTATATTCAAAATAGTAAAGCACTGTGCTTTCAGCTTTTCCTTTTGGGTTTTTTCTTTATGTGCAATAATGTTTTAATATGTCACCCTAGCCCTGACCTTTTTTGTAAACTGTCCAGCCAGTGCAGCTTAATCAGCCAGCCCCTCTTGTAGTGAGAGATCCTGTCTCAACAATTATGGTGACGAACGATAGGGGAAATACCTGATGTTGACCTGTGCGCCCCACCCCCAGATTCCTTCACATGTGCACACACACACACACACACACACACACACACACACGAGCATATACATGTACACGCATGCATGTATATAAAAATATATCTTCTTATTATATATAAACACCAGATTTACATAAATATGTAATTAAGGATATTTAACCTAATGATATCTATCTAAATTAAAAGCTGAGATATATTAGCTGGGTGTGGTGGCGCACGCCTTTAATCCTAGCACTTGGGAGGCAGAGGCTGGTGGATATTTGTGAGTTCAAGACCAGCCTGGTCTGCAGAGTGAGTTCCAGGACAGATGGGGCTACAGGGAGACCCTGTCTTGAAAAGACTAAAAAAACCAAAAACAAAAACAAAAACAAAACAAAACAAAACAAAAAAGCTGAGAAATATTGCAAACTCATAATGCCTTTGTAATAAAAAGGTTTATTTTCTTAATTCTGTGTAATTGTAGGGCTGGGAGTATTTGTGGTCCACATCAGTAAGTGCCCATGGAGGCCAGAAGTGGGTATCACATCATCTAGAATTCCAGAGCACATGCCCATTTTTTAAATAAAAATTCTTCTTATAATCTCATGCAGTTTCATTGAGAGTATCTGAGATTAACAGATTAATAATAACTGGGTGTGAGGCTGAACAGATGAGGAATGTCGGGATATATCTTTTATATTTTTTAAGAGTTTTTATTTTTTAAAGTTTTAACTAGGTGTAGCATGTAATTCATGCTTGTGAGTGTAGGTGCCCGTTTTTCAATCTCTCCCCATAGTTCTTTCCACCGTTGTCATTATTTCCCTCTAGGTCCTCCTGAGTTTTTCATTCTCTCTGGTTATTCTTTGTTCCATTGACACAGTGGGGTATTGAAGTCCCCTACTATTCATGTTTTGGGTTTAATCTGTACCTTAAAGTCCTATAGATTTGTGTTTATGAAGTTTGTTGCTCCAGAGTTTGGTGCATATATATTAATGATTGTGAAACTTCCATGGTTAAGTGTTCCTTTGATAAGAATGTAGTGACCTTCTGCATCACTTCTCATTAGTTTAAATTTGATGTCTATTTTGTCTGATATCATAATAACAACACCTCCTTGCTTTTTAGTATAATTTGCTTGGAATGTTTTTTCCATCCTTTCATCTTATAATAGTGCCTGTCCTTGAAGTTGAGATGGGTTTCTAGTAGACAACAAAAAGATGGTTTTATTTCTTAATCCATTCTCTCAGTCTGTGTCTCTTGATTGGCATTTAGATTATTAATATTTAAAGCTATTATCAAAAGATGTACATTGCTTCACATCACTTTAGTTTCTGCTTGCATTTTTGGTCTAGGTTTGTATTTCCACAGTTATTCCTTCATTAATTATTTTTTCTTGTTGCTTGTGCATAGTTGTTCCTTTTCTCTGCTCTTTGCTATGCTTCAAGTATTTTCTGAAGGGTTGGTTTTCTAGACATCTATTCTTTCTGCTTTTTATGTCATGAAAGACTTTTAGTTATATTAGACATTTTTCCTGGGTAAAGAATACTGAATTAGCATCTATAGTCATTTGTTAAAGGGAATACTTTGTTCTAAGCTCTTCTGGCTTTCATCATTTTCATTGAAAGTCAGCTGTAATTCTGATGGGTTTCCCTCTATATGTGATTATTTTTCTATTTTAGCTTTCAGTATTCTGTTTTTGTTTTGAGTGTCTAGTGTTTTTACTATGATATGGTGTGGGGGATTTTTTTTTCTAGTCCTGTACAGTTGGTGTTCTTTGTGCTTCGTGTATTTGTATGTATGTGTCTTTCTTCAGTTTGGGGAAATTTTCTCTTACAATTCTGTTTAAGATCTGGTCAATACCATTAGCCTGATATTCTTCTTCTTTTGTACCTATAATGCAAGTTTGGTATTTTCTTTTTTTTTTTAAATTTTTTTTATTAATTTTATTTATTTCTGTATGTGTATGAATGTACTGTCTGCATGCAAGTTTGTGCACCCGTGTCGTGCAATGCCGCGGAGGTCAGAAGAGGGTATCGGATTCCCCTGGAACTGGAGTTCTCCTGGAATTGGAGTTTCAGACGGTTCTCGGCCGCCATGTGGGTGCTGGGGATCGAACCCGGGTCCTCTGTAAGAGCAGTCGGTGCTCTTAACCGCTAGGCCATCTCTCCAGCCCGTTTGGTATTTTCATAGTGTCCCAAATTTCCTGCTTATTTCACCCTTTTGTTTTTGTAAAACTATCAAAATGTTTGCTTGAGTGATCCAGTCCTTCCATGTTATCTTCCTGTCTTGATATTCTATTTTCTACTTCATTCATTATGTTTCTGATGCTTTCTCCCATCCTTTCCCAATGCCTGGATTAGTGTTCAATTTCCTCTTTTCAGCCCGAGTATTCTTCAGTATTTCCATATCTTTTGTGAATTCATTCTGAAGTTTAACATTTTCTCCTTTTAGACTATCAATATCTCCTTCTAGTTCTTTGATTCATTTGTTTGTTTATTCTTTAAATTCTTTGAATTATTTGAGTATATTTATGATAATTCTTTTAAGATCTGTGTCCTTGGTTACTCCTAAGGGTCTTCATTGTAGGAGTCTTCTACAGGATTGTCAGTATTTAGTGGGGACTTATTATTTGGGTTTTTCATGTTATTGTTTTTTCATTGTGATTTTTGCACCTGGATTTGACTTGTTGTTTGTAGCCCATTAAGAAATTCAAATGTTTCTTAGATGAATTGAAGACTGACTTTGCTTGTTTTCTTCAGACCACATTCATTGTCTTCTTATTAGGTATGAAAATCTGGATGGTCTAAGCTTCAGGTCTTCAGTTTTGATTTTAAACTGGAGGGAATAGCTAGTCCTTGCCCATCTAGTCTGGAGCTTCTCCAGAGGCCCAGAACAGGTAATAATCAGATCAGCATGAACACTGGAGCATATGAGGTATGAGTACCAGTTATCCTGGACTGGCTACCAGGAGCCAGAGCTGGAGCCATCAGGAGCTGAGCCTGAGCTGTGGTTCTGGATTGAGGGCCTCTGGATGTGTAGGCATGTCTTGCCTTGCCTGTTGGGATCTGGGGGCAGGAGCTAGAGCAGATGAACAGGATATATGCAGGGCTCCATCTTAACTACTTGTGGGTGCCAGGTGCAGAGCCTGAGCTGGGGCAAACCAGACCTGTAGCTACAGGGATCCAGGTGGTGGGTAGTGGTAACATTGACAATGGAGCCTGCCCAGCTAGAACAGGAGCTCCTGCCTGAACCAAGCCAGGATTGGCAACCTGGGTACAGTACCTGTGGAGCTTGGCAGGCCAGAACTCGGGATGTTGCAAGGTGCCTCTGGGTAGGTGCATGGAGTTCTAACTCACCTCCCAGGAGCTGAAAACTGGGGTGTGGGGTAGGTTCTGAGCACTGGGAGCAGTTCCTGTGAAGGGAACCTAATTTTTTTTTTTCACAAAGACTCACTAGCACTTGAAACTCCAACTCCCAGGATCTGTTGTCCTTTTTTGGTCTCTGTAGCCATTGTCCTCACATGCAAATACCTTCATATGGACATGTACATACATAATTAAAAATAATATAAGCGGCTAGAGAGATTTACCAACTGTTATTGCAGAAGACCTGAGTTCGAGTCCCATCTCCCAGAGGGTGGCTAACAGCCATCCATAAATCCAATCTCTGGGTATCATAGTTTCTCTCTTGACTCCCCAGGGTTTGCATGACATGGGCATACTTACATACATTACATGCAGGCATAACAACCATACACAAAATACAATAAAACTTTAAAAAACATTTAAAAATAAGTCTTAAGAATAATTTGAATGAACTTACTTGGATTTTTTTTCCAAAACATACCTGAATACACTTTCTGTAGTCCCAGCTGGTTTAGAACTGGCTATGTAGACAAAGCTGGTCTTTACCTCACAGATCAGCCTGCCTCTGCCTGAGTCCATCGATTACAACCATGTACCAAAACACAGCTTCTTAATGAGGCAAATAAATATAAATCTCTCATTTGTCTAAAAAAATGTCAATGGGAAAGTCCAGTGGTTGCTATTTGTCTTAGTGATATTTCTGTTGCTGTGATAAAATACCCTGACTAAAGAAACTTAAAGGAGAATGGATTTATTTCAGCTTACAGTTCCAGGTTACAGTCCTTTAGAGCAGAGAGGTCAAGGGAGCAAGATCTTGAGGGATCTATTCATTTCACACCCATAGCCTGGATCAGAGAGAGGTGAATGCATGCATGCTGTACTAAGAAGTAGTGTGTCACTCTTACAGAGTTCAGAATCCCATGCTAGGGAATGGTGTCACCCTCAGTGGGTAGGTCTTCCCACCTTAATTTAATCAAAAAAAGTGCTCATAAGCATGACTATGAGGTTACCTGATCTAACAATTCTTCACTAAGACTCTATTTGTTGGTTAATATAGCTTAGGTAGTCATGCTCTCTGTATCTATTTCACAAGGAGGAAACCTAGCTAGTTAATCAGTTGAAGTCAACCCCAAAATACCCAGCACCCCCAATCTAAGCAGCACATGAATAGAGTCCTATGTGCATAAGCAGTACACAAGTGGCTGCAATCTTCATCCCCAACTTAGATTTAAATGCTTTGTGAGGAAAGCCAACAATTTATGAGAAGATGGTTTCTGTCTTGATCAATTCCTGTAACCATCCTATTCATATTGCAATTCTAGTTTAAGAATGAGTAATTAAATCAAACAAGATTTTAAAAATAATAGCCCTTAAACTACTTTTCATATCAACAATTTGTGATCTTAAAACCTCAAAAAATCTAGTGAAATAAACTAGAACTGATTCATAACTGAAGTAGTGACATTTGGGAAAATGCAGAGGACCTGGATCATAGTTTTGACATGACATTGAAAACTATAATAATCTCTAATGATGTTAATAAATGTAATAACAGAAAGAAGAGAAAGGCTCACAGGGAAATTACTCACTTCTTTTTTTTTTGGAAGGAAGATCTACTATTTTTATTATTATTTTTAGAAAGACAGAAAATTTTATAAATAGCTGTCCATATTTTCATGCAGTTCCATGTGTTAGTAAAAAACAATACATTTTCATTACAAAAAATAATTGGGGCAGATGGAAAACACTGAAAATAAAATGTTTAAAACAATAATTATTGGTGTATACTGGATATAAAAATAAGAACATTATAAAATATGCCACAGTTTGTATTTTGCTTTTCTTTTTTCTTTTTTTTATTTTTTATTTATTTTTATTTATTTTTATTTTTTTATTTTTATTGATGCTTTGTGTATTTCATACATCATTTTCCAATTCAGTTCAGGCATATATCCTCTTCCCTTCTCCATACCCCACCCCTAACCATCCCAAATCATGCATTCTGCTGTAACTTTTCTGCATCTTTCTCTGCTTTTTTGTTTGGTTTGTTTTGTTTTCATTTTTCTTTAACAATAAGTGATAATTTGTGAGTACAAGCATCCTTCATGTAAAACCAATTTGCGAGCAGTTGTGCCCAAACCCACACAGCTCATGGGTTCCACCATCCAGCAGGGGGGGGGTCTTGTATGTTCAATCAAGTTGATCAAATGAGTATCCAGTCTATATTGTTGTAGTTTCACCATTCACCCCAATCGCAGCCCTTACATTATACCATGCCCCCCCTTCCACAGATTGTTCCCTAGGCTTAGAAAAGGGGCACAGGTGGATGAGAAGCAAAACAGTCTACTTTCTCTGGAGCTGTTGTCTTGGTCTCCAGTCAATTCTGGCTGTTTTCTTTCATGGGCTGCCAGCTTGTCCAGGCATAGCCTTTCGATCCCACTAATGAAGCACATGCAATTAGATACATAGGTATTTAAACAGTATAATATATAGCCTTTCGATCCTACTAATGAAGCACACACAATTAGATATATAGGTATTTAAACAGTACTAATTGTTATGGTAGGTTACTTTGGTATAGACACAGATGTTTGGATGGTATGTTAATTCTTGAATTACATTTTCTTCTGTTAAGTATGACAGGCTCTTCGTGTGGTTTATAACATCTCCTAACCATTGGAGGATGTAAGCTTGTGGCTAGAAGGTAAGCTTCATTAGGATTCATTAAAAATAGTTGTTACTAGTAGGATCCAGAGAGGGGCCTGATGACTGAGCAATCTGAGGCATTTCTTCCCTTCAATGCCCAGAGGAGTCAATCCTTCTGCTGGCACTTTCTGGTACATCCTACTCACTACAAAACTGCATTTTCTTTCTCAGCCATTAAGTTGGTGATACTCTGGCCTATTGAAACATACAAATCCTTTCCCATAGTTAGTTTTAAGATTTGGATTGCAAGGTTTTTGGACAAAAAGTTTTCATATATCCCCCTTTTTTATTTTAGGTTTTTATTTTTGACCCATGAGTCTCGAAAAAGCAGTTGTATTATACATACCTATAGGGTGGAATCAAGGCACAGATTTCATTAAGTTCACCCAGGCTGTTTTGTGTTACTGTATGTGATTTACTTGGGCAACAAACTTAATTTTTAAATTAAATCATCCTATAGGTGAAAGAGATTGCTACCAGGTGATACTGTATGACAGCGAAATTATAGAGAACATTTGTTTATACCAATCCCAAAGTAATTGTTATACAGTTTTTAATTAAAGTTAATGTGGACAACAGCAATTTATATCACCAATTAACTCAGATGCATTACCATTTTTATCAGCCTTTAAACCAATGTTGTTTAATATACTCATATTTACTTTTACTAAGTCCTAAAACATCATGTATCCTGTAGACAGAGTATGGGCAAAACTGGATACTTGTTGAACTCACGTCAGTTAAATATGCACTGTTGCCGACTGCTGTTGCCGGTTTTTTGTTTTTAAGACGCAGTTTTGTCAGATTATGTTTTACTGTATGTATGGATTTTAGCACAAGTTTAAAGAGACAGGGGAAAAGGAGCACAGCCATAACAAAAAGGAATAGTACAACTTTAATAAGTATGAAATATTGAGTCCAATTTATAGGGTTAAGAGTTTTAAATTTGTTTTTAAGACTAGTCGTTAGAGTTTTTAATTTATTATTATTTAAATGGGCCATGCTCATGGCAGCAATATTTTTTTGTAGGTTGTCTAAATTATGAGTAATGTTAGTATTTTTTAAACACCTTGAAGGTGGTTTTTAACTTTTTTTTATTGGTGTGAGGCATTATAGGGTAGGGGGGTCACGCAAATGTAATGAAAGGAAGCATGACATCTAGTCTCCATTTTAGTTTTAATATTTGTTATATTTTGTTTTAGGGCTAAGACTACTTTTTTTAAAGTATTTAATTTTGATTTTAATTTTTTATTTATAATGGCCTGTTTTGAAAGAGCAACTGAAATATTTTTATTTATGTTATTTATAAAATGAGTTGTATGTATTTTTTTTATTAAAGTTGTGGTTGATACAGTAAAAGAAGTTATAATTGTAATAAGAGTAGTTATACCCAGAATGAGAGTAGTTATAAATTTTTTTGGTCTCAAAAGAGTATTAAGTGTTTTTAAAGTGTGTAAAGCTCTATTTTTATATCAAGGGTCCTGTTGTAGATCAACAGGAAGCATGACATAAGGTGGTCTTTTTACCAAAAGTATTACAGGATATTGTTTAGTCACAACAGAGTTAATACAATTAGTAAGTTTACAAGCAGTACAATTAATAAGATATGAATTTTTAACATAAGTGATATTTACTTGAAGATTAGAGCCTAATAACATACCAAAAGGATAAGATACACAAGCGTGGGTAGTTAAAGAAACAAGAAATTTGTCAGTGGGTTTTTTTTGTAAAATTATATTAGCACTTGTTGCTAACCTAAAAAGATCATAATGAATGGCAGCAAGATTTGTAATTGGATTTTTAGTAACCCAAATTGGTTTTACATACCCTGGGGAAAACCATCTTTGTAATTTTTGTGTGTTGTTTTTGTTAGTGTAGTTTTTATACATTGTCACGTCGGCATCACTTAGTTTTTTGAAAAATGGGGTATAATTTTGATTTTTTGTTGAAAGGGAAAAGTTCCAGATTTTTACATTAGTTTTTTTGGGAATATGTTTTGAGGCAGGCTTATAATTAAAAGTACAGGAGAGCCGCCGGGGACGAGTATTAGGATGGCTATTTTAAAATTGATTTTTATCAGGATTTTTTTTATACAATTAGACAATGGTATAAAAGGAGTATTTTGAAAAGTTTTATTATTTGTTTTATATTTTAAAGTTATTATTTGTAATTTTTAAATAAATCTAGATTTATACTTTGGATCAGGTGATGCCGGGTCAGGTGAATTAGTAAGAAAAATCCGATAATTTACTGGGAGACAAATTTAATAAAGCAGAACTATTTGGTCTTTTACTAAAGTTTTGAGTTTTATTAAGTAAATTAGTATTATTAGTTAATACTTTTATATAATTAGAATCAAGCCAGCCCACAGGATGGATTAAAGGGGGCTTTGGTATATATGTCCAATAACTTTTTTTATATACAGTAATAGGCTGAGCAGCAATTAAGGACAATATAGTAATAAAAATGAACTTAGGTTTTAGTGGCTTGTGTTGAGAAGTTACGAGTGTTTTTGTTTTTTTTTTTGTTAGCCGTTTTAGCTGGCTTTAAGTCGGTATTGCTCTTGGAGTTAGCGTTAGCTTTTGTAGCTTGGTTTTTGTTTTTTATTTTGGTTTTTGTTTTTGTTTTTGTTGTTGTTGTTTTGTGAGAGGCCGGGCGGATGAGTCGATTTGGGATCCAGATGGGAGAGTTGTTATTTTGTGGGAACACACATGCATACCCCCTTCCAGAGGAAATTTAAATATCGGGGCCCTTTTAGGTCCCAGACAACAGATTTTTTTAATAAACTGAGGGGAGTTGTTTTTGTTTGAATTTTTTTAGTGTTTTATAGAAGTAGTATTTTTCTGGGAGTCAGCATTTAGATGATTAAGAACCAATAAAGCATGACTTAACAAGTGGTGAGGAGAAAAGTAAGAATTTGTATTTTTAAGACTTATGATTTGATTTTTAAGGGTTTGATGTGTTTTTTTTTTATTATTGTTTGTTTTTGAGGATTATAAGGAATTTTTTTAGTATGGGAAATTTTTTATTGTTGTAAGAAATTTGTGAAGGCCTTTGATGTATACATAGGCGCGTTGTCAGTTTTTAGTTTTTGTGGCATGTTTATAAGCATAAAGTTTTGTATTAAATGTTGAATTACATCCTTAACAGTTTTTTTAGTTTTAGTAGACACATGGACCATATGGGAATATGTATCTACTGTTACATGAACAAAGGCAAGCTTTCCAAATTTAGGGATGTGAGTTACATCCATCTGTCACAAGACAAGAGTTTTAAGTCCCCGTGGGTTGACCCCCATTTTTGGTGGATGGTAAACAGGGGGGCATGTCCCACAATTTTTAATTATTTGTTTAGTTTGTTTTTTAGTTATTTTAAACATTTTTTTTAATGTTAACGCATTTTGGTGATGTAAATTATGACTTTTTTGTGTTTTTGTCACATTTATAACCAAATTTTTAGTCAAAGTATTAGTCATATCATTTTTTTTTACTTAAAGGTCCTGGCAAATTAGAATGACCACGTATGTGGCCTATATAAAATTTTTTTAAATTAATTTTTGAAGTATTTGTAAATGAGGCAAAATACGTGAATTTTTAGACAGTAAGGCTGTTTTTATAGCCGGGAATAAACTAACCACAAATTTTGAATCTGTAAAAAGATTAAATTTTTTTGTATAAGTTTGAAAAGCCAAAATAACTGATTTTATTTTTGTTTGTTGAGTAGAAATTTTTTTTTGTTTTATTAAAGGCTTATGATTTTGTACATAGACTGTAAATTTTTTTTTAGATGATCCATTTGTGAAAATACAAAGAGCGGCCTCTAGAGGCTGTTGCGAATATCTAGAGGGAAAAATTATTTTTGTTTTTTTTATAAAATTTAATCAGGGGATGTTTTGGATAATGGTATTGAATTTGTCCTGTAAAGCCCTGTAAGGCTATACCCCAATTTTTACTTTTTGTTAACAATATTTTAAATTGTTTTTTATTATAAGGAATTATTATATTATGTATTTTTTTTAAGTTTTTTTTAGATTTTTGTTTGCCTTTGGTTATTATTAGGGAGCACATATAAGGATAAGATGTCAACATTTTTGATTGTATGTGTGGCAAATGTATCCATTTTAATATTCCTGATTGTCATAAACATTTTGTAGGAGTATATAGAGTTTTAAAAATTATTAAATTTTAAGGATTTGAATAAGACAATTGTTTTACTTTAGCTTGGTCAAGTTGAGCCTCAATTTTTGTTAGGGCCTGTAAGGCCTCTGGTGTCACTTTTTTGGGAGACTTTGGATTTGAGTCCCCATGTAAAATTTGAAATAGGGGGCTAAGTTCCCCAGTAGTAATTTTTAAATGAGGCCTGATCCAATTAATATTACCTAATAATTTTTGAAAATCATTTAAGGTACACAGTTTATTAAGTCTTATTGACATTTTTTGATTACTAATATAATCATTATAAATATATTGTCCCAAATAACTTAAAGGCTTATTTTTTTGTACTTTATCTGGGGCTATTACCAATCCAAATGAAGTTAGTTGTTGCAAAGTAAATTGCAATATTTGTTGATTAGTATAATCTGAGGGATGAGCCAATAATATATCATCCATGTAATGGAGAATATATGCATCAGGATATTGTTTTCTAGTGGCTAGTAAAGCCTGATCCACAAATTTTTGACATAAAGTTGGGCTATTTTTTATTTCTTGAGGCAAAACCTTCCACTGATATCTCCTGTAAGGCCTTTTAAAGTTTACTGATGGTACACTGAAAGCAAATCTCTTACAATCCTCTGGATGTAACTGGATTGTAAAAAAGCAGTCTTGCAAATCTATTATAATTATGTCCCATCCTTTTGGAACCCCAACCGGGGACGGAAGTCCCGGCTGTAAGGCTCCCATGTCTATCATAGTAGCATTTACAGCTCTAAGATCCTGTAATAGTCTCCATTTGCCTGATTTCTTTTTAACAACAAATATTGGGGTGTTCCAGGGACTATTACTTTCCTCTATATGTCCTTTTTGAAGTTGTTCTTCTATTAATTGTTCAATAGCCTGTATTTTTTCTTCTGTCAGGGGCCACTGGTTAAGCCATACAGGCTCATCTGATTTCCAATCTATTTTATCTGCACATAAAGAGCTTCCAATGGCCCCTATGAAAAACACTGTTCGTTTAAGTTGTCTGAAGTCACTAATTTAAGATCCATGTCACTCATAATATCTCTGCCCCACAAGGAAAAGGGCAGGGAAGGAATGACATAAGGCTGAATAAAGCCTGTCTTTCCATCAAGCTCCCACTTTAAGAGTTGAGAACTTTGGGCTACGTTGGAAACTGAGCCCAGTCCTGTTAGAGAAGAAAAAGTATTTTGAGAAGGCCAAGAGGATGGCCAGTCTTTTCCTGCTATACAAGTCTTGTCAGCTCCTGTATCTAAAAGACCTTTAAAACATTTTTTATTTATTTTTATAATTTTAAAGGGTCGGCTTTTATTTAAATCTTGGACCCAAGCTATTACATCAGAAGATCCAAATTGACCCTGATCTCTTTTTTGTTTTAAAATTGGATTTGGCAAATTTACATAAGGCAGTAACAACAATTGAGTTATTTTTTGTCTTTTATGTAATTGAATTGTTTTTTTTAAAGGCCTGACCATAATTTTTATTTTACCAGTGAAATTAGAGTCCACAACACCAGGTAAAACTTTAAAATTTTTATTATAATTTGAACTACGACCGATTATCAAACCCACAGTCCCTCGTGGCAGAGTACCCAGTGTGGAAGTGGGGACTAACGCCACTCCATTTGTTGAGGACAAAATTATATCCTGGCAGACAGAGAAGTCCAGCCCTGCACTTTTTGATGTTGTCCTGGGTAAATCATGAACAGTCAGTTCAGGAGTTTTAGTGTTTAACCCCTGAGTAACCTGTTCACTTTTCTTACTCTCCTCTCTTTTTGCGGGGCCGAGAGGCTGCCCCAAATCTAGTTTTTTGGCACCATTTGTCTTTTTTTTTCTCCCTCCCTTGGAAGAGGAGTTTTGTTTTTGTGGAATTTAGATCTACATTTACTCTTTTAGTGCCTGCCTTTCTGGCACCTGGGACACAGTCCAGGAGGGGGTGCCCTTTTATCTCCTTTTGCCCCATTAGGGCAAGCTTTTTGTATGTGTCCTGTCTCCCCACATTTAAAACATGTGGGCTCAGAGGATTTTTGCCCTCCTCCATAAGTCTTTTTCACATAGGTGCTATATGTCTGTCTCTTTATTGCTGCAGCAAAAGCCATACTCTGAACTACTGCTGGTGAGGCGTCAACACAGGCTTTTATATAGTCCTGTAGAGTCCCTGTTTTTTTGACAGGTCTTATGAGATCCTGACAGAGAGTATTGGCGTTTTTGCATGCCAATTGCTTAAGTAAAATTTTTGTTTCTTTTGATTGTGGCAGCATTTTGTGAATAGCTTTTTTAAGTCTAGAAACAAACTCTTGATAAGGTTTTTTAGTTTTTTGTTTTATTCCTGACAGAGTGGATCCCTTGGTTCCCGGAGGAGGCAACTTCTTCCAGGACTTTAGAGCATTGGTGGTAACCACTTTTAGAATGTTCCTGGGAATTTTAGTCTGTAATTGATTAGTGGCAAAGTTTTTTGCTCCTAAAAGTATATCCATGGTTGGCTTAGGGCCTCTCCTTTTTTTGAAATTGGGCTATAGTCTGTTTAGATTTATTTTTATAGTTAGTCCTCCACAGTACATAGTCCCCTGGGCTTAAAGTGGCCTTGGCAGTTTGATGCCAGTTGCCAGGAGTTAACCAATGACTGGCTACCATTTCCAGCACCTGAATAGTATATGGTGCAGTGGGTCCAGAGGCCTTGACTGCTGATTGTAGCTCTTTTAAGACCTTAAGAGGAAGAGGCTCCCAAACAGGCTCCCCATCCACCTATTTTACAGGGAAAGTAAAAGAACAATCCCCATCTCTTTTTGCCTCTGCCATAGCACTTTGGAAGCCAGAAGGGAGAGTAGTAAAGGCAGGTGCAGGCCACTTTTTTCTTTTTCCTTCCTGGTTTTTATCACTAGTCTGTCTAACAGGAAAGGCCATCATAGGGGTGTAATTTGCATGCATCCATCCTGAGTGCCATAGGGGCTGAGGAATAGAGGACCATCCCGATGATGAAGGGGGAGCGGAGGGAGGGGGATTAGCAAAAGGACAATCATCCCAGTTGCTCCAGTCCTGTGGTGGTCCATATTTTTGTTTTTACTTTTTGAGTTACAGTCTCCCTCAAAAAAAAATTGCCTTTGATCCCTGATCTTGTTTTGGTACTGGAGGATATAGGCCTGATCCCCCCTCTGTAGAGGTAGGAGATTGTAATAACTTTTCTTCATTACTTTCCTGTTCCTTATTTTTTGATGTTTCATGCACAAGCCCCTCAAAATTTGACCCATTAGTTAATAGTTCTTTCATTTGTAACCAAAGTGGATATGCATAATTAGGGAGTTCCCCCTCACCATGTGTTTCCACATGTTCCCTCATTTTTTTGCCATTTTTTTTTCCAATCTGGTAAAGCTAGAGTGCCCTCCTCTGGAAACCAAGGACTAACTTTCTTAATGAAATCTAAGAAAAATTTCAATGTCTTTTCTGAAACTTTTAACCCTTTTTCTGCCAACATATGTTTTAAAACAGAAAGAAACATATCTTCTTGTTTAGACTCACTGTGCCCCATGGTGATTCCTCGAGCTTAACCGATCACTCTTTATCGGCGAGACCCGGGCTCTCTGGCGAGAAACTTCCTGTGTTTTGAGAAAAAAAGAAAAAGAGAGAGAAAGCTTACCTGGCCAAAGGGCCCTGTTTGGGCGCCAACTGTTGCCGACTGCTGTTGCCGGTAACTGAGACCAGCCAGCCCTCCTGGGGTCGTGAGTTTTTTTGATGGAGTTTTTTTGGCAGGAGAACACGAGGAAGCTGATGGCTTGTAGAAATGAGAGACAAATTTCCCAAATCCACAGCAACTTTATTGAACAGGGGCAGTGCTTATATAGCAGTCTTAGGAGAAGACAGAACAAAGGATTTGGTGAGGCTTTACAATTACATATGTTACTAATAGGTCAAAACTCATACATTAACCAGAACTCATTATTTATTTCATGATTGACAAGATACGGGGCACGCAGAGCAAAAAACCAAAACATTACAAAGTTTAGTCAGGAAATGAATTTTCTTTAAAGTAAAATGTAGAAATCTTAAGATAACCTTTACCAAGAAAATAACATTTAAGAAAAAAGGAGCATCAATAGTTTTTAACATGATCAATTAGTTTTTACTTGTTAGTTCTTAATTACAAGTCATAATTGAAAAGTTACAGGACACCGAGTAGTAATTGTTATGTCACAGTAGAAGTTTCTTGGCAGTAGATATTGGCCTTATATCTCTATTCTAAATCAAGAGTAAATATATCTTAATATCCTAAGGTTAATAGTTTTTTTTTAAGTTTTTATTAAAGTAAAGACCTTATTTTTATAACATTTTAAACTATTTATTAGTTTTTTCTAACTCTAACTACTAATCTAAAGTTTAAATCTTTGCTAAAAACTAAGAGCCGTTCCACTGCTTGCTCCAACTAACAGTTTTGTTTTTGTAGGACAATTTGGCTGGCGTAAAGTAATTTATCTTTTGCCTAACCTTGCTGGGAGTGTCAGGACTCAGGCATTCAGTGACTGCATAAAACTAAAAAAAACTGTTTAACCTGTTCCTTTACTTAAATAGGAAAATGGGGTTAAAGAGTCTTTTTATTTTAATTGTTAAAGAGAAGTTTTTACTTTATTTTAAATGAAATGATATATCTTGTTTTTATTACAGATATCACTGGAACTTGTTTTTCTTTTAGAGACAGTCATAGAACCATTACCACTATATAATTGTTCTGTTTTCTAATTTGTCACAGGTCTTTACATTGTAATGTATATTGTGAGAGAAGTCTATTTTTAAGTCTATTTCTGACTCAAGACTTACAGACCATTCTTGCTGCCAGGAAAAAGCCCTGTGCCCAAGAGAGACATTTTAGTTGCCAGTTACTGGCACATTCAAACAGTTTGTTTTATATCTATAAACTGGCCCTAAAAAAAGATCTTTATTGTGCTCAGTGTTATGCTAAGTCCAACACCAAAAAAACGTAATATCCTAAAAAAAATCTCAATCTTGGGGTGATCTTAGCCGGGTATTCTGCCAGTGACCTCCAGGGGGTCCAGCCCCACAGGACACATCTCCCCCGCCTGTCTTAAATATGATTTCTCATATTACTTTACACAAGCGACACTGGAGTGGGTGTGGCAGACACGCAGGTGGATGCCGCAATGCACCAATTGAATATACACCCGTGTCCCTCTCCAACCCCTCCCACCCTTCCCAAGTCACCATTTCAGTCAGTTTTCTGATGCAATCTTTCTGGTGTTGTTCTTTTAATATGCATCCCTCTCCACAAGAAATATTTATAACTGGGTTATTGGTACTAGTATCCACATATGAGAGATACCATTTGTCATTTGTTTTTCTGGGACTGTGTTACTTCACTTAACATGATGTCTTCTAGCTCCATCCATTTACCTGCAAAGTACATGATGTTGTCTTTCTTTACTGCTGCATAGAATTCC
>VZQC01013081.1:125488-208060 GCA_009823505.1 Rhizomys pruinosus | reverse complement strand
GGACATGTATTCTATCATCTTGTTTTTGTCTTGGAAGATTCTTCTCTCTCCTTCAACTGTAATTGACATTTTTGCTGGGTAAAGTATTCTGGGTTGGCATCCATAGTCCTTTAACACTGGGAATGCTTTGCTCCATGTTCTTCTTGCTTTCATGGTTTGCGGTGAGAAGTCAGTTGTAATTCTGATGGGTTTCTCTTTGTATGTGACTTGTTTTTCTTTTGTGCCCCTCAGAATTTTATCTTTGTTTTGGACATCTAGCATTTCCACTATGATGTGGTGTGGGGAGTTTCTTTTCTGATCTTGTCTATTTGGAGTCCTGTGTGCTTCTTGTATTTGAATGGGTTTGTCTACTTTTAGCTTGCGGAAGTTTTCATCTATTATTCTTTTGAAGATCTGATCAATACTATTCTCTTGAGATTCTTCTCCTTCCTTTATTCCTATGATGCAGAGGTTTGATCTTTTCACAGTGTCCCATATTTCCTGGTTGTTCCAGTTTTGTGTATTTTTAAATTTTTCATAATCTTTATTTGAGTTTTTTGGTTACTCTGTGTTATCTTCCAGATCTGATATTCTTTGTTCTGCTTCCTCCATTCTATTTCTGAGGCTTTTTCCTTTCTTTTCTTCCTGGTAGGATAAGTGTTCTATTTCCTTTTTCATATCATCCTGTGATTTCCTTAATATATCCATTTCCTTTATGAGTTTCTCAATCTCTTCTTGGTGCTCCTTACTTCGTTGGTTGGCCTCCTTTTCCAGTGTTTCTACTTCCTTAAAGTGTTGGTTTTTTCTCTCTCTCATTCTTTCTGGAGTTTGTCAATCTCTTCCTTTAGTTTGTTATTGTATCCCTCTAGGTCCTTTTTGAGTTTTTCATTCTCTCTCTTTACTTCTCTGAATTCCTCCTTTAGTTTGTCATTGTACCCCTCTAGGTCCTTTTTGAGTTTTTCATTCTCTCTCTTTACTTCTCTGAATTCTTCTTTATGTTCCTTAATTTCTGTGCATAGGTCTGCAATTAGTCCTCTAAGGTCTGTTTCTGGGGTCACCTCCAGAGAGATCTGATTGTAGCTGTCTCCTACCGGGTTGGTAGAGCTTGGTGCGGAATTATCCTGCACCTTTCCCATGTTGTCTCTTCGTAGTCTCCCTGGCATGTGGGTTTCCCTTTTGTGATTCAAATCCCAAATGCCTTTTCAGATTGTTGAAGGCTGAAAGCTTGTTTTATTTTGCTTGCTTCCTTCCAATGCTTTTTTTCCCCCCTTCCTTCCCTCCTCCTTGTTAATGGAGTGTTGACTTGTCTAGGTTTCAGGCTTTCACTTTTGTTCATATATTGGATACTGGAAGTCTCTTCCTTTCCTGATCTGAATGTTCTCTTTCTTTTTTTTTTTTCTTGGTGTTTTCGAGACAGGGTCTCCATATAGTCCCAGCTGTCCTGGAACTCACTCTGTAGACCATGCTGGCCTTGAACTCACAAAGATCCGCCTGTCTCTGTTTCCCAAGTGCTGATGTTCTCTTAATCCACTGGATACTCTCTCCTCAATTCCAGTTGTTGGCAGGGGAGGGGTATTCCTGAATTAGCCCACCCCGGTACCTTCCTGGAGCAGTGGCAGGCTGCTCCTGACCCCTGCCCTGCTCAGGACCGGAGTATAGCATCTGCACCTGACCCCAAAATCAGGATATCCTGAAATTAGTCACTTCTACAAGTGACCAGCACCTACAAAGTTGATGGCCCTCCCCAATTCCTCATGTCCTCAACATCTACAAACATTGTCTCAGGGAAAGAAATAGTTGGCATACCTTTCTCCTCTTGGCTAACTTTCTCTGAACTTCAATATCTATTGAATCCCTACTATAATTTAATTTTAAAATAATTAATTTTGTATGATTGGGGGAGGTCATGGTGTGATGAGTGTGAGTGTGAGCATACCAAAGAGGAGGTCAGAGGAAATCTTTTTGATGCCAGTTCTTTTCTTCCATCTTCAAATGGTTACCAGAGATAGAGCTTGGGGGATTGTGTGGAAATGGTTTTTATCTCCTTGCTTTTTAGCTACAACACAAAGAGGCAAAGTGTGGCATGTATGCACAAAATGTTTTCCATAAAGAATTTGCTCAGAATTCAACTTGGAAAACTCTTAAAAAGAGTGAACTAAATATTGAATAGATCAGTTACATTTAAAATATAGTTCATGTATTTCAAATTCTTTTTTTTTTTTTTTTTTGGTCTTTTCAAGACAGGGTCTCCCTGTAGCCCCAGCTGTCCTGGAACTCACTCTGTAGACCAGAGTGGCCTTAAACTCACAAAGATCCTCCTGCCTCTGCCTCCCTGGTGCTAGGATTAAAAGCATGCGCCACCATGCCCGGCTTCAAATTCATTTTTTAAAATATTCTTCAGAGTCTTTTATTTTTGGAATATGATGGTTTAAGTAATACCAAGTAATGTTCCCTGTGTTTAAGGTTAGAAATAAACAGAAGGGAAATAAGCACAGGTAGGAGCTGGATATTTCAGCAAGGCGGATTGTTTGATTACATTTCCTTGTCTTTGTCCCGATTGGCTTGTGTGGCTGTGGGGGCGGAGATGTCCTCCAAGCCTTTATAAAAGGTGGGTTTGTATGAGTCTTAAGATCAGGGATCTGGGACTGGAGAGATGGCCTAGCAGTTAAGAGCGCCAACTGCTCTGACAGAGGACCCGGGTTCAATCCCTAGCACACACATGGCGGCCAAGAGACATCTGAGACTCCAATTCCAGGAGAACTTCAGTTCCAGGGGAATCCAACACCCTCTTCTGACCTCTGCGGCATTGCATGACACGGGTGCACACATTTGCATGCAGACTGTACATTCATACACATACAGAAATAAATAAAAATTAAAAAATATATTTAAAAAAAAGATCAGGGATCTCCAAAGACCACCTGAGGGATGGGTACTTGGGTGATAGCTGAAGAGAGCAACGCCCCCCACCCTGCCAACTGAGATTGCCAAAGGAGTGTACAAGTGGAGTCTTTGGAGAACCTTCAGAACAGAAAGGGAAGAGTGAGTAAGACTTCCAGTAGAAAGCCTAAAGCTTAGAGAAGTCAACACTCCATAAGAAAGAGTAAAGGAGAAAAACAAATCAATCAAAGAAACAAGGAAGTTATCTGAAGGAGGCAAGCAAAGCAAGCCTTCAACACAGTCAAGAGGGATTCACATTGGAATACAGGCAAAGAGAAACCCATATTCCAGGGACACTACGAAGAGACAACATGGGAAAGGTGCCGGATAATTACACACCAAGCTGTACCAAACCTGTGGAAAATTCCTAGAGTGAGATTCCCCTGGGGATGGCCCAGGACACAGATATTAGAAGTACAATTGTGAAAATACTTAAAGAAGGCCAAGATTATAAAGAGGAAATCAAAGAATTAAGAAAAGAGAATGAAAAACTCAAGAAGGACCTAGAGAGAGAGAGAATGACAAATTTGGGAAGGAAGTGGAAACACTGAAAAGATCCCATGTTGAAAAACATAAGGAACCAACCACCAAAGCAAAGAGCTACAGGAAGAGATTGAAAAGCACCAAAAGGAAGTGGAAATACTAAAGAAATCAGAAGAGGAAATGAAAAAGGAAATCAAATACTCATCCAATCAAGAGGAAAGGAATGGAAAAAGCCTCAGACGCAGAATGGAGGAAGCAGAACAAAGACTATCAGACCTGGAAGATAACACAGAGCAAATAAAAAACTCAAGTAAAGATTATGAAAAACTTAGAAATACACAAAAGTGGAACAATCAGGAAGTGTGGGACACTATGAAAAGATGAAACCTCTGCATCGTAGGAGTAGAGGAAGGAGAGGAATCCCAAGAGAATGGTAATGATCAGATCATCAACAGAATAATAGATAAAATTTCCCCAAACTAAAAAAAGACAAAACAATACAAATACAAGAAGCACATAGAACTCCAAACAGACAAGATCAGAAAAGAAATTCTCCATGCCATATCATAGTTAAAACACTAGATGCCCAAAACAAAGACAAAATCCTGAAATCCACAAGAGAAAAACAACTGAACTACAAGAGGAAACCTATCACAATTACAACTGTCTTGTCAGTACAAACTATGAAAGCAATAATAATGTGGAGCAAAGCATTCCCAGTGTTCAAGGACAATAGATGCCAACCCAGGTTACTATACCCAGCAAAAATGTCAATTATAGTTGAAGGAGAGAGAAAAATCTTCCATGACATAAACAAGATGAAAGAATACATGTTCAGAAAACCAACCCTTCAGGGAATACTTGAAGCAATTCAAAGGACAGAAGAAAGAGCAAACATCCTAAGGCATCTATAAAGAAAAATCAATAAAATCATAACTGCAGAGTAGAAACCTAAACCAAAATTGCAAATGGATAATAAGGCAAAAGGATGCAACACAAACCTATCAGTCATAACCACAAATATTAATGGACTAAATTCCTCAATCAAAAAATATAGAATGGGAGATTGAATTAGGAAACAGAACACATCAATTGTATACAAGAAATACATTTTACCTTCAAGGACAGGCACCACCTAATAGTGAAAGGATGGAAAAAAAAAATATTCCAAGCAAATGGTACCAAAAAG
This sequence comes from Rhizomys pruinosus, assembly GCA_009823505.1. Lineage (NCBI taxonomy): Eukaryota > Metazoa > Chordata > Mammalia > Rodentia > Spalacidae > Rhizomys > Rhizomys pruinosus. Next base: position 203,469 of record VZQC01013081.1, on the reverse strand, counting down.
AAAGCAGGTGTTGCTATTTTAATATCAGACAAAATAGACTCCAAGGTAAAAGAAATCAAAGAGACAAAGAAGGCCATTACATTTTTATAAAAGGAACAATTCACACTGAAGATTTCACAATTATGAATATATATTCACCAAACTCTGGTACAACAAACGTAATAATGACAATTCTCCAGGACCACAAGGCACAGATTAAACCCAGTACACTCATATTAGGGGACTTCAATACCCCTCTGAACATTTTGGACAGGTCAACAGGACAAAGAATAAACAGAGAGTCATCTGAACTGAATGATATGATGCATCAAATAGATCTCACAGATATCTACCGAAAATTCCACCCTAATACCAGAGAATACACTTTCTTCTCAGCACCCCTCAGAACATTCTCCAAAATCGACCACATACTGGGACACAAAAGAAAGCTCCACAAATGCAAGAAGATTGAAATAATTTTTTTTCCATTCTATCAGACCACAGTGCAATAAAATTCACTAACAACACCAGGATAAGCCATATCTACAAGAACACATGGAGACTAAACAACACACTCCTTTTCTTTTATTTTATTTATTTATTTATTTTGTATGTGTATGAATGTACTGTCTGCATGCAGGTCTGTGCACCCGTGTCGTGCAATGCCGCGGAGGTCAGAAGAGGGTCTCAGACTCCCATGGAACTGGAGTTCTCCTAGAATTGGAGCTACAGACGGTTCTCAGCCGCCATGTGCGTGCTGGGGATCGAACCCGGGTCCTCTGCAAGAGCAGTCGGCGCTCTCAACCACTAGGCCATCTCTCCAGCCCCAACAACACACTCCTGAATAATGAATGGGTCAAGTATCAGATAAAGAAAGAAATAAAAGCATTCCTGGAACTGAGTGACAATGTAATACAACACAACAAAACCTATCTGATACCTTAAAAGCAGTCCTAAGAGGGAATTTTATAGTCCTGGGTGCCTACATTAGAAAAACAAAAGAGCACAAGTGAATGATCTAATACTGCAGCTAAAAGCACTTGAGAGGCAAAAACAGATGAACCCTAAATGCAACAGACAGGAATAAATAACAAAAATCAGAGCAGAAATCAATGAAATAGAAACAAAGAAAACAATACCCCCCCCCCAAAAAAAAATCAACTAATCCAAAAGTTGGGTCTTTGAAAGAATAAACAAGACAGACAGACCTCTAGCCCAGTTAACCAAAAGAAAGAAGGAACAACTACAAATCAATACAATCCGTGATGAAAAGGGAAATATCACAATAGACAAGGAAAAGATCCAGAAAATCCTATGGGAATACTTCAAAAACCTATACTCTACCAAGTTTGAAAACCTAGAAGAAATGGATGAAAATCTGCAATCCTAGGAATCACCAAAGCTCAACCAAGAAGAGATCGACAGCTTAAACAGACCCATAATATATGAAGAAATTAAAGATGTAATAAGAAACCTCCCAACTAAAAAAAGCCCAGGCCCATATGGTTTCACGTCAGAATTCTATAAAACATTTCAAAGACTTACAACCATTATTACTCAAAATTTTTAAAAGGATACAAACAAAGGGAATTCTCCCAAATTCCTTCTATGAAGCCAGCATCACTCTACTAACAAAACCAGGAAAAGATACAACTAAAAAGGCGAATTATAGACCCATCTCCCTACTGAACACAGATGCCAAAATTCTAAACAGGATACTGGCAAATCGCATACAGACCCACATCAAGAAGATCATCCATCATGACCAAGTTGGATTCATACCAGAGATTCAGGGATGGTTCAACATATGAAAATCAATAAACATTATCAAACACATAAATGGAATGGAAAACAAAAACCACACCATTATTTCAATTGATGCTGAAAAAGCATTTGACAAAATCCAGCATCCCTTCATTCTTAAAGTCCTAGAAGAAATTGAATTGGAGGGACCATTCCTCCATATAATCAAAGCCATATACAGGAAACCCACAGCCAATATCATCCTAAATTAGAAAACGATAGAATCATTCCCTTTAAAGGTAGGAACTCAGCAAGGCTTCCCCTTGTCACCATGCCTCTCCAATATAGTGCTTGAAACACTTGCTGGAGCAATAAGGCAAGAAAAAGAAATTAAAGGGGTTCTAATTGGAAAAGAGGAAGTCAAGCTATTCCTATTTCCTGATGATATGATTGTTTACTTAAGGGATGCTAAAAACTCCACCAGAAAACTCCTAGAAATGATTAACAGCTTCTGCAAAGTGATAGGATTCAAAATTAACCTAAAAAAAAAAAGTAGCCTTTCTTTACACCAACAACAAGTAACTGGAGAAGGAATTCAAGAAGACCTTCCCACTCACAATAGCCTCAAAAACAATAAAATACCTAGGAACGAACCTAACCAAAGACACCAAAGATCTCTACAACAAAAACTTTAAAACCTTAAAAAAAGAAATTGAAGAAGACATCGGAAGATGGAAAAACCTCTCATACTCATGGATTGGGAAAATTAACATAGTAAAAATGTCCACTCTACCCAAACTCTTGTATAGATTTAACACAATCCCAATTAAAATCCCCAAGAGCTTCTTCACAGGCTTGGACAAAAAGTCCTTAATTTCATTTGGAAAAACAAAAGAACCTGAATAGCCAAAACAACCCTGAGTGAAAACAGCAACACAGGGGGAAATCGCTCTACCATACTACAGGGCTATAGTCATAAAAACAGCTTGGTACTGGCACAAAAACAGAGCAGTTGACCAATGGAATAAAACTGAAGACCCAAACTTGAGCACATGCAATTTCAGCCATCACATATTTGACAAGGGAGTCAAGAAGACACAATGGAGAAAAGACAGCATCTTCAGCAAGTGGTGTTGGCAAAACTGGATCACCACTTTTAGAAGAATGAAATTAAACCCCTACCTCTTGCCCTGTACAAAATCCAACTCCAGATGGATTAAGGACCTCAACCTGAAACCCTAAACTCTGAAGGCGATAGAAGAAAAAGTTGGTAGCAGACTTCAAGACATAGACATAAGAAAAGACTTCCTAAATCAGACAGCAGCTGAGCAAGAATTAATAGATGGAGCAAAGAGCTGAACAATACTTCACAAGTGAGGAATTAGAGATGGCTGAAAAACATCTTAAGAAGTGTTCAACATCATTAATCATTAAGGAAATGCAAATGAAAACCATTTTAAGGTATCATCTTACTCCAATAAAACTGGCTAGGATCAAGAAAACAAATGACACCAAGTACTGGAGAGGTTGTGGGGAAAGAGGAACACTCATCCACTGCTGTTGGGAATGTAGACTGGTACAGCCACTATGGAAAGCAATATGGAGAACCCTTGGAAGACTTGGAATGAACTTGCCATCTGACCCAGCCTTACCACTCCTGGGCATGTACCCACAGGACTCATCTTAGTGCAGAGATACATGCACAGCCGTATTTATTTCAGCTCTCTTCACAATAGCAAGGAGCTGGAACCAACTCAAGTGCCCCTAAACTGACAAGCGGATAGAGAAAATGTGGTACATCTACACAATGGAGTTCTATGCAGCATTAAAGAATGATCACTTCTTGAGCTTTGCAGGTAAATGGCTGGACTAGAAGATATCATGTTGAGTGAAGTAACACAGTCCCAGAAATACAAATGCCGAATGGTATCCCTCTTCTGTGCATGCTAGCACCAATTACCTATGGCAAACTGAGCAACATCAATGTGATCTGAAAACAACTGTGCACTTATATTTTGAATCCTTTAAAATATAATAAAAAAAGAAAAACAACAACAACAAAAAAGACACCACCCACAATGAAACCTAACAAATAAGAGTATAGCAATCCACACATGTATGCTGACAAATAGCCATGATAGACTAGCATGTTATTCCATGCTGTGGTTTATTGACTAAGGATGTCCCTCATGTGGGGGACATTTTGTCCCTAGTTGCTGGTGCTGTTTTGGGAGATCTTAGGAGGTGTGGCCCTGCTGGAGTAGTCAAGCTACTTAGGACCTGCTTAAAGATTTCTTAAGCTTTCCAGGCTATTCAATATTTTTATGTTTCCTATGCCTGCTGGAAGATGTAAGCACTTAGTTTTCTCTTCCTGTTCCAGCCACGTTACCATGCCTCTCTGCCATGGACTCTAATCCCTCTGGAACTTGGATGCTTAAGCTGAAACAAACACTTCTTCCTAAAATTTTCCTTGGTCACTGTGTTTTATCACAGCAACAAAAAAGTAGCTAAGCCACATCCAAGTACATGTTTAAATAAATACCTAAGATAGAGAGGCAACAACATAGTGATTAACGCTGGAGAATCTGAATACATACATGTAGTAAAAAGGCAACAGATCCCTATCTCTCACCATGTACAAAAATCAATGCAAAATAAAATAAAACAAATGCATTAGTGTCAAGCTTAAATCTCTATCATTGCTAAATGAAAATTACAGGGAGGACACCAAAATATGTAGAAGAAGCAAGGACTTTCTGGACAAGTTTCTGATAGCACAAGAAACAATTCCAAGAATTGAAAGATTTGATTGTATGATTGTATGAGAAGTTCCTGTAAGGTGATGGCTAATTGGATAAAGTGCTTGCTTCATGAGTATAAAAATGAGTTCAGATCCCAAACACCTACATATTATATGTAGGCTAGGAGGATGTGTTTCTGTAACCCCAGGTTTGAGAAACAAAAATGGGATGATCCCTGGGGCTTCCTAGACAGCCAATCTAGTCAAAATTGTAAGCTCTGGGTAGGTTCAGTAGGAGGTTATTTCTCAAAGAATAAAGTGAAGAGCAATAGAGGAATGTACCTGATGTATCTTCTGACCTCTAAGAGACACATAGACACATATAGACAGACAGACAGAAACACACACGCGCACACACACACACACACACACACACACACACACACAAGCATATACGCACTATCCTACACAGTAAGGGAAGTGTCAGCAAGGTGATCAGATGAAATACTGCCATTCTGGTGATTGAATTTCCCCATTTTCATGTCCTTGGTGTTTCACATCATCATGTCCTTAAATTTCAGATAAAGGGATGTGACTGTAGAGGTATCTGAACTGAAGGTTCATATATACATATACATACTGCATCTTCAGTTTCCTTGCATGAGCATAGAATTTTACCGTATTTTAGAAGCATGAATGTGTCATTAGAAGAATACCTAATTCTGAAGTCGTTCAGGTTGGATACACTTGAGTGAGCTTTAGTAAATAAACTTTGTTCTGTAAAGTGGTAAATCTTATAAGGTCTCTTTTGTTCTTTTTGAGACATGGTCAACCAGTTCCATCTGGCCTGGAACTCACGATGTAGAGCAGGTTAATCTTGATCTCTCATAGACAGACACCTGCCTCTGCCTCCTTAGTGATAGGATTAAAGACACTCACCAACATGCCCTGTGAAAACATGTTAAAAAATCTTAAAAATAATGGTTGATATTAAACACTAAGAAATTTTTGTTCAATTAATTTTATTTTGGCACAGGAAATAAAAATAAGTAACCAATTCGATTAAAATATTCTAAAAGTTATTTGTAACAATAAGACTGCATTATAAAGGACACCCATATGATGGTGACTGTTTTGTATCATTGGTTCTTAACACAAATAAACAGAAGTCCCATTTATTAAGAGTTATAGAATGCATACCTTACATATTTCTGCAATTAAGATATTTAGAATAGAAATAAAGGTCTAGACCTTAAATGAATGTTCAGGGATTTTGACTCAATGTTTAACCCACAGTTTCAGGCTCAGTGATAGAATTCTATTTGATGGTGATGCAGGGCACATTTACTTTAATATTGTTTCAATTCTACTAATGCAGAGCCAAAGTCCACTATTCTATTTCTCTCACGTTTCTGGAAAATTCTTTAAGATTTCATATATGTTTGAAATTCTTGCCCACAAAGTCAAGTAATCCTACATAAAATGGTAGCTGAAATTTAATTCACACCATAATTAGTGACTGTTAATTTTCAGGGCATATCTTTTCTTGCTATCAGCTGTAGACTTGAGCCATTGTGTCCAGGCAGATCCTGAGGATGCTAAAACCCCATACCCAATGTGCAGTAATGTTTCATGTAACCTAACCATTACTCCTGCACCCTCTGAATGAGCTCTAGATGACACAACACTCACCAGAAGAGTTGACATACTGTAAAGGTTGGAGAATAGTAAATAGAACTTTTTGTACATGCACACTTCAGATGCAATTTTCTATACCTTTTCTTGATTACCATCCTGCATCACCATACACATATTCATATCCAGGTGCTGGGATTGCAGTCCTTTGTAACCATAAGCATGTTTATACTTCCTCATTCTGTGGGTGGCTCAACTCAGGGTATGAAACATGAACCAGTTGTGTGTCTCTGTGGATGTAATATATTAAATCCTGCTTTTATGAATGTTATGGTCTATTTCTGTCATATCCCTATTAAATTATTTTAAGGGTTGTGTAGATATATGTTAATATATTTGAAATTAAAACTATACATGTTTATGTATAATTTAATGATGGGGTAATATATATATATATATATATATATATATTGTATAAATGTAAGTGAATTTATATTTGATTTATTATTTTAATTTCATGTACATGAGTGTTATTCCTGCATGTATGTAAGTGCCCCTGTATCATGCAATGCTCCTGGGGCATCAGATCCTCTGGACCTGATGAGGAGGTAGTCATATGCCTCCTCCATTCCTCAGTAGGGAACTTGGGTCTTCAGTGGCACTGAGACCACAGCCAGGTTGCTGGTGTGGGGCCCAAATAACCCCCGCCCAAGTGGAACTAAAGGAACAGGCCTCTATTACAAAGAAGAAACACCTGAATTTCACATCAGATTAGAAACAAAACAAGCCGGGTGTGCTGGCGCACGCCTTTAATCCTAGCACTTGGGAGGCAGAGGCAGGCAGATCTTCATGAGTTCAAGGCCAGCCTAGTCTACAGAGTGAGTTCCAGGACAGCTGGGGTTACAGGGAGACCCTGTCTCAAAAAGACAAAAAAATATTTTTTAAAAAAGAAACAAAACAAATAAAATCCACATGCCAAAAGCACAAAGAAAAATAAACAACATGGGAAAAGCAAATAAGAAATCTCCACTAAACTCTATCAGTCTTGTAGAGGACTCCAACAATGAGAACTCTCTGGAGGCTACCCAGGACACAGATCTTAAAAGAACAATCATAGATATACTCAAATAAATCAATTACCTAATGGGAAAGAATGAACAACTCTGGAAGGAAATGGAAACTCTGAAAAAATCTCATGCAAAAGTGAAAAAGGAAACCAAAAAACTAAAAGGGGAGAATGGTCAACACCAGAAAGAAAAGGAAATATTAAAGGAATCTCAGGCTGAGATGAAAAAGGAAATTGAGCACTCATCCAGTCAACAGGAAAGGGTGTAAACAGGAAAGGGTAAGAGAAAAGCTAACAGAATGGATGAAGCAGAAAATACAATAACAACCCTAAAAGATAACCTGGAAGAACAGAAGAGCTCAAGCAAAGATTATTAAATAATTAAAAAACACAGGAGTGGAATAATGAGGAAATGTGGGACACCATGAAGTGACCAAAACTCCAAATTATAAGTATAGAGGAAGGAGAAAAAAATCAAAGGAGAATGGTATGGACCAGATCTTCAACAGAATTACAGAAGAAAATTTCTCCAAATTTACAAAAGACACACCCATACAAACACAAGAAACACATAGAACACCAAATAGACAAGATCAGAATAGAAACTCTACACACCATGTCATAATCAAAACTCTAGATGCTCAAAACAAAGTCAGGATACTGAAAGCCACAAGAGAAAATCAAGTTACATATAAAGGAAAACCCATCATAAACTCATAATTTTCCACGCAAATGATGAAAGCCAGAAGAGCTTGGACCAAAGTATTTCCAGTACTAAATGACTAAAGATAGCAACCCAGGTTACTCTACCCAGCAAAAATGTCAATTGTAATTGAAGGAGAAAGGAAAATACTCCATGACATAAAAAAGATGAAAGAATACATGTCTAGAAATCCAACCCTGGAGAAAATACCAGAAGCAACTCAGATGACAGAGGAAAGGAACAGCTCTCCCAAAGCAGCAAGAAAGAATATTTAATGAAGTTATATACCCAGAAATATAAACTTAGACCAAAAATGCAAACAGAAAATAAACTGAAGGGAAGCAATACATATCTCTTAATATTAACCCTAAATAATATTGGTCTAAACTCCCCAATCAAGAGACACAGACTGGGAGAATGGATTAAGATACTGAATCCATCTTTCTGCTGTCTACAAGAAACACACCTCACCTTCAATGACAGATACCATTTTAAGATTAAAGAATTGAAAAAATTATTTCAAGTAAATGACACCAAAAAGCAAGCAGGAGAATTCAAAGTAAAACTAATCAGAGGAGATTAATAGGGTCACTACATGCTTATCAAAGGATGAATCAACCATGAAGATCTCACAATCATAAATACATATGGACCAAAATTCATAAACACAATCCTGAAGGGCTTCAAGACACACATCAATTGCATCACACTAATAGTTGGAGACATCAATACTACACTGAGCATATTGGACAGGTCAACTGGACAAAGAATAAACAGAGAGACATCTGAACTGTACAATATAATACACCAAATGGACCTAACAGACATCTACCAAATATTCCACCCAAACAACAAAGAATATAATTTCTACTCAGCACCCTATGGAACATTCTCCAAAATCAACCTTATACTGGGAGACAGAGCAAACCTCAGCAAATAAAAAAATGAAATAATTTCATGCATCTTATAAGATCCTAGTGCAATAAAACTTAATATCAGCACCAGAAAGAGGCCTACTAGGTACAAGAACACATGGAGGCTAAAGAATACATACTGAATAAAGAATGGGGCGAAATAAAGAAGTAAAAACATCTCTGGCACTAAATGAAAGGGATGATACAACGCAGCAAAACCTAGATTAGATTAGAAGTAGTCCTAAGAGGGAAATTCATAGCCCTAAGTACCTACATTAAGAAAACAGAAATAACACAAATAAATGACTTAACTCTGCAACTAAAAACACTTGAGAGGCAGCAACAAATTAATCCTAAACCCAGCAGACAGGAAGAAATAACAAAAGTAAAAGCAGAAATCAATGAAACAGAAACAAAGCAAAAAAAATCAATTAATCCAAAAGCTGGTTCTTTGAAAAGATAAACAAGATAGATAAGCCACTAGCCCAGTGAACCAAGAGAAAGAAAGAGCAACTCAAAATTAATAGTGTTAGTGATGAAAAGGGAAACATCACAACAGATAAAGAAAGGATCCTGAAAATCATATGAGAATACTTCAAAAACCTTTACTCTATTAAGTTTGAAAACCTAAGAGAAATGGATGAATATCTGAAATTCTGGGAACTAACAAAGCTTAACCAAGAAGAGATTGACAGTTTAAACACACCCATAATATTTGAGGCAATTGAATATGTAATTAAAAACCTCCCAACTAATAAAAGCTAGGGCCCAGACGGTTTCACAGCAGAATTCTATAAAACATTTAAAGTGGTTGTACAACTACTCAAACTACTCAGAAGGATACAAAGAGAGGGAATTCTCCCAAACTCCTTTTATGAAGTCAGCATCAATCTAATACCTAAACCAGCTAAAGATACAACCAAGAAAGAAAGCTAAAGACCCATCTCCTTAATGAGCATAGATGCAAAATTTCTCAACAAAATACTTGCAAATTGCATACAGACCCACATCAAAAAGAACATCCATCATGACCAAGTTGGATTCAAACCAGAGATGCAGGGATGGTTCAACATACGTAGATCAATAAAAGTCATAAAACACATAAATGGACTGAAAGACAAAAACCACATGATCATCTCAATTGATGCAGAAAAAGCCTTTGACAAGATCCAGCACCTCTTCATGTTTAACATCCTAGAGGGAATTGGACTGAAGGGAAAATTCCTCAATATGATCAAAGCCATATGTAGCAAACCCACTGCTAACATCATCCTAAATGGAGAAAAATTAGAACCATTTCCCTTAAAGGCAAGAACCCGGCAAGGCTGCCCCTTAACTCAACTCCTCTTCAACACAGTGGTTGAAATGCTTGCTAGGGCAATAAAACAAGAGAAGGAAATTAAAGTAGTACTAATCAGAAAGGAGGAAGTTAAGGTATCCCATTTTGCAGATAATATAATAGTTTACGTAAGGGATGCTAAAACTCCACAAGAAAACTTCTAGAAACCATTAAGAGTTTCAGTAAATTGAAATTAGCCTAGAAAAATCAGTAGCCTTTCTTTATATCAACAGTGAACAACCGGAGAAGGAATATAAGAAGACTGGCTTGATGGTGCACACGTTTAATCCTAGCACTCAGGAGGCAGAGGCAGGCAGATCTTTGTGTGTTCAAGGCCAGCCTGGTCTACAGAGTGAGTTCCAGGACAGCTGGGGCTACAGGGAGACCCTGTCACAAAAAGACCAAAAAAATAAAAAAAAAAAAAGAAGAAGACCGTTCCACTCAAAATTACCTCAAAAATAATAAAATACCTGGGGACAAACCTAACCAAAGACACCAAAGATCTCTACAAGAAAAATGTAAACCCCTGAAGGAGATTGAAAATGATATCAAAAGATGTAAAGACCTCTCATGCTCATGTACTGGGAAAATCGATATATTAAAAATGTCCATTTTACCCATGGGCACAAATACAGACCGATTGACCAATGGAACAAAATTGAAGATCCAAACTTTAGCTTGTACAATTTCAGCCACCTCATATTTGACAAAGGGGGAAAAAATCCTCAATGGAGGAAGGATAGCATCTTCAGCAAATGGTGGTGGCAAAACTGGATCACCATTTATAGAAGAACAAAATTAAACCCCTACCTCTCACTCTGTACAAAAATCAACTCCAATTGGATCAAAGACCTCAACGTGAAACCCCAAACCCTGAAGGTTATAGAAGAAAAAGTTGGCAACAACCAACAAGACATAGGCATAAGAAAAGACTCTAAATCAGACAGCAGCTGCACAGGAATAAGGTCAAGAGTTGACAAATGGGACCTCATCAAACTCAAAAGCTTCTGTACAGTGAAAGAAACAATCAAGGAAGTGAAGAAAAAACCCACAGAGTGGGAGGAAATATTCACCAGTGATGCATCTGGTGGAGAATTAATGTCAATAATATATAAACTACTAAAAAAAAAAAAAGAAGTAATAAAACAAATGACCTACTCAAAAGATGAAGAAAAGAGCTGAACAGAGACTTCACCGGTGATTAAAGATGACTAAGAAACATCTTTTTAAAAAGTGTTCAACATCATTAATAATTAAGGAAATGCGATTGAAAACCACTCTCAGATATCATCTTACTCTGATACGAATGCCCAATATCAAGAAAAGACACAAAATGCTGGAGAGGTTTTGGGGAAAGTGGAACACTCATCCACTGCTGGTGGGAATGTAAACTTGTACAACCATTATGGAAAGCAGTGTGGAAAATCCTTAAAAGACTCAAAATGAGCCTACCACCTGACCCAATCATACCACTCCTAGGTATATACCCAAAAGACTCTTCCCATTGCAAAGATACATGCAAATCCATGTTTATTGCAGCTATCTTCACAATAGCGAAGAGCAGGAACCAACCCAAATTCCCCTCAACAGAGGAGTGGATGACAAAATGTGGTACATCTACACAATGGAGCACTATTCAGCAGTGAAGAAAGATGACGTTATGAACTCTTTGCAGATAAATGGATGGAACTGGAATCCATTATACTAAGTGAAGTAACAGAGTCCCAGAAAAACAAGAGGTGAATGGCTTCCCTCATTTGTGGATGTGCACACTAAATCCCCAGTTCAAAGGTGAGCTGGACAACAGTATTGTTATATTTCTGTTTAACTGAAAGCAACTATGTTGTTATAATGTAAATCTCACAATGGTCTCCAGAAATCCACCCACCACTTATTTTCAGGCTCTGTAATTAATGTATATGGGTGGAAAGAATGTATCCATATTTTAGAGTAATATAAAATTAAAGGAGGAAAATGTGATTTCCTAGACATAAAAAAAGACTGAGAGAATGATGGAGGATATTTATGGCAAAGTGCATGATCTTGGGATGGAGGGAAAGGGAATATGCCCAAAATGAACTTAAAAATGATGTCTGAGGGGGCTGGAGAGATGGCCTAGCGGTTAAGAGCGCCGACCACTCTTACAGAGCACCTGGGTTAGATCCCCAGCACCCACATGGTGGCCGAGAACTGGCTGAAATTCCAATTCCAGGAGAACTCCAGTTCCAGGGGAATCCGACACCCTCTTCTGACCTCTGTAACATTGCACGACACGGGTGCACAAACTTGCATGCAGACAGTACATTCATACACATATGGAAATAAATAAAACAATTAAAAAAAATGATGTCTGAAATACACAAAACATCAATAAAAGCATTTAAGAAATGAAAGATGACATCATGAACTTTGCAGGTAAATGGATAGAATTTGAATCCTTTATGCTAAGTGAAGTAACATAGTCCCACAAAAAAAATAAAAAAAATATGGGGACTGGTTTCCCACATTCGTGAATGCTAACACCAAACCCCCAGTTGGCAGGCAAACTGAGCAACTTTATTATTATATTTCTTTGTATCTGAAAGCAACTGTGCTATTATAATTTGAATCTCTTAATGGGCACTAAAATTGACCTACCACTTATATTACACATTGCAATTACCATATATGGGTGGAAGATGTATATTCATATTCTACAGTAATATAAAATTAAAGGGGAAAATCTCAAAGCATATTTAGGAATTACAGTACAGTTCATTCCCAGAGGTCATAATTTTGATACATATGTGTTGTTTATATGGGCATAATTTGGAATAGTACAAAGGGAAGGAAACAAAATAGTATTTTAAGCTTTGTAGAATAATTTTAGTATAATCCCTGAGTTATTGAAATATTATAATGTATAGCTTACATTGTAAACTTATTGTAAAATTTATATCAAATTCTTATAGAACCTTCAAAAAGGTACATTAAAACATACATCAACTTGCTATGTAATTAAAAATGTATAATTATATTTCTTTATACCTGCATGCAACTTTACTGTTAAAATGTGAATCCCTAAACGTGTTTTGTAATTAACCTATAGTTTATTTTCAGACTTTGTAATTTTGATTTATGTGTGGAGTGTATAATGCATATTTCAGAGTAATATAAAATTAAAGGGAATAAAAAGAGAGAAAAAAAAAAAAAACTGTTCAAAGAACTGACCAAAACAGTAAACTTCTGCATCAATAAGGTTTAAAAAGACTGAGAAAAAAAATGCAAGACAGGACTCAACATATATGGCAGAATCCATGAGCACTGGTGGGGTGCAGGGGATGTGAAGGCTGAGCATAGATGGGTGAATGGGTCTAAATTTGTTTAAGAAATGTTGTATGAAATGTGCTCAAAAATTAACTTTAAAAAAGTAAACAGAAAGAGCACAAATAAATGACCTAAAAACACTTGAGAGGCAGCAACAAATGTTCCCTAAACCCAGCAGAAAGGAAGAAATAACAAAAATCAGAGCAGAAATCAAAGGAATAGAAACAAAGAAAACAATACAAAAAACAAGCCAAAGACCTGATTCTTTGAAAGGTTAAACAAGATTGATAGACCTCTAGCCCAATTGACTAAAAGAAGGAAAGAGCAATTCCAAATCAACCAAACTAGAGAAGAAAAGAGAAACATCACAACAGATAGTGAAAAGATTCAGCCAATATTATGGGGATACTCAAAAACTATACTCTACTAATTTTGAAAACCTAAAAGAAATGGACGAATACCTGACATCATGGAATCCACCAAGACTTAACCCAGAAGAGAATGACAGCTTAAATATTCCCATTATAAAGGAAGAAATTGAAACTGTAATAAAAACCCTCCCAACTTAAAAAAATAAATAAATAAAAGCCCAAGTCTAGATGGATTCACAGCAGAATTCTATAAGACATTTAAAAAAGACCTACAGCCACTACTACTCAAATTATTCAAGTGGATAGAAACAGAAGGAAATCTCCCAAATTCCTTCTATGAAGCCAACATCACTCTAATACCAAAACCAGGCAAAGATACAACCAAAAAAGAAAACTATAGACCCATTTCACTAATGAACGGAGATGCAAAACTTCTCAACAAAATACTTGCAAACCTCATACAGGCACATATAAAAAAGATCATCCACTAGGACCAAGCTGGATTCATACCAGAGATGCAGGGTTGGTTCACATATGCAAATCAATAAATGTCATAAAGCACATAAATGGACTGAAAGACAAAAAACACAGGGTCATCTCAATCAATGCCGAAAAGGCCTTTGACAAAATTCAGCATGCCTTCATATTTAAACTCCTGGAGGGAATTGGAGCATTCCTCAACACAAAGCCATATAAAAAACCCCACAGCCAAAATGATCCTAAATGGGAAAATCTAGTAGTATTCCAGTTAACGTCAGGAACCTGGCAAGGCTGCCCCTTATCCCCACTCCTTTCCAATATAGTGCTTAAAATGCTCCCCAGAGCAATAAAACAAGAAAAGGAAATTAGAGGAGTACTAATTGAAAAAGAGGAAATCAAACTATCCCTTTTTGCAGATGACATGATAGTTTACCTAGGGTATACTAAAAACTTCGCCAGAAAACTTCTAGAAACCATCAACAGCTTCAGTAAAGTGGCAGAATACAAAATTAAATTAGAAAAATTGGCAGCCTTTCTTTATGCCAATAACAAGCAATTGGAGAAGGAATACAAGTAGACTTTCCCACTTGCAATAGCCTCCAAAAAATAAATTATCTAGGAACAATCTGACCAAACACATCAAAAATCTCTACAAAGAAAATTTTATATCTATCAAGAAGGAGATTGAGTAACATAATGGAAGATGGAAAAAAAAAAACTCCCTTGCTCATATACTGGAAGAATCATTATAGGAAAAATCACCATCCTACACAAAATAATATACAGATCCAATGCAATCCCAATTAGAATCCCCACAAGCTTCTTCACAGACCTAGAAAAATAACATTCTCTGCTACAACTGATTATTTATTTCTGGTTGCACTTTCCTTATGGATGCTTAACGCTACACAGTTAGCCCAGATTAACTAAGGTTTTTGTTTTCTTAAGGTCAGATGAGGATCTGGTACTCAGGGATCTCTCTGGGTTTTTTTGGGGGGGAGGAGGGGGGAGCCCCTTACTCCTTCCAGCTTTTCATTTATCTGTTCCATCCACTCAAGCACAAAATCAGGTCTTGCTAGACCAGGCTTCCTTTTCTGAAGCATGAGCAGACTTTCCTCTTTATAGACTGGACACTAGCTGAAGTCCCATTAGTGCCTGTCCAAGACCTCCCTGAATAGGAAGACTCGTGACCCACATTTGCAGAACATTTCAAGACATGACCCCATGCATAATCCCCTAAGACTTGGCTGACCTCTAAGGACAAGGAACAAAGTTACCCCTTTAGGTCCCTTGGCAAAATTGGTATGGACATTAAGTATGGTCGTTAAGCAACCAGAAAGTCTAAGCACTGCAGACATAAAACTTGAGATCTTAGTAAAAAGACAAAAAGAAAAAAGAGAGAGCACTGTTGTTTCGTTTGTCTTCAATTCTTACTGCAAATGCATCTACTCTGTGGCTGCCACTTCTTTTGGCACTCCTCCAAGACATGAGACACAGCTTTTTAACCTTTCAATATGGACTGAAGACTCATGTCTCTCCAAGAATCCTCCAAACCTTCAATGCTAGATGGGGACAAGTGAGATACCCAGGTGTGGACTAAGCAGCTAAGGGGATTTCAGTCTCATCAGAATATAGACTGCCATTGTTGGACCACCTGGGCTGTATCATGGAAGCAAATACAGGGGGATCTATCGAGACAGGACGCATGCTTACTGGAATTCATTTGGAGGACCATGGGAGAGAAAGACCCCAATGTGGAGCACGTGCAGTATTGATGGTTGCTTACGCTTGCCAAGGAGGAACAATCGAGCACTTCCTTAAGGAAAACATGACATCTTTTAGGGAAAAAACGTCCTCCAACTCAGTGACACCTGCACGTATGTATGTATATATCTATTTATATTTATCTATAAACTATGTATATAAAAATAATTAATTAATTAAATAAAAAGAAATTAACATCCTAAAGTTCATATTGAGAAACAAAAGAACATAGATTGCCAAATCTACCTTGAGCAAAAAGAGAAATACAGGGGGGAATTGCCATACCAGACTTCAAACTATATTATAGGGCTATAGTCATAAAAAACAGCCCGGTATCTGCATAAAAACAGGCCTGTAGATCAACGAAACAAAATTGAGGCTCCAAACCTGAGTACATCCAATTTCAGCCACCTCATACTTGACAAGGGGGCCAAGAAGACTCATTGGAGGAAAGAACATCTTCAGCAAGTGGTACTGGCATCACAACTTGTAGAAAAATAAAACTAAACCCCTACTTTTCACCATGTAAAATCAACTCCAAATGTATCAAAGACTTCAATATGAAACCCAAAACTCTGAAAATGATAGAAAGAAACATTGGTAGTATTCTACAAGAAATAGGCATAGGAAAAGACTTTCTTAGTCAGACAGCAGCTGCACAAAATATAATGTCAACAATTGACAAATGGGACCTTATTAAACTCAAGAGCTTCTGTACAGGGAAAGAAACAATCAAAGAGGGGAAGAGAAAACCCACGGAGTGGGAGGAAACCTTCATCAGTGATATATCTGATAGAGCATTAACATCAAGAGTGTATAAACTACTCAAAAAACAAAGGAGGAAGAAAACAAATGACCTCATCAAAAGATGGAGTAAAGAGCTAAACGGCATTCACAAACGAAGAAATAAAGATGGCTGAGAAACATCTTAAAATGTGTTCCACATCGCTAATAATTAAGGAAATGCAAATTAAAACCACCTTGAGATTTCATGCTACACAGGTAAGACTAGCTATAATCCAGAAAACAAAGGAAACCAGATGCTGGAGAGGTTGTGGGGGAAGGGGAACATATCCACTGCTGGTGGGAATGCAAACTCCTGCAACCCCTATGGAAAGCAGTGTGGAGAACTATCAAGAAACTGAAAATGAGCCTACCACAAGACCAAGTCATACCAGTCCTGTGTATATACCCACAAGACTCATCCTACTGCAAAGATACAGGCAAATCTAGGATTATTACGCCCCTCTTCAATAGAGAATTGTGGTATATATGTGGAGAGTATGTATTCATATTTTAGAATAATGTAAAATTAAAGGGAAAAATGTGAACTCCTAAACATATTTTAGAATTAGCATACAGTTTATTTTCAGAGGTCATAATTTTGGTATATATGTGATGTATATATAGGCATATTTTGGAGCAATACAAATAGGAGTGAACAGCAACTGCAAAAGGACTGGATAAAAGAACTGACTGAAACAGATAACTTCTGCCCAAACAATAATCCTCTGCAGAGAAAAACTTTCAAAAGCCTGAGAAAAAGATGCAGAACATGTATGGCAGAATGCATGAACTGGGGTGGGGTGGGGGCATGGAAAAGGGAGTGTGTCTAATTTGGATTGAGAAATGATGTATGAAACACACAAAACACCAACTAAAATATTTTATGAAAAACAAGGCGGGGCTGGAGAGATAGCCTAGCAGTTAAGAGCACCGACTGCTCTTGCAGAGGACTCGGGTTAGATCCCCAGCACCCACATGGCGGCTAAGAACTGTCTCTAACTCCAATTCCAGGAGAACTCCAGTTCCAGGGGAATCTGAGACCCTCTTCTGATTTCTGCGGCATTGCACAACACGGGTGCACAAACCTACATGCAGACAGTACATTCATACACGTATAAAAATAAATAAAATTTTAAAAAGTTAAAATGACAAGGTCAACTTACTTTTGATTTATTACTTTTAATTTATGTTTATAAGAATTTTGTTTATGTGTAGATAACTGCATCCATATAATGCATTGTCTGGGGAGGGAAAAATAAGGCATTTAATCCTCTGGAACTAGAGTTAAGGACAGTTGTTATCTGCCATGTGGGTGCTGGGAACCAAACCTGGTCCTCTGCAAGTGCTCTTAACCAGCAAGCCATATCTCCATTTTTTTCATTTCTATTTTTATTACTTCTAAAACTTGTATTTCGCAGGGTGAAATATAACTATACAACTCAGTTTGGACTGTTGGCTCAGGATAGCAGACAGGAGAACAATGGGTGGTCAAAGGACAAGCTGTGTAAATGGGCGGTTACATCATCTTAGGGTCAGTGGAAACGGTCAGTGTCATAGTCTGGACTTAAATGATCCCTGGAGGCCATGTGGTAAAGGATCAGTGGTCAGGCTTGGAACTATCTGGAGAATATAGAACTCTGAGGGGTTGGGGCCTAGAGGAAGGGAGTGAGATCATCAGGTCATGACCCTGACGTATACAGTGGGGCAGTTACCCTTCCCCTTCCTTTTCCCTTGCTGCCTGAACATCATAAGATGAGCAGTTTGGCTCCTCTTCACCTCCCTTTCCGGGATGTTCTGATCACCACAGGCTCAAACTTAGTAGAGCCAAGTGTCCATGAACTGGGAACGTGAGTTAGAGGAAGCTTTTGCTCATATGTGACTGAGCATTCTGCATTGTATAATTATAGAACCTAATCAGTCTTCACTTCATCAGACAACTTCCAGTTGTACCAGTAACATTTTGTCTCCAGTTGGTGGCACTGTTCTTAGAGTTCTTAGAAGGTGTGGCTGTGCTGGAGGAAGTACGTTATTGGGGGCAGGCTTAGTGAGTTTAACAGGCCTTGCGGTCTCCAGCCTTTCACTCTCTCTGCTTCCTGTGCTCATTGCAAAATGTGACCCT
This sequence comes from Rhizomys pruinosus, assembly GCA_009823505.1. Taxonomy (NCBI): domain Eukaryota; kingdom Metazoa; phylum Chordata; class Mammalia; order Rodentia; family Spalacidae; genus Rhizomys; species Rhizomys pruinosus. Next base: position 184,524 of record VZQC01013081.1, on the reverse strand, counting down.
CTGCTTGCTGCTCCAGCCCTGGCCACCATGCTTCCCGCCATGATGGAATCTGATTCCCTGGAGCCATCAATCGTAAGCTCAAATAAACTCTTTCTTTTATAGGTTCTCTTGCTCATGGTGGGTTTATCACAGCAACAGTAAAGTGACTAATACAGAGGGTTTGAAAGACCACCAGATAAAAGGAAAATCTGCAAGTCTTCTCTCACTCTCACCTTTGTCAAGTCAATTACTTGTATATTATCTCTGTATTCTTTGTACTCAAATTATTATTCTAAGTGCAAGAGAGTGCTTATGGAAACAATGGAAGCTAAAGTTGTTACTTCTGTTTTAAACTATTCTACATTATCAGGGAAGCCTTCATATCAAACAGGATTTATATTTCTCTGTTTACAAAGCATTGCACAGTCTTCAAAATTGAATTTTACAGTATTTAAATCTATAGGCTTTGCACGCATGGGAGAATGTACTTTGAAAAGTGCTTTCAGAGCTTCTTAAATATGGATAGGACATTCAATCATTTGTCTAAATTTCAGTGCAGAAAGAAAATGAATGAGCCTCTGTTCTAGGTCATATAATCATAAGTTTTTACTGGATAATCTTAAACAATGGAAGTTTCTGCTCAATAGCACAAGGGGAGACATTTACTCCAAGTATCAGTATTCTGCTTCTCCCAAACTTTTAAACAATGCGAATATTTGTAGCATTTTATTTAATATTAAAACAATGATAAAAACCATATTTGCAAATTTTTAAATGGAACAATACCATACTTGTTTATGTCACATTCATACATTTCTAGAAGCAAGTTTATATGGGTAAGGAATCATTCAGGGCTAATTTCTATGTATATAGATTGCATACAAATTGTAGATATAAAATGTCCATTGAAATCTAGGGCCAGGAAATCATGTTATATATCTCTTTTGCATCCTGCATATGAAGTGATTTACTCTCTCCTGGACTGCAGCTGAGATGAACCACGGTAAGCAAGAAGCAACAGGTCTACCAGCCATGGTTTGAAGCATATGTAACTGTGATGCACAATCAACATTTCCTCTATAGATGTTGACTGTTTTAGGACATGTATTACAGTGATGGGCAGTGGGGGCACAGCTATTTTTCTCACCACTATTGTGGTGTAGAAGTTGAAGTGCAGAGAGCCAGGACTATTAGCAGAATGACATATAGGTAGAAGATTGAAGAGATGAGGATTTAACCCTCATCTTTATGAGGGCAGAGCTAATACTCAGCACTCCCTTTCAATCACTGATCCATTCAACATTTATAAAGCATTTATAAGGCTACAGATTTAAGGATAAAACAAATAGACATGAATTTCATTCCAAAGATTAAACCTGAAGATATGCTATAAATATATATTAAGGAAGACATCATGAATTAATAAAACCTGTTTAAAACATAAAGTAGGGTGAGAAAAAGAGAGTTTCTCCACAAGTGTTCAAGTGGGCATTTTAAGTATATATATTTGAGAAAAATGTGTAATTATCCAAAATATGATGGTGTGGAGGGAAAGTGTTCTAAGAAGGAAGTGTGAAATAACCTAAATTTTAAAAAATCAAAATATATTGTGTTTCTACTACATTGGGATAAAGAAGAGGAAGAAGGCACAAGCCAGAGTAAAAAATATGCATTTAGTTCTAAATGCATTATAGACTGTAGGTGTTGAAAAACAGAGAATCGAACCTTTGTGTACCATGCAGAAAACCCCTTGTCAGAAGGAGGGGTTTGAGGAAGAGCTCAGAGGAACTAATAACTAGTCGCAGGACACTCGGAACAGATGGAAGATGACATGGAACTGAGTAGACATGTGGGATTCATTTGGACGGAAGTGTTGTTGGCCGCTCTGGTTCCATGATATGCTGGTTAGATTTATTGTCCATCTAAGATAGCCTAGACTCATCTGGGAAGAAGGACTCTCCATTTTCCAGATAAGATTGGTTGGTGCCCAAGTCTGTGAGGAATGTTCTTGACTGATGTTTGATCTTAGAGGACTTAGCCCACAGGATAAGGGACTGTTTCTAGACAGGTTAGCCTGGGATGAATAAAAACAAATGAGCTATCCATGATGCAGGGAGAGAGCCATTCTTCACCATTCCTCCTTGCTTTGGTCTTGAGTTCTTGAGTTTACTTCCTTCACTAAGGCCTGTGACTAGGAAGTTTGAAAACAGAAATAAAACCTTTCTTCTCCAAATTGCTTTTGGTCATGTTATTTTATCACTGCACCAGAATAAAATGAACCCACACACTAAATTAATTTTTTACAAATATCTGTAAGGTTCTAATGAAACATCTTTCATTGATGAAACACATATACTCTAGAGACTTGGCAAAGAGCCACTCTTCTGATAGTATACTCCTGTTTGAGTTGGTATTTGTCCCTTGAGGGCATTTCTCCTCTGTCATTATCATTGGGATATTTTCTGATATCAATGGGAATAAGCCACTATGGAGTAGGTAAGATTAAAGAGAAAAGCATTTATAAGATGTCTGCTTTATTAAATATATGTCATAGTACTTGCCTGTATTTTTGTACTATTGTACTGTAAATATATCACCAAAATACCAAGCTATTTATCAGAAAATTCTCATAAAGCTTTCTGTAATTCCCACTAAACACTATAAGTGAGGAACTACTTACAGGATGCTTGCATGTTGGACTTGATTGCTCTAAGATCTTGTTTTTATTTTTGTTTTTGTTTTTCCTAGTTTCTCAAGAGTTTTAAGTAAACCCACAGTGGAAGAGAAGGGTATGCTTTCAGTATTATCATTTAAAAACAGAAAGAAGAATATAACGCGCCAGGCCAGTAGGATCGAAAGGATATTCCTGGACAAACTGTCAGCCCATGAAAGGAAACAGCCAGAATTGACCAGATTCCAAGTCAACAGCTCCAGAGAGAGTGGACTGTTTTACCTCTCATCCACCTGTGCCCCTTTTCGAAGCCTAGGGAACAACCTGCGGAAGAGGGGGCGTGGTAGAATGTAAGGGCTGCGATTGGGGTGAATGGTGAAACTACAGCAATGTAGTCTGGACACTCATTTGATCAACTTGATTGAACAAACAACCTGTCACCCCCCACTGGATGGTGGGGCTGTAGGTGTTTGGGCACAACAGCCTGCAGATAGGTTTTGCATGAAGGATGCTTGTACTCATGGATTATCACTTATAGCTAAAAATGAAAAAAAAAAAACTGAGAAAAAGACACGACGGTTATGGCAGAATGCATGATCTGGGATGGGGGGGGGGAGGGAAAGGGAAATAAGCCTGAACTGAATTGGAAAAAATGTATGAAATGCACAAAGCATCAATAAAAAACTAATTTAAAAAATAAATAAAAAAAAATAAAAACAGAAAATTTTACATAAATCTCGAAAACACATCCAAGGATCTTAAGTTCATCTTATCTACTTTTAAAATATTTATTTTTATTTGTTAATTTTGTTTTATGTGTATGGCCTCAAGTCTGTGAGTGCACCCATGATGTGCAATTGCCATGGCAGTCAGAGGAGGACATCAGAGTTTCTGGACCTGGAGTTACAGGTGGTTGTTAGCCACTATGTGGGTACTGGTTAAACAAACCCAGGTCCTCTGCAAGAGCAGCCAACCTTTACTGAGCCATCTCTCCAGCCCCAATTTTATGTTATTTATAAAATATGCTAACTTTTTTCATGGATGGTGGCAGAAGACATCAGACTCCTGGACCAGAGACTAAGTATCTCACTGCAGCACAAGAGACAGAAACAAAATTTATACCAGATTTTCCTGACGACCACCTTCCATAGATGAGAGCAGGGATCCCAGACAGATACTGTACACTGAGTATCTTTCATTCCCATTTATAGTTGAGGCTTTTTTATTGTTTGGAATAGCTGAACCCAGGACACAGTGAGAATGAGAATGGGTTCCTTTAAAGTGAGTGTGAAGAACGTCTGCTCCTAGAGTTAGAAGACAGTACCTCTTCCTTCAAGGTTCCAGCTGCTGTGCAGTTCTGAGGGATGATTTACAGAAAACTCTGAGGCCTTTGATTCTTGGTGTAGTCAGCAAAAAACATGTCTCAACGTACAGTGGATTATTTCTTCCTAGTGTGCAGGCATAATTAAAGATCCAAGAGTTTAATTCAGTAGAAATATAAAGTACTTTGAAAGAATATATTAGTGAGGGGCTGGAGAGATGGCCTGGCAGTTAAGAGTGCCGACTGCTCTTGCAGAGGAACCGGGTTGGTTTTATCCGCAGCACCCACATGGGGGCTGAGAACCATCTTTGACTCCAGTTCCAGGGTAATCTGACACCCTCTTCTGACCTCCACGGCATTGCATGACACTGGTGCATAACCCTACATGCAGACAGTACATTCATACACATTCAAGAATAAATGAAAATTTAAAAAAGAGTACATTAGTGAGGCCCAAGAGAATCATGATTTAAGTCATAAGATTCCCCAATTACTTTCATTACTACTAGGATTATTGAAATGCTGGCAATTATTTCTCATCATAGTGTAATTATTTTTTTAAGATTCAAATTTTTTATTATATTTTATTATTTTGTGTATTTCATTTCTTTTTAAAATACTTTTATTGATGTTAGTACATAGTGTAATTTCTATAAGATTTCTACATACTTTCTTTTAAATTCACTTTAATCCAAACAACTTTACCTATTTCTGCCTACCTCATCATGTTAGCAGTAGGTAGTCTTCAGAAAACACACACACACACACACACACACACACACACATATATATATATATATATATATATATATATATATATATATATGGTTTCCAAATGAACACTACAACACAGACCTTGCAATCCAGGTTTTCAGTTTATAAAGACATTCAGTGCAATGTTGATTTTCATCAAAATTTATATTTAACATGTATTTTGGGGATGCCATCACATAATTTAAGAAACTTAAATTATAAAATGATTGAGGGTTGAGCCAAGATGCTAGAACAGGAGAAAACTCTGTTACATTTTTTCATCTCACTGGACCTAAATCAGAACATGAGGAAACAGCTCCCCAATGGGGCAGTGTCAGAGACAACACAATGAAATTACAGAGAAACTTAGAGACACTGTGTGTCCAGGATAGAGGGAGCTGCTCTTAGCAGCTGAATCCATTACAGCTCAGTCAGCAACAGACAAGTCAGGCCACAGAAGTGGGGAGACAGAGAGGCAATTGTGAAACTGTAGTGCACAGATAGACAGAGGAATTGTAATCTAAATTTAAGGATCTGGGAGCTTCTCTGCATGTTACTAAGTTGCATTACCAGTACACATGAATAAAGGAACAACCGGACTCAGCTTATAGTTTTAAGGACCTGAATTTTGAGAATCATTCCTCCACCTGTCTCATATAAGTGTGCTCTCCAGCAGGCCTTCATTCACACTTTTTTAAAGTCTTTTTTTAAAATATTGTTTTCAATTTTATTTATTTTTGTATGTGTATGAATGTACTGTCTGCATGTAGGTTTGTGCACCCATGTCGTGCAATACCGTGGAGGTTAGAAGAGGGTGTTGGATTCCTCTGGAACTGGAGTTCTCCTGAAATTGGAGTTACAGACGGTTCTCAGCCACCATGTGGGTGCTGGGAATCAAACCCGGTTCCTCTGCAAGAGCAGTCGGTGCTCTTAACTGCTAGGCTATCTCTCCAGCTCCCATTCATACTTTTATTGAAGCTGTATAGCCAACATTATTTGGGAAACTAAAGCTAGGGTCCACCCCTGTCGGAGAATCTTGCCTTTTAATTCTTTGGTCTAAAATACTTCATACACACATGAAGGAGACTTCTAAATTATTCTCATTGTTTTCAATGATAATACACCACTTTGAGCATTTTCCTAAGTTAAACAAGCACTCTCCCATCCAGTCACTATCATTGCTGGATATCAATGTGGGCTCCTTAGGGATCAAACTCATATGCCCAGACCACAAGAGCACATGGTGCAGGTAGCCTATGCCACACTATAAACAGCATCTTTCAGGTACAAAATTAAGTAAAAGTCATTAGTCTAGATTAAGTTCATAATTCAAAAGTCATTCCCAGAGTTTCTCCACTTTGTTCCATGGATGGATATTCACTGCAGACATTTCTGTGGTGTTGCTTGCTTTAGGGGTATTCCTGCAGGACTATACTGAGCCACAAGTTAAACATTAGCAGAAAAATAAGCAGACACATAGGCAGAATAGGATATTCAATTGCAAATAGGATCAGGGCTTCAGACAACGTAGTCATGGATTGTGGACAGTATGGGTCTTACTGTGCTCACTTCACCAAGCAAAGCTTGTTGCCCTGCCTTTGGCATGGTCTTTGAGGAGGAATTCAGATACACGGCAAAGCTTTGTATAGTGACTTGTGTGGTGTGTGTGTGTGTGTGTGTGTGTGTGTGTGTCTGTATTAGTACAGTGTAATTGTACTAAGAGAAATTCAAGACAGAACACAAAAGGTGTCCCAACCAGTTGTGCCCCTAAATCACTCCCATTGACCAACTGGCAGACAATGTGATAATAAGAAGGGGGTCCAAGGGCACATAACATAGGAAAATGCAGCAAGAAAGGCTGATTAGCAGAAGAAGTGAATGTTCTACCTTGACTGAATGAACATCTAGAAGAAACAATGCTTTATTTGATGATAAGCATTTCAGAATAAGAGCAGTTTCATCAATAGCATACACAAGGCCAAGAACTAATGGGAAGATGTTAATTCAATTTCTAAAATAACGGTGACCTTAAGCTACCATAAGCAGCAAAGTTGTCCTTCAGAACAAAAGGAGAAATAAGGACCTTCCAAGACAAGCATAAACTGATGCAGTTCATGACCGTCAAGCTAATGGGACACACAGTCAGGAAGTCAATACACAGACTGGGAAATCAGCTCAGCTCCTGAAGCACAGGGAAGTATGATTCTCACTAGCAGATTATTATCATTTGAAAAGTGGAGAAGAATCAGATTAACAAAATAACAGAATTAGCACACAGATCTCCATTGTTATCTGAATGAAAAAAGTCTTAATTCTCCAACTAGGACATGAAGTGGCTTATTGTATTATAAACAAGATACAACTGTTTGCTACCTGCAAGAAACAACCTGAAAATCAAAGCCATACATGAACTGAAACTGACCAGATAAAAATGAAATTCCAAGCAAATTGAACATGAAAGCAAACAGGAATAGTTTATATGCTTATCTAGTGAAGTAAACCTCAAATAAAACTAATCAGAAGAGACTAAGAAAATTGTTATATTATAGCTAAACTCAGAAGTACCTCCAAAAGATATTAACACATTTGTTCCTGTATTTCAAACCTCACAGAAGAAATATTATTGGACAAACATAGATAAACCTTCATACTATTATACTTAGTTGCCTACTCTTAAAAAGATACATATAACCAACACCCACCCAAAATGCAAGGAAGAAATTTCACAGTTAAATTAATGTACAGATCACATGAACTTAACAGAGATTGTTAGGATACTCCAGCTAACATATGCATATTATTTTTAGCATCTCATGGGATTCTCCTCCCAACGAGATCCTATTTTAGATCTACAGCAAGCTTACCAAATATGTCTCTTTAGATCCTAGGAGAATGGATGTCAAAATCAACAAGAAAAGTCAATGGAGACTGAACAATAACTTTCAAAGAATCAGTGGGTTATGGGGAAAATTAAGCATTCTTTGAATCAGAAGCAAAAATAAAGCATGAGACTTTGACGGATAGAGCAAAGGAGTGCCTAGATAAAAGCCAGCATTGAGTAAGGGAGATGTCAAGTAACTATTCTAATGACACATCTTAATGTCTTAGAAAAGCAAGAAAACAAGGCAATTTTAAACCTGTGAAATAAAAAGGAATTAATTATTACCACTGAAATTAAGAGACTAAAGGAGGAATAGGAATGATCATAAAACACATTTGGTACTTTGGAAAGATTAACAAAACTAGAAAACCTCTATCCAAACTTACTGATAAAGGAAAACCAAAACAATAGAATTTGATATAAAGAGTATATTACAAAAATATGCCCCAGCTGAGCACGATGGAGCACACCTTTAATACCAACACTTGGGAGAAAGAAACAGACAGATCACAATGAGATTGAAGGCAGTCTGATCTAGATATGAAGTTTTAGGCCAGCTATCACTACAGGGAGATGCTGAGTCAAAGAACCAAGAGAAAATACTACAATAAAATAGAAATTATAGATTCAAGTTGATATATTTCTAGTCACAAAGGACGTACCAGGATTGAGTTGAGGGAATATTGAACACATCTCATATGATCTAGGAAAAGTAATGATATTGATGCCATAACAAAATTTCTCAGTAAAGAAAACCATAAGACTGGGTAGATAAACCACTGGAATATATTTGACAAACCAACACAAATGTTACTCAACAAATTTCACTACTGGAAATGTAAGGCTTTATCCAAAATCAGTGTACAGATTCAATGTTTACCCAATCTCCAAAACAAATAAAATACAGGCAAAAAAGAAAATTATACATCCATTTCTTCTAGGTTTTCAAACTTAGTAGAGAATAGGTTTTTGAAGTATTCTTGTATGATTGTCAGGATCTTTTCATTGTCTTTTGTGATATTTCCCCTTTCATCACAGACTGTATTCCAGGGAATCACCAAAGCTCAACAAGAAGAGATCAACAGCTTAAACAGACCCTTAATACATGAAGAAATTGAAGATGCCATAAGAAACCTTCCAACTAAAAAAAGCCAAGGCCCAGACCGTTTCATGGCAGAATTCTATAAAACATTTCGAAAAGACCTACAAGCATTATTACTGAAACTCTTTAGAAGGATACAATCAGAGGGAATTCTCCCAAATTCCTTCTATGAAGCCAGCATCACTCTATTACTAAAACCAGGCAAAGATACAACTAAAAAAGAAAATTATAGACCCATCTCCATAATGAACACAGATGTCAAAATTCTAAACAGGATACTGGCAAATAGCATACAGACCCACATCAAGAAGGTCATCCATCATGACCAAGTTGGATTCATACCAGAGATGCAGGGATTGATCAACATATGAAAATCAATAAACATCATCAAACACATAAATAGAATGAAAGACAAAAACGACACCATCATCTCAGTTGATGTTGAAAAAGCCTTTGACAAAATCCAGCATACCTTCACGCATAAAGCCCTAGAAGGAATTGGATTGGAGGGATCATTCCTCATGTAATCAAAGCCATATACAGGAAACCCACAGCCAATATCATCCTAAATGGGGAAATGACAGAAACATTCCTTTTAAAGGTATGGACTCGGCAAGACTGCCCCTGTCACCACTCTTCTTCAATATAGTGTTTGAAACACTTGCTAGAGCAATAAGGCAAGAAAAGGAAATTAAAGGAGTACTAATTGCAAAAGAGGAAGTCAAGCTATCCCTTTTTGCTGATGATATGATTGTTTACTTGAGGGATGCTAAAACTTCCACTACAAAACTCCTGGAAACAATTAAGAGCTTCAGTATAGTGGCAGTATATAAAATTGACCGAGAAAAATCAGTAGACTTTCTTTATACCAACAACAAGCAACTGAAGAAGGAATACAAGGAGAACTTCCCACTCACAATAGCATCTAAAACAATAAAATATCTAGGAAAAAAACTAACCAAAGACACCAAAGATCTCTACAACAAAAATTTTGAACCCTTGAAGAAGAAAATTGAAGAAGACATCAGAAGAAGGAAAAACCTCACACACTCATGGATTGGGAAAATTTATATAGTAAAAATGTCCATTCTACTGAAACTCTTGTACAGATTTAATGCAATCCCAATTAAAACCCCTAAGAGTTTCTTCACAGGCTTGGAAAAAAAGTCCTTTATTTCATTTGGAAAAACAAAAGACCCCAAACAGCCAAAGCAAAATTGAGTGAAAAGAACAATACAAGGGGGATCTCTATATCAGACTTCAAGCTATACTACAGGGGTATAGTCATAGAAACAGCTTGGTACTGGCAAAAAAACAGACCTGTTGACCAATGGAACAAAACTGAAGATCCAAACTTGGGCACATACAATTTTAGCCACCTCATATTTGACAAGGGGGGCAAGAAGACACAATGGAGGAAAGAAAACATCTTCAGCAAATGGTGTTGGCAAAACTGGATCACCACTTGCAGAAGAATGAAATTAAACCCCTACCTTTCACCCTGTACAAATGTCAACTCCATATGGATTAAAGACCTCAGTGTGAAACCCCAAACTCTGAAGGACATAGAAGAAAAAGTTGGCAGCAGACTACAAGACACAGGCATAGGAAAAGACTTCCTAAATCAGACAGCAACTGTGCAAGAAATAAGGTGGGCAATTGACAAATGGGACCTCATTAAACTCAAAAGCTTCTGCACATCAAAAGAAACAATCAAAGAAGTGAAGAGAAAACCCACAGAGTGGGAAGAAACCTTCACCACAGATATATCTGACAAAGCATTGATTTCCAGAGTATATAAACTACTCAAAAAACAAAGAACAAAGAAAACAAACCCCAGTGAGTCCTTTGGACAGGTCAACAGGACAAAGAATAAACAGAGGGACATCTGAATTGAATGGTATGATACACCAAATGGAACTCATAGACCTCTAACAGATATTCCACCCTAATACCAGAGAATACACTTTCTACTCAGCACCCCACGGGACATTCTCAAAAATTGACCACATGCATTCTATCAGACCACAGTGCAATAAAGCTCAACATCAACACCAGGATAAGCCCTACTGCCTAGGAGAACACATGGAGACTAAACAACACACTCTTGAATAATGAATGGGTCAAGGAAGAGATAAAGAAATAAAAGCATTCCTGGAACTGAATGACAATGACAATACAACACAACAAAACCTATGGGATACCTTAAAAGCAGTCCTAAGAGGGAAGTTTATAGCCCTGGGTGCCTACATTAGAAAAACAGAAAGAGCACCATTAAATGTTCTAACACTGCAGCTAAAAGCACATGTGAGGCAACAACAGATGAACCCTAAACGCAACAGACTAGAAGAAATAACAAAAAATCAGAGCAGAAATCAATGAAATAGGAACCAAAAAAAAAGATATAAAAATCAATGAATGCAAAAGTTGGTTCTTTGAAAGAATAAACAAGATAGACAGACCTCTAAACCCAGTTAACCAAAAGAAAGAAGGAACAACTCCAAATCAATAGAATCCATGACGGAAAGAGAAATATCACAACAGACAAGGAAAAGATCCAGAAAATCATACAGGAATACTTCAAAAACCTATACTCTACCAAGTTTGAAAATCTAGAGGAAATGGATGAATACCTGAAATCCTGGGAATCACCAAAGCTCAACCAAGAAGAGATCAACAGCTTAAACAGACCCATAATACATGAAGAAATTGAAGATGTAATAAGAAACCAACCAACTATAAAAAGCGCAGGCCCAGATGGTTTCATGGCAGAATTCTATAAAACATTTCAATAAAATTTACAAACATTATTCCTGAAAGTGTTTAGAAAGATACAAACAGAGAGAATTCTCCCAAATTCCTTCTATGAAGCCACCATCACTGTATTACCAAAACCAGGCAAAGGTATAACTAAAAAGGAGAAATATAGAACCATCTCCCTAATGAAGACAGATGCCAAAATTCTAAACAGGATACTGGAAAATCACATACAGACCCACATCAAGAAGATTATCCATCATGACCAAGTTGGATTCATACCAGAGATGTAGGGATGGTCCAACATACAATAATTAATAAACATCATCAAAAACATAAATGGAATGAAAGACAAAAACCACACCATCACCTCAATTGATGCTGAAAATGCCCTTGACAAAATCCAGCATCCCTGCATGCTTAAAGTCCTACAAGGAATTGGATTGGAGAGATCATTCCTCAATGTAATCAAAGCCATATATAGGAAACCCACAGCCAATATCATCCTAAATGGGGAAATGACAGAAACATTCCCTTTAAAGGTAGGAACTCAGCAAGGCTGCCCCCTGTCACCACTCTTTTTCAATATAGTGCTTGAAACACTTGCTAGAGCAATAAGGCAAGAAAAGGAAATTAAAGGAGTACTAATTGGAAAAGAGGAAGTCAAGCTATACCTATTTTCTGATGATATGATTGTTTAATTATGGGATGCTAAAAACTCTACCAGAAAACTCCTAGAAACGATTAACAGCTTCAGCAAAGTGGCAGGATACAAAATTAACCTAAAAAAAAAAAAATCAATAGCCTTTCTTTACCCCAAAAAAAAAAAAAAAAAAAAAAAAAGCAAATGAGAAAGAATTCAAAGGACCTGTCCCACTCACAATAGCCTCAAAAACAATAAAATACTAGGACAAACCTAACCAAAGACACCAAAGATCTCTACAAAAAAATTTAAACCTTTAAAGAAAGAAATTGAAGAAGATATCAGAAGATGGAAAAACCTCCCATGATCATGGATGGTAAAATTAACATAGTAAAAATGTCCATTCTACCAAAACTCTTGTATAGATTTAACACAATTCCAGTCAAAATCCCCACGAGTTTCTTCACAGGCTTGGAAAAAAACAAAGTCCTTAAATTCATTTGGAAAAACGAAGGACCCCGAATAGCCAAAACAACCCTGACTGAAAAGAGCTACACGGGGGGATCTCTATACCAGACTTCAAACTATACTAACAGGGCTATAGTCATAAAAACAGCCTGGTACTGGCACAAAAGCAGACCTGTTAACGAATGGAACAAAACTGAAGATCCAAACTTGAGCACATACAATTTCAGCCATCTCATATTTGACAAGGGGCCAAGAAGACACAATGGAGAAAGGACAGCATCTTCAGCAAGTGGTGTTGGCAAAACTTGTAGAAGAATGAAATTAAACCCCTACCTCTCTCACTGTACAAAAGTCAACTCCAGATAGATCAAAGACCTCAACGTGAAAGCCTAAACTCTGAAGGCCATAGAAGAAAAAGTTGGCAGCAGAGTACAAGACATAGGCAGAGGAAAAGGCTTCCTAAATCTAACAGCAGCTGCACAAGAATTAAGGTCGACAATTGACAAATGCGACCTCATTAAACTCAAAAGCTTCTGTACATCAAAAGAAACAATCAGGGAAGTGAAGAGAAATCCCACAGAGTGGGAGGAAACTTTCCCCACAGAAACATCTGATAATGCATTGATTTCCAGAATATATAAACTATGCAAAAAAAAAAAAAAAAAAAGAAAGAAAACAAATAATCCACTCAATAAATGGAGCAAAGAGCTGAACAGAGACTTCACAAGTGAGGAATTAGAGATGGCTGAGAAACATCTTAAGAAGTGTTCAACATCATTAATCATTAAGGAAATGCAAATTAAAACCATTTTAAGATATCATCTTACTCCAATAAGTCTAGCTAGGATCAAGAAAAGAAATGATACCAAGTACTGGAGAGGTTGTGGGGAAAGGAGAACACTCATCCCCTGCTGGTGGGAATGTAAACTCGTACAGCCACTATGGAAAACAGTGTGGAGAACCCTTGGAAGACTTGGAATGAACTTACCACCTGACCCAGCCATACCACTCATAGGCATGTACCCTCAAGATTCACCCCACTGCAGAGATACATGCACGATAATGTTTATTTCAGCTCTCTTCACAATAGCAAGGAGCTGGAACCAACCCAAATGCCTCTCAACTGATGAGTGGATAGAGAAAATATGGTACATCTACACAATGGAGTTCTATGCAGCAGTAAAGAAAGATGACATCATGAGCTTTGCAGGAAAATGGCTGTTGCTAAAGGACATCATGCTGAATGAATTAACACAGTCCCAGGAAAACGACGAATGGTATCCCTCATTTGTGGATGCTAGTGCCAATTACCTAGTTTTCAGTATTTCTTGTGCATGGCCCCTTGAGCTTTTGTCCAAAGCAGTTGGGAGTGATGCATATTGGAAATAACAACAAGAAAAACAACAGAAAGGACTGCATCAAAGAACTGACTGAAACAGTGAACTTCAGCTCAAAACAGTCGATTAGTCAACTTTCACATGGAGAATATTGAGAAGGACTGAGAAAGAGATGAAAAGCATGTTTGGCAGAATGCATGAGCTCTGGTGGGGTGGGGGGATAGGGTGGGGGACATGGGTCTAGATTTGATTAAAAAATATAAATAAATAAATTTAAAATATAAAAAATAAAAAATAAAACAAATGAATCACTCAAAAGATGGAGCAAAAAACTGAATAGTGACTTCACAAGTGAGGAATTACAGATGGCTGATAAACATCTTAAAAAGTGTTCAACCTCTCTAATAATTAAGGAAATGCAAATTAAGCCCACTTTAAGATATCATCTCTCTGGCTAAGATCAAGAAAACAAATGATACCAAGTGTTGGAGAGGTTGTGGGGAAAGGGGAACATTAATCCATTGCTGGTGGAAATGTAAACTTGTACAGGAACTATGGAAAGCAGTGTTGGAAGACTTAAAATGAGCTTAGCACCTGACCCAGTCATACCACTCCTGGGTATATACCCACAAGACTCTTCTTACTGCAGAGATATATGCACAGCTATGTTTATTGCAGCTCTGTTCACAATAGCAAAAAGCTGGAACCAACCCAAATGCTCCTCAACTGATGAGTGGATAGAGAAAATGTCGTAAATCTACACAATGGAGTTCTATGCAGCAGTAAAAAAAGACAACATCATGAACTTCGTAGGTAAATGAATAGAACTAGAAGATATTATATTAAGTGAAGTAATACAGTCCCAGAAAAACAAATGATGAATGGTATCCCTCATCTGTGGATGCTAGCACCAATAGCCTAGTTGTAAATATTTCTAGCACCAATAACCTAGTTGTAAATATTTCTTGTTGGAAAGAACAACAACAACACCAACAACAGAAAAGAGTGCATCAAAGAACTGATTGAAACAGTGAATCTGGTTGGGTGGGGGGGGGTTGAGAGGGGGACACGGGCCTAGATTTGATTTGTAGCATAATCTTGTACAAAAATATTTATTGTTTTATAAAACTATAAATTTTAAAAAATGAAAAGAAAACATGAAAAAAGAAAAGTATAGATTATTATCTATATAATGAATATAGTGAATATAGATACAAAATTTTATGAACCAAATTCAGCTCATGTCAAGTTTAACACTATGATGAAGTGATCTGTAAGGCAAGAACATTGGATGGTTTGACATACACAAACTACCATGTGTAGTAGAACCAGGACAAGAAATTATAGGCATAAATATAAGGAACAGAAAAATTAATTTATGGAATTTAATATTAGCCACTACCAACAAATGATTGTATTTTGACAAATTTTCAAAATATTTTAATTTTTCAGACATAAAAATTTACTTGTTATATACTGTACAAGAGCTTTTTATTTGAATATATAATTTTCAAAAATTTTCCCACTGTGTAGCTTGTATTTTCAAGTTCTTTATAGACTCTCTGAGCTAAGGTTTGAATTTTCTGAAGTATAATTACTTATATTTTTCTTTTGAATTGGGTTGTTGTCTAAGAAGTCTTTGTTTGCTCCTAAATACTGAAGATTTTGCAATATAAGCTTCAGTCTTATGACATTACATTTCCTTTTCCACTTAGCTTTAAAATGGGAGACCTAATTTTGTATTCCTTTGCTTATTTATTTATTTAAAGCACTGATTTTAAGATTTGCTCTTTTGATTCCAGCAAGATGGCTGGAGGGGTTAAGGGAAGGTGCTTGCAGCCAAGTGAAGATGTCATGACTTGCATGGTGGAAGGAGAGAAACAACTCCTGGGAGCTGTCCTCTGACACCCCATCAGATGTGAAATGAGATGCACACAGACATAGACGGACACCAACAAATATACTCTCATACAGTGAATAAATAAGTAAATAAATCATTGTAATATTTTAATGCTTCAACAGCTTTAATTAAAGGATTAAAATTCATACTTGTTCAAATAAAAAAAAGAGATAAGATTTCAAAAACACTACCTAGACTGCCTAAAACTCACATTGTAGCTCACACTTATCTCAGTCTCACTATGCGCCTGACTCAATTTCACTGGCCTGCATCCCCATGCCTGATTCACAATTATTTTTTTAGTTGGTAATAAATATGGAGATGTATTGGGGATTCTGTTTTCTGTTCTGTGGATACTACTTTGGAAAATGTAAAATAGGCCACCAATGCTAATGTTATATGTCAGAAATGTAGACATTATAAAACCTGACACTTGTGCTGGAAAAACTGGATCACCATTTGTAGAACAAAAAGACACCAAAAGCTAGAGAGGTTGTGGAGAAAGGGGAATACTCATCCACTGCTGGTTGGAATGTAAACTCATACAACCACTGTGGAAAACAGTGTGGAGAACCCTTAAAAGACGTAAGATGAATAACACTATTGTTATATTTCTTTCTATCTGAAAGCAACTGTGATGTTGTAACATGAATCTCCTAATGGGCCCTAGAATTAATTTATTTTCAGACATAGTAATTAATATATATGTGTGTGGAAGGTATACATTCATATTTTAGAGTAATATAAAATTAAAAGGAAAAAATTGTGAATTCCTAAACATATTTGGAGTTAACATACAGTTTATTCCTGGAGGACATAATTCTGGTACATGTATGACTTTTATATAGGCATATTTTGGAGCAATAAAAATGTGAGTGAGCAACAACAACAAGAGGACTGGGTCAAAGAATGGATTGGTAAAGTTAAATTCTGCCCCAAACAATAAACCTCTGAAGAGAAAAATTTCAAAAGACTGAGAGAAAGATGCAGGACATGTATGGCAGAATGCATGAACCTGGGTGGGGGGAAGGGAAAGGAGAATATGTCTAAATTGAACTGAAAAATGATGTATGAAATACACAAAACATCAATAAACATATAAAAAACTGATGCTTTTTTATTTTTATTTTATTGAAGATTTGTATATTTCATGCATTATATTTTAGTCCAATTTAGACACATTCCTCTCTCTCCCTGCTTCCCACCCCACCCTAGTTCATGCCTTGACATTTTTAAAGAGACAGTACATTCCAGTTTTTTCAATATTCAATAAAATTGTGTGTAATATTCCCTCATACAATGGAGTGTGATGCACACAGAAGGCAACAACTGGCTAAGTTTTAGAGAATAAGAGACTCCAGAGTGCATGTCCATGGATTGGATTCCTATATTAAACCTCACTCACTCAGGTACCATTATGGAAGATTGTTACATCAGGGAGGGCAAAAAGCCAAGATGGCACAGGCCAGAAAGACCCTCCTTTCTTTTCTGGTCAGGGCAGATTCCCATGAGACCTCTGGACCTGAGACCCACCTCCAGATCTGAGCCCCTGACCTGGCTTAATTGGCCAGATTCCAACAGGTTACCATCTCCCCTCCCCCTTATGAAAGGCTCTCCCTGCCTCTCAGGATGGTCCTCAGGAGGTCGAGGGCATGGATTCTCCTGAGAGACCGCATTTCTTAGAATAAATGTTGACCTTTATTTACCTTTTAATTCAGACTGATTCAGCCTTTTCTTAGTATTGGTTATACATCTCAAAGAGGAGGAGGGAAGATTATTAAAATCTGTGTGATTATAAGGGAACAGAAGTTTTTTGGCCTCTGAGCACTTGCTCATATGAATTGACAGCAATGGTGACAGCATGCACAAGACCCATGCCAACGCATTCAGACGAAAACCATGGCCATAGAAACAGGTAGGCAATCCCTAACTCTAGCCCAGGTATTGTTGGCAACTGATAACTGCAGGGTGAGGGAGAGCTGATCTTTAAGTGAGTGACTCTTGATAGGCTGACTAGACTCCAGTGGATGAACCTGCAAAACAGACATCTGGGTACAAATGCTTCGTTGAATGGGACTTAACATAGATGACAGAATGCATGATATCCAGTGGTGGCGCCATGGGGGGCACAGAGGGATGATGGGATCTAAATTTGAATCAGGCTTCCTACATGAAATTCACAAAACTAAAAAAAAATAAAATAAAACTTAGAAGGTATGTGTCACATGACTGTTTTATTCTCATCACACTTACCTAGGCTCTTTCTTTTACCATCTCATTTTCTCATTAGCTTTACTTGGGCTGACATCTGTATGAGAAGGACTGAGGATAAAATGTGTCTTTATGTGTCAAACACAATGGATTAGTGTTTGTGGGAACGCTGTTCTGCAGAAGCTCTTAGGAGGCCAGCTACCAACCCCCAGCCCTAAGGCTGGAATCCTGCTGATTTCCTGCTTGCCTGTCTGGTGCCACACTGTCCTTGACTCTTTGGACAAAACATTGTCTCATTCCTGTCGTGATCTGGAGTATATGATGCAAAATCCTGTATGCCCCAACCCCCAGCTGGTCCAGCATAAATACCCCGGATTACGGTAATAAAGCTGAGTTATTCCTTAATGGAATTCTTCCCAGTCTCATTCTTGAGTCCTTCCTTTCCTTGTCCTTTTCTTGTTCTTCTTTTCTTTCTTTCTTTCTCTTCCTGCTCTTCCTAAACCCCCTCTCCCTCTCTACCAGGGCTAAGACCCCAGTCATTGGCCAACTGACTGGGGTGATCTGGGAGCTTACAGTCTTGGAAACTGAGAGCTCTGGTCAAAGGGAGGAAGAACATCTGAAAGGCTACAACCATTATTTTTAACTAGTTTAGAGGTGATTGCCTTGTAAACAGGGATCAGTTATAAGGGAACAAGATAGACTCCATTTTGTGGAAATACATCATTTCCAAGAAAAAGCCCCCCCCCCCTCAGATTCCAGGAAAAAACACAGAATATCTCAATAGCTAGTAGGGGAGTACCAAAGCTTGTTTGTTGAAAATAGCTAACAGGGAAAGACCAAAGGTTAAAAAAACATGTTTACTCTTCCACCAGGATGTACTCAGTGAGTAAAATCTCCATCCACAGCCCCACCAAATCCAACCTATCAGTTTAAAAAAATCATGCTTCCTCAGTCACAATGAATCAATAACAAAATGCCAAAACTGAAAAATTCCCCGTTTGTGGTTTTCCCTTTTTGAAAACCCTAACTCTCCTAGACCAGGGCTGCTCTTTCCTCTCTGCTGTGTCGGACAGGATTGCAGCCCAAGCTGGAGCTTGAATAAAGACTCTCTGTGTTTGCATCAGAGCTGTGTGTCCTGGTGGTCTTTGGGGGGTCTCCTGTCCTGGTCGTCTTTTGGGGGTCTCCGTGATTTGAGCATTACATATGGGGGCCCATCTGGGATCCCCCAGACCCTCAGGACCCTGACCTCAAAGAGTCTAATACTGGCCATTAAGTGTCTCAGTTTTGTCCTTTGTCTTCTCAGTGCTTTTGCTTTCAATCAGACCTTGATGTAGCAGAACTGCGGCTATAAGTGGCCTATAGTAGACGCACTGGGGGGGGGGGTCAAAGCTGAACTGCTCAAGAAGACGTTTCTGACCTGGTGGTGGATGAAGTGCCTACCTAACAGATGAAGTTTTCAGTGTGGAGGCGGATGAGGTGCCTGTCCCACAAATAAAGTTTTCGTGTGGAGCAGAGCATTTTCTCGCCGTTTTGGTCTCCACTCCAAGGCACTTTCATTTTCAGCAGCACCAACCTCCAAAACCAAGGGCTTGGATTTTTCTGTGTCTTTGGTTGTGCAGCGACCTGAGTGTTGGTCTGTCTGTTTTGTGTCTCCTGTTAATTGTTCTCGGACTTTCGCAGACATTATGGGACAGACTGCTTCTTCCTCCTTGGACATAGTTGTAGCCCATTTTAAGGATGTAAGTTCTCTTGATATATCTGTGAATGTGAAGAAAGGAAAGATGACTGTCTTTGCAGGTCAGAATGGCCCACGTTCAATGTGGGATGGCGCCGGAGGGAACTCTTCACCTCCCTGTGATTCAGGCGGTGGAAGAGAAGGTGTTCCGGGGAGCACATGTGCACCCTGATCAGGTCCCTTTACATAGCCATTTGGAAGAGCCTCCATCAACCCACCTCCCTGGATTCAACCCTTCACTTAACACTTCCTTCCTCTAATCCCAATTCCAATCCCCCAAACTAACTCTCTCTCCTACAGGGAAGGTAGCAGTTCTGGTGACTAATGAAAGCAAACCCCTTAAAAGAGGGACCCCTTTGTACCCTGTCTTACAGGATCAAACTACAGAACTCCTTTTCCCTCTGCCACCTTATCGACCCTCCCATCTAACCCTCAGAGAGGGGAGAGGAAGGGATCCTCAGTTATTGGCCTGGTTTCTGTGGCTGCAACCTTGACTTCAGAGGGGGAGGGAGGGCTTGTGCATGGGACAAGGAGCAGGAGAGCCATATCACTCGAATCACGAGGGCAGAGGCAGATTCCACCATCTTGCCTCTGAGGGCAGCAGGGCCAGTGGATCAACATGGAAAAAAACCCACCAATACTGGCATTTTGCCACTGCCAATCTCTGTAATTGGAGATCTCAAAATGCCCAGTTCTCTGAGAATCCCAGGGAACTAATTGACCTTTTAGACATGGTTCTCTTTACCCACCAACTGACTTGGGATCATTGTCAGCAGCATTTACAGGTTCTCTTTACCACTGAGGAACGTGAACACATTATTCTGGAGGCTTGAAAGAATGTCCCAGGGGACAAAGGTACCCCCACTCAGAATCTGGCAGACAACCATGATGGGTTTCCTCTAAGGAGACCCAACTGGGATTACAATACAGGTGAAGGTAAGGGACGCATCCTAGTCTACCACTGGGCTCGGTTGGCAGGTCTCAAGCGGCTGCTAGACGGCCAACGAATTTGGCTGAGATTTATGATATTAGGCTAGGAACTGAAGAAAGTCCAGTGGCTTTTCTGGAATAGATCATGGAGGGTTTCTGCAGTTACACCCGTATAGACCCTGAACAGCCAGAGAATTCTGGCACAGTGGCCCTAGCCTTCATCAATCAGTCAGCAGCTGACATAAGAAAGAAACTACAAAAGCAGGAAAGACTGTTGGAAAAGTCATTAATGGATCTAGTGCAGATAGCTGAGAGAGTCTATAACAATAGAGAGGGCATCGAGGAAAGACAGGTTAAAACAGGAAAAACACTGGACAGAGACTTAGATAAAGTCCTCTTGGCTAATAATGTGATGGACCAAAGGAAAGAAGGTTACGGCTTCTGAGACTTGTAGAGGGAAAAGAACCTAGGAACAACTGTAGACCACCATTGGGTAAGAACCAATGTGTGTATTGTGAGGAAGAAGGACAATGACAGGTCTCATTGATGGAGGCCAGAGAAAAAACTCTTGAGAGGAATCTTCTAACAGACAGACAGATGGACACACAGAGCTAAATCAGGGTGCTACCAGAGGCAGAAAGCATCCCATCACTGGAGGTGTAGAAGCAGAATTTAGCGAATGGCCTAATACTGCCAGGAAGCCATGGAGCAGAGTCAAGCCTCAGGTGGAGGCTCAGACCAGATGGTCCCTAAGAGCACTTCAACTAGAGATTCCAAGACTCTGGTATTCAACTCCAACCTCTTCATGCTCCACACAAGGAGACAAGGTCCAGAGAGGCTGGAACAAGCTCAAGATCCCATAAAGAACTAGTGGTACCCTGAGAACTGGGCTCAGGATTCCCCAATCCCAGTCTTGGACATTCCACTCTTCTGACGGGCTTGGCCAGAACAAACGTCATGCAGCGGCAGGTCTGCCAGGGACTGCCCCCAAAAAAGGGCATGCCAGATCCTAGTCACCAAACAGGACTGAGGGTTCAGGGTTCAGAGTCCCCCCCCCCCAGCCCAGGGTAACCTTAGAGGTGGGGGGGAAAGCCTCTGGATTTCCACATTGATACTGGGGCTCAGCACTCTGTGCTCCTGAATTCAGAAGGTCCAATCTCTCAAAAGAAATCCTGGGTCCCAGGGGCCACAGGTATTAATGAATATTCATGCACTACCTGAAGGACCATTGATCTGGGAGTGGGCCAGGGAACTCATTCATAGACATTCCTGAGTGCCCATACCCCCTGATAGGAAGAGATTTACTTGCCAAGATGAGGGCCCAAATCCATTTTGATGAAAAGGGAGTGTGCCTCTTAGACAAAGAAGGAAGCCCAATTCAAGTTTTAACTCTTAATATGGCATCAGAGGCTGAATACTGGTTGTATGAGTCCCCAGTTGTTCCCCAACAATGCATAGAAGCCTGGCTAATATATTTTCTCCAAGCCTGGGCAGAAACTGGTGGCATGAGCCTAGCCCAACACCAGCCCCCAGTATTCATCTAACTCAAATGAGGAGCAGACCATGTCAGGGTCCACCAGTACCCCATGTCTCAAGAGGCACAAAGAGGGATCACACCCCACATCCACAGATTATTGGCTCAGTGAGTTCTCAGGCCCTGCCAATCAGCCTGGAACACCCCTCTACTACCAGTCAGAAAGCCGAACTCAGGTGACTAGGATTTGCAGGAAGTGAACCCTACCATCCTTACACTCTATTGAGCTCATTATCTCCAAATCAGAAATGGTACTCTGCGTTAGATTTGAAGGACACATTATTCAGTTTACTCCTAGCTCTGGGGCCAGGCCTATTTTGCCTTTGAATGGTATGACCCCAATGAAGACCTAAATGGACAACTCACCTGGACCCACTTGCTGCATGGATTTAAAAACACTCCCACTATTTTCGATGAGGCCCTGCACGAAGACTTGGGTAAGTACTGGGTCAGTAACCCTAATGTTACTCTCCTCCAATACATGGATGATCTTTTAATTGTGGCTGAATCTAAGGAACAGTGCTGTGGTGGTTTGAATAAGTGTCCCCCATAGGCTTTAAGTATTCAGACATTTGTCTCCAGTTGGTGGCACTGTTCTTGGAGGTCTTAGAAGGTGTGGCCATGTTAGAGGAAGTACGTTATTGGGGGCAGGCTTAGTGAGTTTAACAAGCCTTGCAGTCCAGCATGCTGCTCCAGCTCCAACTGCCATGCCTCCCATCACAATGGACTCTAATTCTCTGGAACTGTCAATTGTAAGCTCAAATAAACTCTTCCTTTTTTTTTTTTTTTTTTTGAGACAGGGTCTCCTTGTAGCTCTGGCTGTCCTGGAATTCACTCTGTAGACCAGGCTGGCCTTGAACTCACAGAGGTCCACGTGCCTTTGCCTCCCAAGTGCGAGGATTAAAGACGTGCACCATCATGCCCGGCATTTATTTCTGTATGTGTATCAATGTACTGTATGCATGCAAGTTTGTGCACCCGTGTTGTGCAATGCCGCAGAGGTCAGAAGAGGGTGTTGGATTCCCCTGGAACTGGAGTTCTCCTGGAATTGGTGTTTCAGACGGTTCTCAGCCACCATGTGGGTGCTGGGGATCGAACCCAGGTCCTCTGTAAGAGCGGTCGGTGCTCTTAACCACTCGGCTATCTCTCCAGCCCAAATAAACTCTTCCTTTTATAAGTTCCTTTTGTCATGGTGTTTTATCACAGCAACAGAAAAGTGACTAACACAAATGCCTACAGGGGACACAGAGACTCTTGCAAACATTAGGAAGGTTAGGATACAGAGCCTCAGCTAGGAAACCCCAACTCTACAAAATGGAGGTGACATACCTTGGGTTTTTCCTGAGGAATGGACAGCAGTGGTTATCACCAGCAAGGAAGGAGACTGTCCTCCAGATTCCCACCCCAAAAAGCCCGCACCAGGTGAGGGAGTTCCTAGGGTCAGCAGGATTCTGCAGATTGTGGATTCTGTCCCTGCACTTGGGCTGCCAGACCTTGCCAAGCCATTCCACCTGTACATGGATGAGCACAAAGGAGTGGCAAAAGGGGTATTGACTCAGACTCTGGGGCCCTGGAACTGAACAGTGGCATATCTGTCAAAGAAACTCGACCCAGTAGCTGCATGATGGCCACCATGCCTACTTATCATTGCGGCCACAGCTTTACTGGTAAAAGACGCTTATAAACTGACTCTTGGCCAGAACCTGCTAGTGATGACCTCACACACTATTAAAGGGGTCATCAAGAAACCCATCAATGGCTTGGTAATACATGCATCACCTACTATCAGGCTTTATTAATCAACCCTGACCGGGTCAACTTCCAACCCTCAGTATCCCTGAACCCTGCTACACTTCTGCCTGATTCTGACCTGGACCAGCCAATTCATCAACACCAGGAGATCTTAGCCCAGATGCACAGAACTCTGCCTGACTTAATGGGCACACTGTTGCCAAGGGCTGACTTGACCTGGTATACAGATGGGAGCAGTTTTGTCCAAAACAGCCTCAGGAGAGCAGGAGTGGTGGTGACCACGGAAACTGAAGTAATCTGGGCCCAGCTACTTCCTCCAGGTACCTCACCCAAAAGGCAGAACTGCTCACTTTAACACAAGCCCTGATGATGAGCAAGGGAGAAGACATCAACATCTACATAGTCTGTACGATTTTTCTGCTGCTCACATATATGGAACCGTCTACCAGGAAAGAGAGTTGTTGACAGCAGAAGGAAAAACTATTAAAAATAAAGAAAAGATAGTTTGACTGCTGGGAGCCCTCTGGCTTCCCAGGAAGATAGCCATCCTCCATTGCCCAGGGCACCAAAAAGGCATTGCACCAATGGCTAAGGGCAATAATCCAGCAGACAAAACAGCTAAAGAGGTAGCCCTACAAGAAGCTACTTTCTCAGATTTGGCTATCACCTTGCCGGAACCACCAAATCCTAATTTACCAGAACATCCAATCTACTCAGAAGAAGACGGCAAATGGGCAAAGAACCAACCTGAATCAACACATCGTAGGTTGGTGGCACCCAATGGAAGGTAAGCTCATTCTGCCTAGTTCTTTGGCGAGGTCCACTCTTACCAGGATCCACCAAGCAACCCACATGGGCACCAGACAAATGGCTGGCATGATTCAACAGTCCAGGGTAATGTACAAGGACATGCATAGCACTCTTGAGGAGATAGTCCTAAAATGTAAAGCCTGCCAACTGACTAATGCGGGCCACACTTCCAAACATCCAGGCTCCTGCATTTGAGGTCAGCAAGGTAAGCAACTGAGGGCCTATTGGGAGATTGATTTTACAGAACTCAGACCAGGAAAATATGATTGTAAGTACCTTCTAGTGTTGGTGGACACCTTCTCTGGATGGATGGAGGCATTTCCCACTAAATCAGAGACCTCAAAAATAGTGGCTAAAAAACTGTTAGAAGACATCCTACCCAGGTATGGCTTCCTGCATATGATAGGGTCAGACAATGGACCAGCTTTTGCATCCAAAGTAATTTAAGACACAGCTATATTGATTGGGGCAGATTGGAAACTTCATTGTGCCTACCGGTCCCAGAATTCAGGGCAAGTAGAAACATGAATAGAACTCTAAAAGAGACCCTCACTAAATTAGCCCTAGAGACCAGTGGAGATTGGGTGGTACTCCTTCCCTTCACCCCCTTTATAGGGTCCAGAACTCACCCTCCCAACCGGGAATGAGCCCTTTTGAAATAATGTATGAGGTGCCAACCCCTGTCATACCCAGTCTCCAGACAGAGGCTGTGGCAGCACTGGATTATGACTGGAAAATTATGCAAACTTATGGCAGCACTGGAAGATTATGCAATCTTAAAACAACCTGATGGGCTCATACACATGTCTGGCCTAAATTGTGTGCTTTTTATGAAGCAGGTCCAGTGCCAGCCCCTGACAAGTTCCAAACAGGGAACTGGATATATGTGAAGAGATTCCATCGAGGAACTCTTGGGCCTAAGTGGAAAGGACCTTACATTGTCCTGCTGACCACCCCAACTACTCTTAAGGTTGACAGAATTGATGCTTGGGTACATTACTCCCACGCCAAACCTGCCAGACCATTCAGCACCCAGGAGGCTCAACCAGCAGAATGGAGAGTCAGAAAAGGGGACAACCCTCTCAAGCTCAAGCTAACCTGAAGATAATCCTCCTGGTCATCATGATGACAAATGGCTCATGAGGGACCTGGCTGGAGAAACCTCATGAGCCCTACAATCTCACCTGCCAAGTATTGGACATAACCATCAGAGAGGTCCTCGCCATGGTCTCCAGAATCACCCCTCTAAAGACTTGGTATCCAGACTTGAGATTTGACTTGGCAGACCTCTTTGTAGGTTATAATTTTTGGAAGGTAAACAAAAGCATACTTCTACATTTTCCCTGGGCACAGGAAGAGGGAACCGGCCTGGATAAACAAGTGTGGCAACGCCTGAGACTATTTCTGTGCCTCCTGGGAATGTGTGAGTCTGGGGGATATTTACTGGACAGCCTCAGTTACCAATGATTTAATACAAATGGCTGGAAACGACACCACCTGCAAAGCAGATGGACATGGCTGGATGGTTGAGACTTGTAGAAAAGATGAAAAAATACAATGTAACTCTATTCTTATCAGGTGTGCCGATAATGGTAAAAAGGCCACTGGATGGGAACTGGAAAAGCTATGGGGTGTGAACCTGTATGGGGGTCCTGGTGATGAGGGAGTGATATTTAACATCCAATTGAAAGTACAGCATTCAGTCCCCATACCCATAAGGCCAAACAATGTGATTAAAGAAACACCAATGTCCCTGACTTCCTGGTAAAGAAAAGTCCCCTCATTAGTCCCCCCCCCATTTTTAATCATGCTTCACCTGAATCCATGAATCCATGGGAACCTTGGCCCCAAGAAAAACCCCGATCCCCTGTTTGATTTATTAGACAAATCCTATCACATATTGAATGCCATAAAGCCAGAATTAACCCAAACTTGCTGGCTTTGCTATTACTCAGCACCTCCTTATTATGAAGGAATAGCTGTACTAGGGAATCACACCCTGTCATCAGAAGTTACCTCATGCAGCAGGTAACAGGGATGAGAATGTTAGGCTCAATCTGCCATACTCAAGTAAAAAAGATGTGAGGGGGGGCGCAAATAGTTGTAGATATAAGTTTAATCGAGGGTTAGTTACAAGCAAGCAGAAAAGAAGCCACAACAACCAACAACTCTGAGTCAAGCAAGGCTCCTCTGTCAGTATCAGTTATACCTCAACTGCCTGGAGATATTGTGCAACAGTGGCAGCCATGTGTCTATATATATCCCAAATCTAATTGGCTATTAGCTCTCTCCTTGGTGAAATAATTCATGGCTGATGCCACAAGCTTATGTCCTCTAGTGGTTAAGAGATGATATAAGCCACAATAAGAACTTGTCACCCTTTATAGAGAAACCACAGTTTGTGGATTAGCATACCATCCAAGCATCTGTGTCTGTGCTCACAGCTTTGCTTGCCATAATAATAATGTTTAAATGCCTGTACATCTAATTGCTTGTGCTATGTTAGTAGGATTAAAAAGGTAACCTGGATAAGCTGTCAACCCATGAAGGGGAACAACCTGAACAGACTAGAGTCCAAAATGACATCTCCAGAAAAAACAGACTGCTTTGCCTCTCACCCACTTGTGCCCCTTTTCCAAAGCCTAGGGAACGACTTGCGGAAGAGGAGGCATGGTAGAATGTAAGGGCTCTGGAGATTAGGGTGAATCATGAGACTACAGCATATAGACTGGACTCTTATTTGATCAACGTGCTTGTGCATACAAACTTCTCCAATTGGACTATGGGAACCTTGGGTCATTCAAAATATGAATATTGATACTTGCTAATTTGTTTTACATGAATGTTGCTTACATTCATTGCTTATGCTTGACAATCAGCTTACTTCATGGTTGGGATTTTTGGATATTAATTGGCCTTAGTGTGAAAATAAAGTTTCAGTTCTGACCTGTCCCCTACTGCCTAGCACTCAAAACAGGCTTGAGCAGCTGGCTATTTAAAACTCAGGTTCCTTTGGGTTGTTAGCCTCAGCTATGGGCTCCCCTGCCTCTCAGAAAAATTTAAAAAATAAAATTAAAAGGGTGAGATGTGGGAAAACTTAGAGTGGGTTGGATTCTAAGCCAATGGTACCTCCCTGGCTACACCCATGGGGTGGGCTCTAGGCCATTGGTACCTCCCTGGCCATACCCATGGGGTTGGATATAGTGACGAATTGAGTCACGATGGATATTTAAGCAGACATGCTGGAATAAACTCTCTGCATTCGAACCTCAACCTGCCTATACATGGTTTGTTTTCCTGCGTGGGCTTTCCACATGGGTAGTCCTAGGATTAAGTGGGCCCAGCCACAAATCCCAGTGGTGATTCTACAACAGATCAATCAGTTTTTTTATTATATGTATTCACCGGCTCTGGACTCTTTTCTATTGTTTTACCTGGTTTGGACCTTCCGTTCTCATAAAGCATTTAACTGTATGCTTTTTGGCAGAAGTTAAATCACTCTACTAATAAAGGATTGATTTATCTATGCCATGCCTTTGTTTTTTATTTTTTTGTTGTTTTTTTTAAACTCTGGGGTGAACTCTAGGCCAAGATGGAGCTGACCAAGCTAAAACGGAGTCAGCTTGGTCCTCACAGTCCCCCCTTTTAGTAGTTTATAGAGACAAATCCTTAGTCTCCTTCCTCAGTTTCCATTGCTGGGAGGGGGTAGTACTGGACCCTTAGAACCAACAGTTGTACAGCCTTGATTCTTTGTTGAACAAATCAAACTAATTTGTTAATAACGCATGGCCCAAAGATGAGTAAAAGCAAGAGAATGACCAGGGGCCCTGGTACTGCAGATATAAGGGAGGTGAGCCATGGTGAGCTATGGAAGAAGGACTCAAACCAACTTTGTCTTTGTTCCCATTCTCTTTTTCTTTGATTTAAACTTTCTTTAACCTTTGCCATGGAATCTTTTACAATTCCAAAGTGGTCTGCATAAAAACAACATTCTTCTCCTAAGGCAACACATAGTCCCCCTTGTTGCATAAACAATGTCTAACCCCCTTCTATTTTGTAGAACTACTTCTGATAATGAAGTCAGTGATTCCTGGAGGTGGGTTATAGAAGTTTCTATCTGCTCTATATCTATGTCTATAGCAGCTCTCAGGTTACTATAGTGAGAGCTCTGGGTGACTAGAGAGGCTATACCAGTTCCAGCACCCACTATTCCTATTCCCATAAGCAGGGCTAGGGTGGTGGCAGAGACAGGCTCCCTTTTAGCTCTGCCTACCATTGGTTCCTTATTTAGACTATAAACTTCATAGATATCCTCCTCTTGATGGTACAATATTCAAGGGAGGAGGTGAACTAAAATGCAAAGTCTGTTTGGCTCAGGATGTGTCCATGGGTGCAAGCATTCAGCCCATTAGTACAAGCCCACCATCCCTGGGGTGGGGCCACATAATATTTATCTAATTTGAGTGTTGGACTAATAGTGTCACAAATTTTTTGATATTTTTTAGGGACATGTCCTATGCAGGCCCCTTGTCCTTGTACATTCTGGAGGGTTAGTCCATTTAATTTATTCTGCCACCTGCATTTAGTAGGTGCATCTTCTACTGTATAGTTAGTACTGTTAAAGCCGACTGCCTCATAATAAGGAGGTATTACATCATAGCATAGCCAGCAATTTTGGGTGATGTTTGGGTCTGAAGCATTTAAGTTGTAACTAGCTGACATAAGGCCCCATAATGAATATGACCCAGAGTTAAGAATTTCCTTAGTGGCAGCAGGCAGAAGTTGGCCTCTAGGCTTAGTGAGTATAGGGGCCTTAATCACTTCCTTTGTAGGGGATTTAAAACTTGGTTAGGGCCTACTGAAAGTTTGCTTACAGATTGTATAAATATTTGCACCATTATAAGGGCCCCTGGGTCTGACCAATATCTACCTTTTGCTCTAATGCTCCATATTTTTCCAGCTGTCCAGCCCTTATTATTCTTTATTTGTTGAGTAAATCTAATTATTACTTTTCGGGGTAGTCCCCGACTGGGTTTACTCATTCTGAGTGGATGATTCAAAGATATTGATATCAAGTCCCCTCCTTTTGTTTCCCACCAGGTAAATCCCCAGTCTCACATCCCCAGGAGTGGCAGAAATAATCTGCAGCATTACCACACCCATGTTTGTCTTGGGGACAGGTATAGAAATAAGTAAAGGCATCACAATCACCAGGGCCTGTGATTATCACAGTTAGGTCACAAAAGGAAAACATAAGATCAGGCCACCACATATTAAGGGGTGCCACCTTGGAGGTTGAGTGGAGAATTTGTCCAGTGCTTACATCCTTAACAACCCAGGTCAAGTTCAGAGGGGCATGTGGATTTTTCCCTTGATATCCATTTCCAACCCCATTAAAGACAAGGAAGATAACACAAACATAATTCCAAACAAACACACCCCTCAGACCCTGCTGAGTCTTATTTTTAGTGGGTTTTTGTTGTCCCTTTTGACTCTCCATTGTGTAGTTGTCTCCTGTTCACTGACCAATAATTTGAGGTGCGAATGATGTATCCAAGGTTTAAATCCATCCACCTTCACAGCCATAGTTTGATGAGGATCACAGTGAACAGTCCCTTCCACCAGGGCTCTAGGGTCTCTTTATGATGTCTTTTTACCCAGGCAGGGTCTCCTGGCTGAAAGGGATGAGGGTCCACTGGAGCCAGGCTGTGGACATGCCAGATCAGTGGGAACAGGTGGTCTTGATAACTCTGAAGGGCCTGTCAGGACTTCAAGAAATCTTGGTTAGTGACCTTTGCTAAGAGATCAGCCTCAAGTCTGGGGCAGAGAGGAGGGGGTCTTCCAAACATAATCTCATATGGGGTCAGACCCTGTAAATAGGGGGTGTTTCTTGCCCTTAGAAGGGCAAAGGGAAGGAGTGCCACCCAGTCTCCACCAGTTTCCCAGGTTAATTTAGTCAGAGTCTCCTTAAGGGTCTGATTCATCCTCTCTACCTGTCCTGAGCTTTGGGGATGATAAGCACAATGTAATTTCCAATTGGTCCCCAATATCTTGGCTAAACCTTGAATTACCTGGGATATAAATGCAGGCCCATTGTCTGACCCAATAACAGTAAGAAGGCCATACCTTAGGATGATTTCATCTAATAACTTCTTGGCTACTACAAGGGCAGTTTCCTTCTTGGTGGGAAATGCCTTTGTCCATCCTGAAAAAGTATCTACAAAAACCAGTAAATACCTATGTCCAAACTTTCCAGGTTTAATTTCTGTGAAGTCCATTTCCCAATAGACACCAGGAGATGTTCCTCTTTCTCTTTTTCCTGGGGATACCGTTAACTGGCTGGTGGCATTTGTGGCCTGACAGGCTTGGTACCTAACCACAACATCTTGGACTAACTGATGAAGGTGGGGGATATGAAACCTAGGAGCTAGCAAGGCCTTGAGCATTTTAATTCCCAGATGAGTTCCTTCATGTAGTTGCTTTACCAGAGTTCAACCTTAAGCAGTGGGCAACACAGGCAATTGATCGAGGTAAAAGTCCATCCTTTTTTACTGGAGGTGTTTGGCAATTTAAGGATATAGGTTTGATCCTCCTTACTGTAAACAGGTTTTTCAGGGAGGACTGGGGAAGGCATAGACAAGGTAGCTACCATAGGCGGTGAAAGGCTACTTTCCTAGCCTCTTGGTCTACCATCCTATTCCCAACAGCCTCTGAGGAATATCCTTTGTGATGTCCTGGGCAGTGGATTATAGCTACTTTGGTTGGCAACCAGATGGCTGCCAATGAGTCCAATATTTCTTGTTTATTTTTAATAGTCTTT
This sequence comes from Rhizomys pruinosus, assembly GCA_009823505.1. NCBI lineage: Eukaryota > Metazoa > Chordata > Mammalia > Rodentia > Spalacidae > Rhizomys > Rhizomys pruinosus. The sequence continues at coordinate 152,920 of VZQC01013081.1, read as the reverse complement.
CCCTCAGCTGTGAGGAGGCCTCTTTCCTGGTATATTGCCCCATGCACATGGACTGTGGCAAAGGCATAGCGGCTGTCAGTGTAGTGTTAGCTGCCTTTCCTGCCCCCTAGTCGAAGAGCTTCAGTGAGTGTGATAAGTTCTGCCCTTTGTGCTGAAGTGCCTGGGGGCAATGCCCTTGTCCACAATGTCCTAGTCCCATCCACTACAGCTGCCCTCACGTAACTGATGCCATTTTGCACGAAGCTGCTCCCATCTATATACATAATAATGTCAGGATTCAGTAGAGGGATGTCAGTGCGGTCCTGTCTCAGTCCTTGGAGATGGCTCAGTATCTCTGAACAGTCATGAGGCTCATGGTCCAGGTCCAGTGTTGGCAACAGGGAAGCTGGGTTAAGGGCTGCACTTGGGGCAAATCTTACCCTCAGTTGGTCCAAAAGTAGAGACTGATAGTGAGTCAGTCGAGCTTTGGACATCCATCTGTCTGGGGAGCTCTTCGAAAACCCCTCAATGGCATGTGGGGTGGTAATGGTCAGGGGCTGGCCCAAAGTCAACTTGTCTGCATCGTTAGTCAATAGGGCTGCTGCTGCTAGGATCTTTAAGCACTTAGGCCATCCAGAGGCCACGGGGTCTAATTTCTTGGAGAGGTGGCTACTGGTCTCTTCCAGGGCCCCAACGTCTGGGTCAGGACTCCTTTAGCCACTCCATTTGCCTTGTCCACATATAGCTGAAATGGCTTACCCAAGTCCAGTAGCGCCAAGGCTGGGGCCTCCAGAAGTGCCCCCTTGATGTCTTTGAAGGCTGCTTCTTGGTCTTTTGTCCAGTTGAAGTTTCCTTCCAGCCCCCTTGTGGCCTCATACAAGGGCTTAGCCTTCTCCGCGAATCCTGAAATCCAGAGCCTGAAAAACCCAGCTGAGCCTAAAAATTCCCTGACTTCACACCAAATAGTCTGGGTGGGAATATTTAGAATAGTCTGTTTGTGGGCTTGGGAGAGAGCACATCACCCCCCTTTTAGTATGTAGCCCAAATATTGGACCTCTGTTACACAGACCTGGGCTTTCTTGGCTGACACACGATATCCCAGTCCAGACAATAGCTTTATGAGTTTTATAGTGCCTCTCCAGCATGCTTCATTGTCCTCTACAGCTAATAGCAAATCATCCACATATTGTAACAAAGACACTTCAGGGGTAGTTAGCCTGTACTCATGGAGATCCCGGTGGAGAGCCTCATCAAAGATGGTGGGAGAGTTCTTAAATCCTTGAGGAAGCCTGGTCCAGGTCAATTGTCCACTAAATCCTTTATCCAGATCTTGCCATTTGAAGGCAAAGAGGGGCTGGCTGATGGTACTCAGAGGAATGCTAAAGAATGCATCCTTTAGGTCCAGCACAGTATACACCTGTCATTGGACTGGCAAAGAACTGAGCAAGGTATAAGGATTGGGCACAGTAGGGTGAATATCTTGCACCCTTTTATTTACCTTTCTTAAATCCTGGACTAGTCGGATAATCTTGACCCCCAGCTTTCTTGACAGGAAGTAGTGGCATGTTCCATGGTGATTGACAGGGTATTAATATTCTGGCCTCTCTGAGCCTGTCAATATGCTTCTGGATTCCAAATAGAGCTTCCAGGGACACAGGGTACTGTTTAACTCTGACAGGTTGTGCTAAAGGTTTAAGTTCTACAATGACAGGGGGTAAATGACTGGCCAGACCTGGAGGATTGGTCTCAGCCCACACAGTAGGCACAAGTTGTTGGAGTCGTTCAACCAAATGCCCTGAGGGAGGAGTTCGGGGCTCCTCATAAAGGCAGAATTCATCATCCAGGGTCAACACACAGACCACAGGCCTTCCTGGCCATTTTACATAGGTCTTGTTTTCTGAAAAGTGAATGCTAGCTTTCATTTTGGATAACAAGTCTCGGCCCAGAAGTGGATATGGGCAGTCAGCCATCACAAGAAAAGAATGTACAACAGTCTGATTTCCTAGGTCCACAGTTCTTTTGGTGGTCCAGGGATATAACTTGATGCCTGTAGCCCCATGTATCAAGGTTTCTGAGCCTGTAGTAGCTCCCGTTGGTCATGTAAGGACAGAGTGACTTGCACCACTGTCAATCATAAAACTGATAGGCCGCCCCCCCTACTTTCAATGTTAGCCTGGGCTTTCCAGGGAATAGAGAACCCTGACCCGCCCCCCTAATCTTCTTGGAGACCTAATATCTCCAACTCTCCTTTGTCATTAGACCTCCGTGGACATTCATTTTTCCAGTGCCCTTTTTGCTTGCAATAGCACATTGGTCTCGTCCCAACCTCTGCTGTGTGGGACAGGGAGGTGTTTTCTTACCGTTGCCTGGGTTCCACTCCTGTCTCACTCCTGGATGAGCAACAACCACACCTCTCTGCATCCTTAAGCTCCCTCGTGTTTCTCAGTGGTTGCAAGTAGGATTTTGGCTAGGCGTCTGGTTTGTCTTTCATCAGGAGAGTCTCAATTGTTGAATGTTCTCATGGCTATTTCCATGAGCTTCAACAAATTTTTCCCCTCAAATCTTTCCATCTTTTGGATCTTTTTTTCTGATATCTGGTGCTGCCTGACTTACAAAAGCTACATTAATAGCTCTCTGATTTTCAGGAGCTGTAGGGTCTATTGGAGTGTAAGTGCGGTATGCATCCAACAGCCTTTCTAGGTAAATGGCAGGAGATTCATTCACTTCTGGCTGGACCTGCCCTAGCTTAGACAAATTTATGGGCTGTCTAGCTGCAGCCCAGAGACCCCCCCCCATCAGAATCTGTCGGTAGACCTGGAGCGACTCCCTACCTGATGCCGAGTTAGGATCCCACTGTGGTCTGGTCATGGGGAAAGCAAGGGTAGTAGTATCAGGATCTTCACTGGGTCAGCCGTCTTCTCCAGGTATTGCCTTCCTGGCCAGGCGCAAGATTCTTTCCCTTTCCTCAGTAGTGAATAGGACCTGTAAAAGTTGCTGAATATCCTCCCAGGTGGGCTGGTGTGTGGAAAAGATTGAATCCAGTGATTCTATCAGGGCCTGGGGTTTCTCAGAGAAGGAGGGGGGATGTCTTTTCTATTTGTATAAATCAGAAGAAGTAAAGGCCGTACACTAAAAAGGGATGTTCCTGCCCTGGTAACGGAGGGGCAACAACTCGAAGGGGAAATATCTCTGGTGTAATCTCTTTTCCTGACCTAGTGTGGCAGGGAGAGAGTACTGGCAGGGGAGTGTCTGCCACCACTGGGGCTTCCCCTGTGGAGTCAGACACAGGGGAAACCTGCAAATTCCTGGTTGGATCAGGGTCAGGAGCCATAATATTGTATGGGGGTGGGAGGCCTTCCTCCTAGCTAGGAAGGAGGATGTCTGGGAGAGATTCCTGCTTCTTTAATCCTGCCTTTGTCTGGACAAGGAGAATCTGTTTCTTAGAAAGTGGGGGAAGGTGAGGCTTCAACCAGTCTAGAGGCTGACTAACCAGAGTCTGCCATGCATAAATGTATGCCTCCTGGTCTGGATGGCCTGGTTCCCCAAAAATCACAGCAAATACCAATTCCATAGTACGTTTGTCAAAAGAGCCTTCTGAAGGCCACCCAACCTTTAAAGTAGGCCATTCTAATTCACAAAATATGTGTAGTTTCCCAGCAGTGATGGTTCCCATCCCTGTGGCGGCCTTTTTGAATTCCTTAAAATGATTAAGCGTCAAAGAAAGGGGAGTCATTTGGGGATATGAAGAGGTAGATTGTCCAATGTTAGATTCAAAATACAGAAGAATGGAAACAAAGCCAGTAGCGAGGAGAAAAGCACAAAGTTCATAAATCACACAAACACGGTAAGGATACAGAAAGCACAAAAATATTCAGATGGCAGTGGCTGTCTGCCATAACCAGAGCTGTGACCAGAATCGAAGGGTTGGGCCCACTGCCCACGCCCCAAAACTGAATACCAAGCTGTTTCTAGGTCTGGTTCAAGACGAATTTCTGATTCATCTCCTGGAGAGTCAGAGCATCCTCCTTCTCTCATGCCCAGTGGAACTAGTCATGTCCAATCTTCCTCTAGGGCAACAACCCTGGTGCCACTAAAACCTAAGACCAAAACTAGCTTGAGCTCAGTACCTTTTTTTTTACTTTTTTATATTAATTTTATTTCTGTATGTGTATGAATGTACTGTCTGCATGCAAGTTTGTGCACCTGTGTCGTGCAATGCCGCGGAGGTCAGAAGAGGGTGTCGGATTCCCCTGGAACTGGAGTTCTCCTGGAATTGGAGTTTCAGAAGGTTCTCCACCGTCATGTGGGTGCTGGGGATCGAACCCGGGTCCTCTGCAAGAGTGGTTGGCGCTCTTAACCACTAGGCCATCTCTCCATGCCAAGCTCAGTACCTTTTAAAGTGCTTTGTTCTCCAAGGCCGGCGGCCTCCCACAAAGTGGAAGAAGCCCCCCCCCCAGGAGGCAGAGGTGGTGGATCTCAGTGGAGCCTCCCAGAATGTTAAGATGCGGGGAGGGGTTCGCAAATAGTTGTAGATATAAGTTTAATCAATGGTTAGTTACAAGCAAGCAGAAAAGAATCCACAACAACCAACAACTCAGACAGAATAGATCGAGCAGAAAACACATCCAGCCAAGCACACTCACATGGGACTGGAGGGCAGCTGCCTCGAGACCCAATTTCCCTTAGCTTTTATTCCCAGTTGGGGGTTTTCCATCATAGTCATGGTGACTCCTCCTCTGATTGATAGGATCTTGGTTACAGATCAATCAGTTTTTTATTATGTGTATTCACCTGCTCTGGACTCTTTGTTCTATTGTTTTACCTGGTTTAGACCTTCCGTTCTCATAAAGCATTTAACTGTATGCTTTTTGGCAGAAGTTAAATCACTCTGCTAATAAAGGATAGATTTATCTATGCCATGCCTTTGTTTGTTTGTTTTTTAAACTCTGGGATGAACTCTAGGCCAAGATGGAGCTGACCAAGCTACAATGGAGTCAGCTTGGTCCTCACAGGACTATGTATTAAAGCTCCCTCTGCCAAGGTACCCAGGGGACTCTGTAATGAAATTGTAGAAACAGCAGAAGCAGACAAACATATTATGCCCCCTCCCTATGCCTGGTGGGCCTGTTCTACTGGCTTCTCAATCTGTGTCTGCTCTACTGTTCTTAGCCACTCTCAGGGATACTGTGTACTGGTTCAATTAATCCCCTGACTTATCTATCACTCGGAGGAAGAATTTGAACTGTGATATCAACTGACAAGTTTGGGCAGAATGAAACGAGAGCTGGTAACAACTATCACCCTCAGTATACTACTAGGGTTAGGCCTAGTAGGAACTGGCACTGGAATCGTGTCCTTAGCAACTCAAGGTCAGCATTACAGCAGTTTAAGGGCAGCCATAGATCTTGAGAGGTTGGAGATTTGCATTTCCTACCTCCAGGACTTGCTTTTCCTTCAGCAAGGAGGGGTATGTGCAGCACTTGTAGAGGAATGCTGTTTTTACGTAGACCATTCAGGTATAGTAAAGGATCCATGGCAAAATTAAGGGAAGGAATAGCAAAAAGGAAAAGAGAATGAGAACAGAAACAAGGCTGGTTCGAGTCCTTATTCAGCCACTCACCCTGGCTAACCACCTTAATATCCACCTTGCTAGGCCCCCTGCTTATCCTTTTATTGATACCCTAGGTCCTTGCATCCTAAACTGACTGGTCATCTTCATGAAAGAACGATTAGGAGCCATACAACTAACTGATGTTTCTCAGGTCGCACCACTCAGACTTGACCAAAATGGTATAAATAATAATTAATCAGATAGGAAGCCAACCAAATGGACTAAATATCTTAAAATAAAGAGACCAAGATTGGTCTCTAGGGCACCCACAGGAATGGGGAAATGTAAAGAGGGACCAGTTATAAAGGAACAAGATAGACTCCATTTTGTGGAAATACACCATTTCCCACCCTCAGATTACAGGAAAAACCACAGAATAACTCAATAGCTAGCAGGTGAAGACCAAAGGTTGTTTGTTGAAAATAGCTAACAGGGAAAGACCAAAGGTTGAAATAAAACAAAACAAAACATGTTTGCTCTTCGGTCAGGATGTACTCAGTGAGTAAACTCTCCCCCCATGGTGCCACCAAAGCCAACTTATCAGTTTTAAAAAAATCATGCTTCCTCAGTGACTAGGAATCAATAACAAAATGCCAAAACTGAAAAATTCCGTTTGTGGTTTTTCCCCTTTTAAAAACCCTAACTCTCCTAGTCCAGGGCTTCTCTTTCCCCTCTGCTGTGTTTGATAAGATTGCAGCCCAAGCTTGAGCTTGAATAATGACACTTTTTGTTTGCATCAGAGGAGGAGCATGTCCTGGTGGTCCTTCAGGGGTCTCCGTGATCTGGGCATAACAGCCTTTGTGTGTGTACTGTGTGAATGTGTGTGTGTGTGTGTGTGTGCTTGTGTGTGTGTGTTGTGTGTTGTGTGTATGTGGTGGGGTTGTGTCCTGTGTGTGTGTGTGTGTGTGTGTGTGTGTGTGTGTACCCAGAGCTCAGAGCACTGTGTGTGGTCACCATGAACTCACCTGGCCCACTCAGTCCTGAGCCCTTCACATTCTAGGATTTTGCCCCAGTAAAGCTGATGTGCAGGGGAGAGGGTGAAATAAGAAACAGCTTTAGCAAACACTGTCTACACAAGCATTTGCCTTGCAGAGCTCTGCTGAGGGATCAATGGATTTTGATGGCTATTTGGTTTATATCAATCTTTGAAACTTTAATGGCCAAGTTTTTTTTTTTTTCATCTTTTTGAGACAGCGTCTTCTTGTAGTCCCAGATGTCCTGGAATTTACTATGTAGACCAGGCTGCCCTTGAACTCACAAAGACCCACCTGCCTGCCACTGCCTCCTGAGTGCTTAGATTAATGGCACCATGCATGGCCAAAAATTCTTATCCCCAGGGAATGTGATACTTTGATAATAATCTAGTTTGTCACAAATTGCCTAGAGGAATGAGATAAATCACTTGGCACTTAGGTTCTATGCAGATCTCAAAGACAAAGAAAAGATGCATTACTATGCAGAGCCAGCATTTATAGGGGTTGGGGATGTGTGGAGAACCTGTCTCACTGTGCTCTTCTTGCCTGAAACTTACTTCAATAGGAGATGTATCACATAACCAAGGAAAGGCAGATGCCATCTTCCTGTCCACAGTAATTGTTGTGATGAAAATTAAAACAGACCATGTGGGGAAAATGCTGAATTCCTCTTTGGAAATAGTGGGTCTTCCAAGGAAGAGCACAATGGGCCTAAGAGGCCTGCAACCACACCCCAGACTCAGGCTTATTTTGGCATTTCACTTTCACAAGCTTTTAAATTTTATTTTGTTATTTAGTATGTGTGTGTGTGTGTGTGTGTGTGTGTATGTGTGCACGCATGCAAAAGCAGAATTTTGGATGTCAGAGGAGAACTTTTTTTTTACCATCTCGGTTCAAGGGACACAGTTCAGGTCTTCAAGCTTGTACAAGTACTTTTATTAACTAAGCCATCTCCCTAGAACCAAGGCAAGCTTTCGTGAACATTTTATTTAATTATTTTTGCCTGCCTTATCCATAAATAATATTTTACTGTGTTTCCTTTTACTGGAAGTTTTCTTTACACACACTCTGTTGTCGTTTTTTCATTTTGCTAGTTCCCACTCACCCTTCCATTCCCAGCATGGATGCCACACCTACCAGGATGTCCATGGCCTACCCAGTGCCAATGTATTTAGCACTCAATAGCTCTTTGTCCAGTTAACTGATGTTCTCCAGACTGGTGCTTGGTCTGATCTGAATGCGTGGAAGCTGGTGGGCAGCACTCCCCTCTATCTCATTGCTGTCTGCATTAGGGCGGATGTGTTACAGGGAAGTGTGATGGCTTCTATCTGGAATGTACCTCCCTTCAGTTATTTGTTCCTATCTCTCCCCACCATGCAAGTTTTGAGCAAATTCATATACGCCTAACAGCTATCTACTTGTTTTTCTTTGTTTTAATTCTAGATTGTCCCTGCAGACTCCTTGCAAAAAGCATTCCAGCCATTACCTTTAAGGATCTTATTAATGTCCTTGAATTAAACTGTTTTCTCATTTCTCTCTCTAACATCCCCTTCCTTATGGGGAGTATTAATTTTATGGTCTAAAACTTCTATTTTTAATACACCATTCCTTATGCAAATTTTTGTAATTATCAAAGTGAGGATGGTGACTATAAACGGGTCTATGACAGTCTTTCTGTCTCTTCATATTTTCTTATTAAGGTCATTAAATAATTTTCATAAATTCCTTTAATTTGCATTTTAAAAGACTAAAAGATCTCAAAGAGAAAATGAGAAAACTACAGAGCACATCTTCTCTGTGGTGAAGCTTAAGCTCTCCCATCAGAATCTCCACCAATTAGAAACAGCTCCATTTTCTCAGGAGGCAACCTTTAAGAAAGAAAATGAGAGGAGGTTGAGAAGGCTTATTCATGCTTCTGCAGCAGAACCTTGGGTGCGATTTATCATGGACAAGCCCTAGGTTAGGGTATGTAAACAATTTCAGTTTTCTTGTCTCAGAAATGGAAATAATGGCACTTGCATTGGAAGGGTCTGTATAACAATTATGAAATATGAAAAATTGTTTTCTCTCATATGAGGAATATATATATATATATATATCATTATATTATTAAAGTCATGATTTGGGGAAGATGAGATCTTATAGGATGGGGAGAAATAGAGATGAGGTATCATATGGGACATGAAATTGAAACAGGGGATATTTGGGAAAAGGAAGGAGACTAGCAAATGAGATGGGTGGAGGATATTGGATAGGAGTATAAAATATACAGAAAGTTAAGTGAGATGCCATAGTAACTTCCCATCATTTTGTATGAGTAAGTGACTCCCCAGCCCTATCTGAAACTTCTATATCTATAGCTCAATGAACATTGTGGAAGAAGTGGCAGAAACTTGCAAGTCCAGGACACCTGGTACTTGGTGATGTTTTCTAGACATGACAGGGAAGTTTCTGCTGTGAAATCTCAACAGTAAGGTTACCTAAACAAGACCTGCATAAGGATAGCACCAGTTGACAGGCCAATGTGGTCAGGTGAGAAATTTCAGCAGGTTTCATCTTTAGATGAAGAGCTATAGGCAGTAAATGGCTTCTGAGAGATGGATGATCAGGATTTTCCAGACATGAACTCCTTTAAAGGTTATCCAATCCCAAGTGATCCATCCTAATCATATTCACATAGAAGCACCACTAAGTGGATTCAGCAGGTGGTTTGGAATATATACATCCACAATAATTAAAGAAAAAAAATTTTTTTAATTGAGAGGAGAGGGGTGTGGGAAGTGTTGGAATTGGATAGGGAGGAGTCAAACTGTAATGTAATAAATAAAATTCTCAAAAAAACCCCAAAATATAACAAAATTTCAAAGTTGGAAATATAAACATAATTAAGCGTATCACTCAGCCCTTGGTCAATAACATTTGACTAAGTGATTGGACAGAAATTTCTGAGTCAGAAAATTATTAATGTTTAGTATACTTTAAATGAAGCTTGATATAATATGAATTTCGAAAATAAACCATTGTAATGATGCCAGATACATTGCTGTATTTTCAGGAAGCATTCATTCTCACTTCTACATATTACATGAGTTCAGGTAACGTCAGGGTCTTTTAATTTTTAATTTTTTTTCTTTTTTATTGATGTTTTTTATATTTCATACATTTTTTTCAGTTCAGTTTAAACATATTCCCCTTCCCATTACCCCCACCCTGAAAAGTTTTAAAAAGAAAGAAAACCATGTCTCCACCCAAGGCCAGATACTACAACCACAGTAAGTCACTTTCTGTAAGAAAGGTGGGCTATAGACACTAGCCAAGTCATCCCCCACACCTGCATATGTACAACTATGTCCTGTAGCATCTTTTATTTTATTTTATTTTTTTTAGTCTTTTTTTTTTTTTTTTTTTGAGGCAGGGTCTCCCTTTGGTGGCAGCTGGCCTGGAGCTCACTATGTAAACCTGACTGGCCTTGAACTCAAAGATCTGCCTGCCTCTGCCACTGAGTGCTGGGATTAAAGGCATGCACCACCACACCTGGCCTGTAGTAGCTGTAAAACTGTAGCCATGCTCGTGGGTTATCATGTTCATTATTTTAGAGCAATTGGCTCAGTGGCTAAGAACACATACTACTCTTGCAGAGTACCAAATTTCCATTCCCAATACCCATGTAAGATGGCTCATGAGCACTGTATCTCTGGCTCCAGAGAATCCAGTGCTCTCTTCTGGCCTCCATAACCACATATAAACATGAGTACACAAAATTAAAAATAAAATGAATCTATTTTTTTGGATTTGTCTTATTTATTTTATCAAGGCCTTGAACTGGGCTAAATACTCTGTCTTTTTTTAATATAATAATTTTATTGATGTTATGTATATTTCAGACATCATTTTTCAATTCAATTTAGATGTACTCCCCTTTCTTTTCTCCCCACCCCAGATCATGCATTCTGCCATAAATGTCCTGCATCTTTCACTCAGTCATTTTAAAGTTTCTTCTGCAAAGGTTTATTGTTTGGTGCAGAATTTAACTATATCAGTCCATTCTTTGACCCAGTCCTTATGTTGTTGTGGTTCACTCACAATTGTATTGCTCCAAAATATGCATATATCAACGTCATATATGTACCAGAATTATGTTCTCCAGGAATAAACTGTATGTTAACTCTGATATATGTTTACAAATTCATGTTTCCCTTTAATTTTATATTATTCTAAAATTTGAATATATGCCTTCCACACATATACAATAATTACCATGTCTGAAAGTAAGTAGTAAGTTAATTCTAGGGCTCATTAAGAGATTCACATTATAACATCACAGTTGCTTTCAGATAGAAGGAAATATAACAATAACATTGCTCAGCTTGCCTTTCAATTGGGGGAATTGTTACTAGCATCCACAAAAGAAGGAAACTATTTCCCGTTTTTTTTTTGTTTGTTGTTTTGTGGGGGGGGGGGGCTGTCTTATTTCACTTAGCTTAATGGCTTCAAGTTCCAACCATTTACCTGCAAAATTCATGATGTCATCTTTCTTTACTGCTGCATAGAACTCCATTTTGTAGATGTACCACATTTCTGTTATCCATTCATCAGTTGAGGGGTATTTGGGCTGCTTCCAGCTCTTCACTATTGTGAAGAGGGCTGCAGTAATTACAGATTTGCATGTATCTTTGCAGTAGGATGAGTCTTGTGGGTTTATACCCAGGAGTAGTATGGCTGGGTCTGGTGGTAGGCTCATTTTGAGTATTTTAAGTGTTCTCCACACTGCTTTCCACATTAGTTGTATGAGTTTACATTCCCCCCAGCAGTGGATGAGTGTTCCCCTTTCCCCACAACCTCAGCAGCATGTGGTGTCTTTTGTTTTCTTGATCTTTGCTAGTCATATGAGAATGAGATGATATCTGAGCGTGGTTTTAATTTCCATTTTCTTTTTTTTTTATTATTTTTATTTTTATTTTTGTATGTGTATGAATGTACTGTCTGCATGTAGGATTGTGCACCCGTGTCGTGCAATGCCGCGGAGGTCAGAAGAGGGTGTCGGATTCCCCTGGAACTGGAGTTCTCCTGGAATTGGAGTTACAGACGGTTCTTAGCCGCCATGTGGGTGCTGGGGATCGAACCCGGGTCCTCTGCAAGAGCAGTCAGTGCTCTTAACCGTTAGGCTATCTCTCCAGCCCCCATTTTCTTAATTATTAACAATGTTGAACACTTTTTAAGGTGTTTCTCAGCCATCTTTAATTCCTCCCAGGTGAAGTTTCTGTTCAGCTCTTTACTCCATCTTTTGAGTGCATCATTTGTTAATTCTTTGTTTTTTGAAGAGTTTATATATTCTGGAAGTTAATGCTCTGTCAGATGTATCACTGGTTAAGATTTTCTCCCACACTGTGGGTTTTCTCTTCACTTCCCTGATTGTTTCTTTTGCTGTATATAAGCTTTTGAGTTTAATGGGGTCCCACTTGTCAATAGTTGACCTTATTTCGTGCACAGCAGCTGTCTGATTTAGAAAGACTTTTCCTATGCCTATGTCTTGTAAGTTGCTGCCAGCTATTTCTTCTATTACCTTCAGAGTTTCGGGTTTCACGTTGAGGCCTTTGATCCACTTGGAGTTGATTTTTGTGCAGGTTGAGAGGTAAGGGTTTAATTTTGTTCTTCTACATGTGGTGATCCAGTTTTGCCAGCACCATTTGCTGAAGATGCTATAATTACTCCAATGAGCATTTTTGGCCCCTTTATCAAATATGAGGTGGCTGAAATTGTATGAGGTCATGTTTGGATCCTCTATTTTGTTCCATTGGTCAACAGATCTGTTTTTGTGCCAGTACCAGGCTGTCTTTATGATTATAGTCCTGTAATTTAGCTTGAAGTCTGGTAAGGTGATCCCCCCTGTATTGGATGTTTTACTCAGTGTTGCTTTACCTATTTGGGGTCCTTTGTTTTTCCATATGAATTTAAGCATTTTTTTCCAAGCCTGTGAAGAAACTCATGGGGGTATTAATTGGGATTGCATTGAATCCATATGTTAATTTGGGTAGAATGAACATTTTTACTATATTAATTTTTGTAACCCATGAGCATCGAGGTTTCTCCATTTTTTGATGTCTTTCTTTGCGGCTTTAAAATTTTGTTGTACATGTCTTTGGTTAGATTTGTTGCCAGGTATTTTATTTTTTTGAGGCTATTTTGAGTGGGAAGGTCTTATATTTCTTCTCCACTTGTTTATTCCTGTCGTAAAGAAAAGCTACTGATTTTTCTAGGTTAATTTTGTATCCTGCCACTTTACTAAACTCTTAATTGTTCTAGGAGTATTCTAGTGGAGCTTTGAGCATTCCTCAGGCAAACTATCATATCATCTGCAATCAGTGATAGTTTGACTTACTCTTTTCCAATTAGTAATTTGGATATAATGAATATTTTTACTATATTAATTTTTCTGATCCATGACGATTGAGCCTTATTGTCCTAACAAGCATTTCAAGCACTATATTGAAGAGGAGTGGCAATATGGGGCAGCCTTGCCAGGTTCCCATCTTTAAGGGAAAGTCTTCTAGTTTTTCACCATTTAGGATGATGTTGGCTGTGGGTTTGTTATATATGGCTTTGATTATATTTAGTAATGTTCCCTTTAGTCCAGTTCCCTCTAGAACTTTAGACATGAAGGGATGCTGGCTCTTGTCAAAGGCTTTCTCTTCAGCAAATGAGATGATTGTGTGATTTTTTTTTTTGTCTTTCGGTCCATTCATGTGTTTTATGATCTTTATTGATTTATGTATGTTGAACCATCCCTGCATCTCTGGTATGGATCCAACTTGATCATGATGGATGATCTTTTTGATGTGGGTCTGTATGTGATTTGCAAGTATTTTGAGAATTTTTGCATCTGTGTTCATTAATGAGATGGATCTATAGTTTGTTTTTTGGTTGTGTCTTTGCCTGGTTTTGATATTAGAGTGATGTTGGCTTCATAGAAGGAGTTTGGGAGATTTCCCTCTGTTCGTATCCTACTGAGTAGTTTGAGTAATAATGGTTGTAAGACTCTCTAAATGTTTTATAGAATTCTGATGTGAAACCATCTGTGCCTGGGCTTTTTTAAATTGGAAGGTTTTTTTTTTATTACATCTTCAATTTCCTCATATGTTATAGATCTGTTTAAACTGTCAATCTCTTCTTGGTTAAACTTTGTTGGTTCCCAGGCTTTCAGTTATTCCTCCTTTTCTCTTAGATTTTCAAACTTAATAGAGTATAGGTTTTTGAAGTATTCTCATGTGATTGTCTGGATCTTTTCTTTATCTGTTGTGATGTTTCCCTTTCATCACGAATACTATTAATTTGGAGTTACTCTTCCTTTTTATTGGTTAACTGGGCTATGGGGTCTATCTATCTTGTTTATCCTTTCAAAGAACCAGCTTTTGGATTCATTGATTCTTTGTATTGTTTACTTTGTTTCTATTCCATTGATTTCTGCTCTGATTTTTGTTATTTCTTCCGGTCTGTTGGGTTTAGGGTCCATTTGTTGTTGTATCTCAAGTGTTTTTAGCTGTTGTGTTAGATCATTTATTTGCCCCCCCCTTTTTTGATGCAGGCACTTAGGCCAATAAATTTCCCTCTTAGAACTTTTAAATTATCCCATAGGTTTTCTTGTATTGTCTTTTTCATCGAGTTCCATGAATACTTTTATTTCATTCTTTATTTCTTGCCTGACCCATTCGTTATTCAGGATTGTGTTGTTTTGTCTCCATGTGTTCTCGTAGCTAATAGGGCTTATTCTGGTGTTAAATTGAGCTTTATTGCACTGTGGTCTGATGAAATGCATGAAATTATTTCAGTGTTTTTGCCTTTGTAGCGTTTTCTGTGTCCCAGTATGTGGTCGATTTTGGAGAATGCTCCATGGGGTGCTGAGTAGAAAGTAGATTCTCTGGTGTTTGGGTGGAATATTTGGTAGATACCTATGAGGTCCATTTGGTGTAGTGTGTTGTGAAGTTCAGATGTCTCTCTGTTTATTCTTTGTCCAGTTGACCTATCTAATGGGCTCAGTGGAGTATTGAAATCCCCCACTATTAGTGTACTGGGATCAATCTGTGCCTTGAGATTCTGTAGAATTTTGTCTATAAAGTTTGGTTCACTGGAGTTTGGTACATATGTATTTATGATTGTGAAATCTTCATAGTTAATTGTTCTTTTGATAAGGTTGTAGTGGCCCCCTTTGTCTCTTCTGATTAGTTTTACTTTGAAGTCTAATTTGTCTGATACTAGAATAGCAATTCCTGGTTGCTTTTTGATACCATTTGCTTAGAATATTTTTTCCATATTTTCACTTTAAGTTAGTGTCTATACTTGAGGGTGAGATGGGTTTCTTGTAGACAATATATAGATTGATTCTGTTTCCTAATCCATCCTACCCGTCTATATCTTTCATTTAGAAAATTTATACCATTAATATTTAAGGTTATTATTGAGAGATGTGTTGCTTGCTTTCAATATATTCCTTGCATTCTCATCTAGGTTTGTATTTATGCTGTTATGCTTTTATTGTTTTTTTTTTTTCATTAGATGCTTGGGTATAGTTTACTTGTTTTGTATTGTTTCAAGTGTTTTCTGAAGTGTTGGGATTTTTGACATGTATGCTTTCATTTTGTTTATGTCATGACATATTTTTCTTTATCCTTCAACTATTATTGATATCTGTCCTGGGTATAATAGCCTGGGTTGGCATTTAAAGTTGTTTAGCACTGGGAATACTTTGGTCCATGTTCCTTTGGCTTTCAGAGTTTGCACTGATAAGTCAGCTGTAATTCTGATGGGTTTCCCCTTATATGTAATTTGTTCTTTTTCTCTTCTGGCTTTCAATATTTTGTCTTTGTTTTGAGCATCTAGTGTTTCTACTATGATATGGCATGGGGAGTTTCCTTTCTGGTCTTGTCTTTTTGGTGTTCTATATGCTTCTTGTATTTGTATAGGTTTGTCTTTTTTCAGCTTAGGAAAATTATCTTCTATTATCCTGTTGAAGATCTGATCAATACCATTGTCTTGGGATTCTCCTGCTTCTATCCCTATGATGTGGAGATTTGGTCTTTTCATAGTATCCCACATTTCCTGGTTATTCCACTCTTGTTTTTTTATTTTTATTTTTCATAATCTTTGAGAATTTTAGTTGTTCTGTGTTATCCTGTAGTTCTTATATTCTATTTTGTGCTTCATCCATTCTGCTTCTGAGTCTTTCTCCCATCCTTTCCTATTGATTAGATGGATGTTCCATTTCCTTTTACATTTCTTCCTTTGATTTCTTTAGTATTTCCACTTCCTTTTGGAGCTTGTCATTCTCTACATGTAGTTCCTTGCTTCTCTGGTCTGATTCTATTTTCATTTCAGACTGGGATCTTTTAAGTGTTTCCACTTCCTTCTAGAGTTTTTCATTCTGTTCCTCTAGTTCTTTTTCAGATTTTGTGTTTCTCTTCCTCTATTTCTTTTCAGAGTTTGTCATTCTTTCCCTCTAGTTCTTTCTGAAGTTTATCATTCTTTCCTTCTAGAGGTTTCCTGAGTTTTTCATTCTCTTCCCTTAGATCTGCAATTTGTTATTTATATTCTTTGATTACTTTGAATATGTCTAGTACTGTTCTTCTAAGATCTAAGTCTTGGTTTCCTTCCAGGGAGATTTCATTGTAGGGATCTTCTATAGGACTGGTGTGTATATTTTACGAGATTTTCCCATTTTATTTTTTTTTTGTTGTTGTGGCTTCAGCATGTGGGTTTATTTTTTGTTCAGATTCTAGTGCTAATGTCAATGTTAATATGGAGAATTGTTTGGTCACTCACTGTGCTTCCTGTCAGGCAGTGGTTCTACATTGGCTGTGCAGCTTAGAATCACTAACACTGTGCTCAGTAGATCCTCTGCATTGCAGTTCTACCAGCTTACTGGATCTGCTGTGCCACTACTCGGTGTGGAAGGGAGGAGGTTTGCTCCCTTGGCTATGTGCTGGCCCCTGAGCTACCTGCTGCCTAGCTTAGTGTGGCTGGCTGGCTTAGGATGGCATCCCACCTGGTCCCTGATGCAGCACAGTGTTGGAATGCTGGTCCCCCATAGTTTCTTAGCCCACCTAAGAAACTGCTGGGCTCCTGATGTCAAGGTCCTTTCAATGGCTACCCCTATAATTTGCTAAAATGTTGGCTATTTTTGGAAAACTGAAATAAGCTTATATCTTATTTTTTATTGATGCTTTGTGTATTTCATACATCATTTTCCAATTCAGTTCAGACATATTTGCCCTTCCCTTCCCCTCATCCCACCCCACCCCATCCCAGATCATTCATTCTGCCATAACTGCCCTGCATCTTTCTCTCAGTTTTTTTTTCTATTTTTTAGCAATAAGTGATAATTTATGAGTACAAGCATTCTTCATGCAAAACCAACTTGCAAGCAGTTGTGTCCAAACCCAAACAGCCCCTTGGTCCCACCATCCAGGAGGGGGCCTTGTATGTTCAATCAAGTTGATCAAATGAGTGTCCAGGTTACATTGCTGCAGTTTCACCATTCACCCCAATCGCAGCCCTTACATTCTACCACACCCCCTCTTCTGCAGATTGTTCCTTAGGCTTAGAAAAGGGGCACAGGTGGATGAGAAGCAAAACAGTCTACTTTCTCTGGAGCTGCTGTCTTGGTCTCTGGTCAATTCTGGCTGTTTTCTTTCACGGGCTGACAGTTTGTCCAGGACGTTAACATGGGAAAAATGTATTGAGACCACACATGCAAGTGTACAGATAGTCTCTGGAATACCAGAGAGTGTTACCAAAGGCCACTATACCAATAAAGCAAATATGGGTCTCCTTGAGTCAAGCAAGACTCCTCCGTCAGCACCAGCTACACCTCACCTGCCTGGAAATACTGTGCAGCATAGGTGGCCATATGCCTGTATATCCCAAATATAATTGGCTATTGGCTCTCTCCTTGGAGAAATAACCCATGGCTGATGCCACAAGCTTGCACCCTCTATTGGTCAGGAGATGTTATAAGCCACAGTAAGACCCTATCATATTTAACAGAAAAAAATGTAATTCATGGATTAACATACCATCCAAACATCTGTGTCTATACCAAAGTAACCTACGATAACAATTAATACTGTTTAAATACCTATATATCTAATTGCTTGTGGTTCATTAATAAGCTTTTATCTTAATTACTTTTTGACTTTTGGATGGTTCTATGCTATCTTTAATTTCCTGCAATTAATGTTAGTAGATCTTTGTGTCTCAGATTATAGAGGCTCAAAACATACTCTAGAAACCATCCAGACATGTGTAGCCACCGAACAGAAATTGTCCACCACCATAGCAGAGATGGGAAAAGTGAACAAATATTATGTTAAATTTGAGAATGCCCAGAAAGTGTTTCATCCCTGTCTTTAGGAGGAAATAGCATAAGCTATCACTTTTAGTGTCACTTAAACTATGTTCATAAATATTTCCACCATGTTGTTCCAACAATCTACAATTTGTCAGATTCTCACTGTTGCATCTGGAGATGGCCAATGAGTCTTCACCGAAGTCTGCAATGATGCCCCCAGAGGAAGAAAAGGCCTTGCTAATAAGCTCAGTAAACCACAGATCTGGCTATGTTAACCAAAGGCTTAGAAAATAAATCTTTTGCCAGGCATGATGGCACACATCATGAACATATGTTTAGCATTCAGGAAGCTCAGGCAGGAAAATTATTGCCAAGATCAAAGCCAGCAAGAGCTCCATAGCAAAACTCTCAAATCATAAACACAAAACATAATAAATGACAGGAGACAAACTGCTTGTGGAGAGTGTGAGAGACACTCATAATAAATGAATGAATGTCTTTTCTCCTTTGATCTTTTTCCAGATTTTAGTCTTTAAAAATTACATACATATAATTCTGATTTGTATAACCAACTTTTCTTTCTACTACTTCTCCTTTAGTTTGTCAATGCTGTAAAATCATTAAAATCAGTTTAAACTTAAAGCACAATCAGAACTTCAGCTTTCACTCCCTCAGTTCTTTTACTAATTAACAATGACACACAATGCTTAAGAAATGCCAGTAATTATTATCAATGACACTGATGTTTAAAAAGACAATCTCTTTCTTTTGAAATAGAATCCTTTATATATATAGAATCTTATGTACACCATCTTGGCATTAAACTTGCTATGTAAGCTCTGATGACTTTGAACTGTGGACCTTCTTGCATCAACCTCTCAAGGGATGGGACTAATGATGTATGCACAATTCTGATTTATTGTGTGGTTCTGAGGCTTGACTCCAGAGTTTCACACATGCCAAGCAAACACTGTGCCATCTGAGCTACATGCTCCAGCACAGATTTTTACAATGTAACAATGTTGAGAAAAGTGGTAACAAAATGCCTTAGCAATTTGCTAAATTAAGAAGCTTTCAAGGAAATATTCTCTGGAGCAATGTCATGATCAGTTTCCCTCATCAAGAGACTCTACAACAAGGAATCACAAATCATATACTCTGTACCTGAGTAAGATCTTAAATTGATTTCACATCTGACCAACTTAGGATAGAGTTTGTGTGGAATGAATTAATGTAAGTATTTTCTTAATAAAAACACACTAAACTCTTTAATGTGGAAACTGGGATTCACAAATATGAATTTTATTGAAGTTGAAAGCAAATGTTTAGTTTTTGTTCTCCTAGGCATAGAATTTCATAAACCATGATTTTATCATCCTGATCAATAGAGAAATCATGTCCCCCAATTTTAAATCACCTGGAATCACCTGGTAAAGAATACATCTTCCTTTAAATTTTCCTTCCAATATGGAAGATTCACACACACACACACACACACATCACACACACACACATATATTCATATATATTCATACATACATATATCTACATATGGTCACACAAATATATACAAACCACACATATATAATAGATGATATATTATATATATAATAGAGATATAAAAGACAACACGTACATATATACACGTATTAGAAAAGAACTTGCACTGGGCAGGTTGGTGCATGCCTTTAATCCCAGCACTTGGGAGGTGGAAGGAGGCAGGAGGATCTCTGTGACTTCAAGGCCAGCTTGGTCTACATAGCAAGCTCCAGGCCAGCTGGAACTAAAGAGAGACCTTGTCTCAAAAATACAAAAAGAAAAAGAACTTCATTAATTTATTTTAAATTTTGTGAATTTTCTACAATATATTTCAGTCATATTAAATTTCTTCCTGTATCTATACCCCCTTCCTTTCTAACGTTGCATCAAATTCTGTATTACAGAGTGAGGTTTGTGTTTGCAACCCTGTTCAGTGTGGGCTCATCCACTGTAGCCTGGTCAAGCTACTGAGCCTCACCCTTAAATAAGACTAAATCTCCTCTTCCCAGCAGTCATGTGCTACATGTAATTCCTCAGAGAGTATTGGGATTTATACCACTTCAACCTTGGCTATGCTGGGATTTTATATTGCTGGAGTTTACCTGGGAATTGTCCATAATGTCAGATTGCTATGAGTTCATATGAGTAAACTGAGCAGCTGACTGGAACTCTATTTCCTTCTGGTAGTCCACCTCCTCTGACTCTTACAATCTTTCTGTCCCTTCTTTTTTTCTAGATCCCTGAGCATTAGGAAGCAGAAGTTTAATACAAATATCCTACTCAGGGATAATAGGTTGGCAGTCATTTATTCTCAACAAGGTGGCCAGTTGTTTCTGTGTTAATCACCAACTGTTATATAAGGAAACTTCTCTGCTTCCAATTGGCAGATGGGTATAAGAATAAGTCATTAGAGCCTATGTGGACCATATACACAATGGAATTATTAAGCTCTTAACAAACAAATGTATGAAATTCACAGGTAAATGAATTGAAGTGGAAACAATCATGCTAAGTGTGGTAACTCAAACCATCAAAGACTAATGTCACACGTTCTCTTTCATAGCTGGATGGTAATTTTGAAATGTTAGATTATAAATGTTTCAATTTGAAGATCCAGAGAGGTCAAAAACATAAATGGCTATGGGCGGGGGGAGGGGGAGGCTCCACGGGAGGAGAGACAGGATGCAATGATATAAAGGGGGAAAAGAGAATACTAGAGTAGCAAAGGTTAAAGGGGCTTCATAGGATGGAGTCCATACTTGCCATTGATATCAGGCCTAGGAGTCTGAGGCTAGACAGCCCACAGGCCGTTAGAGAAAGGCTAATACAACTATTTTGCTACATACATATAGTTCACACCTCCTCTTGAACTGTGTTTTGTGGGTTGTGTTGTTCTGACAGGTACAGGCAGAACAATCTCACATGAGAAGAAGGGAATTATGCCACTGTTAAGAGAATGAATGTTCTGCCAAAAAGCATTTACCAAACAACCACTCTCTCCTCCTGTATGCAGGCTGCTGATCTCTTCAGGCATAGCAATGAAGACTGCCCATTTAGTTTATAGAAGAAACAAAGGAAGGTTTTCAGTAGCTCATCAGGCAATCAAAACTCTGAGAAATGTCAGGGTGCTTCACGGCAATTAAGAGTGATAATTGCTGTTCCCCACTTCACTCTCATTGTGAACAAGGGGCACCATTCTATCTTAGTCCCGCACCAAATTCCAACAGCATGAAACATCAGAGCAAAAACCCAACGACTACTTCAGCAGACACATCGTCAGACAAGATCTTGGGCTGCAGGCTAGGTACTAAACCATCAGCAGTCTCCAATAGACAAGTGCTTGCAGAATTTCTACTTGGAGAGCTGGATGGGACAGGTGACTATCAAGCACAAAACGAGAGGGTCCAGGTCACTTCTAGACTGTGACACAGGACAGCTGGGGCCTTGCACAATAGTTTGATATCTTCCAAGTCTCTGTGTTCACATGCACAGACCAGTGAACACTTACTATTTAAAGAGAAGTAGTAAGAACTTATCAGCAAGGTATTGATAGTCTTTTTTATATATTAAAACTCTTTTTATCTTGATGCTTTGTGTATTTCATACATCATTTTCCAATTCAGTTCAGGCGTATTTCCCCTTCCCTTCCCCCCATCCCACCCCACCCCATCCCAGATCATGCATTCTGCTATAACTGTCCTGCATCTTTCTCTCAGTTTTTTTTTCCATTTTTTAGCAATAAGTAATAATTTATGATTACAAGCATCCTTCATGTAAAACCAATTTGCAAGCAGTTGTGTCCAAACCCACACAACCCCTTGGTCCCACCATCCAGGAGGGGGGGCTTGTATGTTCAATCAAGTTGATCAAATGAGTGTCCAGGCTATATTGCTGTAGGTTCACCATTCACCTCAATCACAGCCCTTACATTCTACCACACCCCCTCTTCCACAGATTTTCCCCTAGGCTTAGACAAGGGGCACAGGTGGATGAGAAGCAAAACAGTCTACTTTCTCTGGAGCTGTTGTCTTGGACTCTGGTCAATTCTGGCTGTTTTCTTTCATGGGCTGACAGTTTGTCCAGGAATAACCTTTCGATCCTACTAATGAAGCACAAGCAATTAGATATATAGGTATTTAAATAGTATTAATTGTTATTGTAGGTTACTTTGGTATAGACACAGATGTTTGGATGGTATGTTAGTCCATGAATTACATTTTTTTTTTCGTTAACATGGGAAAGATGTATTGAGACCACACATGCAAGTGTACAGATGGTCTCTGGAATACCAGAGTGTGTTACCAAAGGCCACTATACCAATAAAGCAAATATAGGTCTCCTTGAGTCAAACAAGACTCCTCTGTCAGTACCAGCTACACCTCACCTGCCTGGAAATACTGTGCAGCAGAGGCAGCCATATGCCTGTATATCCCAAATCTAATTGGCTATTGGCTCTCTCCTTGGAGGAATAACCCATGGCTGATGCCACAAGCTTGCACCCTCTAATGGTCAGGAGATGTTATAAGCCACAGTAAGACCCTGTCATATTCAACAGAAAAAAAATGGTATTGATATTCTTTAATGTACTAATTGAACTAAAGAAAAAATAATTGCTCATATTTAATAATATATTTAATGAAATATATTTATCCCTAAAATAATATTTGCAATGGATATAAACTTTTAAATCTCTTAGTATAAAATCAGGTACTATTGTTTTTCGTGATTCTGAGTATGGAACTCAGGGCTTTGGGCATGTTGGCTAGCATTTCACTGTTGAGCTACATTCCCTAGCCCCTAAATAAGAAACAGTGGACTGCACTATAGTTCATTTGCTTCTCTAAGGATTCAGAAGAAAATGAATGGACCAGCTATTTGCATCTCATTTTTATTTAATTTTTCCTGAGTTCTAAAAATTTTTTCCAATGTTTAAATCATACATACAGCAAAAAGCTTAAGAAAAGATCCTAGCATTTGGGGCATGTACAGGTCTTAAAAGCAGTACCCCTGCTGTTATTTTCTAATTGTGTCTCTTATATGTGTCTATTTCTTTGCAATAATTTTGTAATTGGAAGAGAAAGTCAGAGAGACACCAGCATGAGGAAGATGTGGTACGGTGCTTGCTTTGAAGGTGAAGAAGATGAAGATGAACATAAACAAAAACAGTGGGTTGGCCTGGAGGCTGCAAAATCATCTGAGGAAATGGACTCTCTCCTGGAATCTGCATGTGGCTGAAGCCCTGCTAACAGATACAAGTTTACTTAAGTTATTTTCCAGGGAACAGAAAGCAAAACATCCAGATGAAATGTTTATGAAAGTCTGCAACTGAGAAAGGAATTTTCCTACCACCCATTTTTGAATTTTTTTTATTTATTTGTATTTGTAAGAGCATATTGCCAGCATGTATGTAAGTGCACCCATGTCTTGAAAAGCTTGTGGATGTCTAAAGAGAGTGTCATATCTCCTGGAACTGGAGTTAAGATTGTTAGTAGCCACGTGGATACTGTGATTAAAACCTGGTTCTTCTGCAACAAGGGCCAGCGCTGTTAACTGCCAAGCCATATCTCCCACATATTTTTTGATAATTTTAAAGATGCAGACATATTTAAGCTTCAACTTTGTGTTGAACATGATTAAACTAAGGAAATTCCCTTAGCACCCTGTTTGTCATGAGTAGTAAAGATTAGTTTTGAAGAGAGATAGAGAATTCATAAAGTGTCTGGTGGCCTTGGTGAAGTTACCAAAAAGGAAAATAGCACAAGAAGAAAGATATCCCACAACAAGAATGGGTGAAAATGTGGATTTATAGGGATTCTCATAAACTGTTGGTGAGCATACACATGACTATGATTGTCATGATAAATAATGTATCTTATAAAACCAAAATTGGATACCTAAAGAGAATCAGCAGTCAACTTAAACTTCATTCTTGCCTTTATGTTCCAACAGGAAAACATTTTTAAAAAGCATAGAGATTATAATAGTAAGCAGAAGTTGCAGAACATATCTAGTAAATGGAGAATTATTAACTCACTCTTTCTATAGTTACAGAATTGAGCACGTGGCCACCAGATGGGTGATAAGCTAACCCACCACACATGGGCATGAATGAATTTTAAGAATGTAAAAGTAAATTGGGCTGGAGCTGGAGAGATGGCCTAGCGGTTAAGAGTGCCGACTGCTCTTGCAGAGGACCTGGGTTTGATCTCCAGCACCCACATGGCGCTGAAAACCATCTTTAACTCCAGTTCCAGGGGAATTTGATGCCCTCTTCTGACCTCTGAGGCATTGCACGGCATGGGTGCACCAACCTGCATGCAGACAGTACATTCATACACATAAGAAAATAAATAAAGTTTAAAAAAAGTAAATTGGGGGGCTGGAGGGATGGCCTAGCGGTTAAGAGCGACGACCGCTCTTGCAGAGGACCCGGGTTCGATCCCCAGCACCCACATGGCGGCTGAGAACCGTCTGTGACTCCGGTTCCAGGAGAACTCCAGTTCCAGGGGAATCCGAGACCGTCTTCTGACCTCTGCGGCATCGCACGACACGGGTGCGCAGACCTGCATGCAGACAATACATTCATACACATAAAAATAAATAAATAAATTAAAAAAAAAAAAAATTAAAAAAAAAAAAAAAGTAAATTGGGCTGTCCTTCTAGAGGACCTGGATTAGATTCCCAACACCCACACGGTGGCTAACAACCATCCACAGCTCTAATTTCTTGGGACCCAACGTGGTCTTCTGACCTCCACAGGCATTGCAAGACACATGCAGGCGATACACACAAAATAAAAATAATACAATATTTTAAAAAAGAATAAAATAGTACAATATAAAAGGTTAAACATGTCATGGTCCATTAGATTAAATAAAGATGTAATTCCATATGTTGATTGAAGAGTACCCTAAAACTTTTAACACATTTCATTTGGCAATATATACCTACATAAAAATACAAAATTCAAACTTTATTTTATTTCGGAGTCTAAACAGAGATAGCATTCATAATTTAGGAACAAAGCAGTGCTAACCATTGACATTTTCTAATTCTAGTCATTTGGCAATTTTTTTTCTAGACAGTGAAAGGTCAAGCTTTCATTAAAAAATAATAAGCTATTCCAGGACAGCTGGGGCTACGGGGAGACCCTGTCTTGAAAAAAACAAAAAACAAAAAATAATAAGCTAGATTTCACAAAGGCTATAGACTTATGCTCATCAAAAAACATAGCAAAATGAACAGGTAATCCACTGAATGGTAGAATATTCTATAATAATATATGCATGTTGAAATGTCTTATAGAGATAAAGTTAACAAACAAGCATGTCATATAGATATTATATTTAGATGTGATAAATCATTTCCAGAAACTTTAAAAATATGCAAAATAACATTAAGAATGATATACAAAAACCCAAAGCCATGTCCAGCAAGATGGCTTAGCTTAAATAGAACTCATATTAGAAAGAAAGAAGGGACTGCTGAAAGTTATCCTATGAGGTCCACATGTGTACACACACAAATACACAAACAAATAATGAAACAATTTAAAATTTTAAACATCATAAAATAAGAAATAAATAATAGGAAAATGGGTAAAAATCATCTATAGTCATTCCAACAGACTTCAAGGGCAAGAAAAATACACATATAAAATTATAAATATAAAATTCCAACCTTCTCATCCTGTTTATTTTATTTTACCCCTCTTCATGCTGTGCCATGCTGTCTTTATTTTATTCAGAAGTTAGAGTTCAGAAAGAATGTTTTCATTTTCAGGTCACTGTTCATATCAGTCTAACTCTTGTTACATGTATTAGTGGAATTTGCTTGCCACTGCAAATAAAATATTTTTTGAAAAAATAAACTTGAAATTCTGGGCTCAGTCTAGAAAGAAGTTCATTTTGTTAGCTAAGACTGAAAGTTTTATTTTCCTCTGCTTGGCTGTCTGATAGAGAATTGCTTTGATTTGTTCATCAGGTTAATATTTGAAATAAGGAATAATTGGTGGAAGACATTAAGAAAGCTGTTTGGAAGCAGGCCCTGCTGGAAGTCTTTAGAACCTTTTTTTTAATCATGCTTTTGTTATGTTTTGTGTATTTCAGACATCATTTCTCAGTTCGGTTTAGACATATTCCCCTTTCCTTCCGCCCCACCCCACCCCAGAACATGCACTCTGCCATAACTGTCCTGCATCTTTCTCTCAGTCTTTTCTATGTTTAGGAATTCACATTTTCCTCCTTTAAGTTTATGTTACTCTAAAATATGAATACATACTTTCCACTCATATACAGTAAGTACAGAATATGAGAGTAAATGGTGGATTGTATCCAGAGCCTGTTAAGACATTTACGTTTAACAACATAGCAGCTTTCAGATAAACAGAAATATAACAATGATGTTGTTCAGCTTGCCTTTCGTGTGGAGATTTGGTGTTAGCATCCACAATTGAGGAAGACCATTCACCGCTTGTTTTCCTGGGACTGTGTTACTTCACTTAATCTTAATCATGAGGGGAAAATATGAAAACCGGAATGCAGTAGGTTGGATGCCACAGAAACCCTAACACCATGGGAGAAAACACAAGATGGACGAATCTCATAGTACCACATGTGCAAAGAAGAGTAGAGGCCATGGTGTCAATAATTCCATATCTTATTTTAAAATCTTTTTTATAGTGCACAAAGGCACAAAATGTTTATACGTGTATTGACTGCATGTATGCAAGTGTACCAATGTCCACAGAGGTCTGAAGAGGTATCCGATTCCCCTGGAACTGGACTTTTGGACAGTTATTAGCCAATGTGTGGATGCTAGGCATTGAACCTGTGTCTTCTTCAAGAGCAGACAGTGTTCTTAA
The DNA here is from genome assembly GCA_009823505.1 of Rhizomys pruinosus. Classification (NCBI taxonomy): domain Eukaryota; kingdom Metazoa; phylum Chordata; class Mammalia; order Rodentia; family Spalacidae; genus Rhizomys; species Rhizomys pruinosus. The sequence goes on along the minus strand of VZQC01013081.1, from coordinate 126,112 downwards.
CTGCTGAGCCAACTCTGTGGTCCCCTATAATTTCAAATCTTATGCAGTCTCCAGGAGAGAAAACAGTGCTCTATGGTGAAGGAAAAGGAAACAAGAAGAGGGTTCCTTGGGAAAAATGAAGGCTTTTCCAGGAGTGAAATGACTGGATGGAGGTCTACTCTAGTCTGCATTTGAATAGAGTAAATGTGTGTGTGTGTGTGTGTGTGTGTGTGTGTGCATGCATGTGCACATTTGGTAAGGATCATCAGTATAAAGTACTGAAAATCTGGGCAATATTTATTTATCTATTTATTTTAATATATTTTTTATTAAATTTTTTTCCCCAAGCTCTTCGAAGCAGCTTTATTTTTTCATTTTTCTTAACATTTTTTATTGATGCTTTGTGCATTTCATACATCATTTTCCAATTCAGTTCAGGCATATTTCCCTTTCCTTTCCCCCCCACCCCCACCCCATCCCAGATCATGCATTCTACCGTAACTGTCCTGCATCTTTCTCTCAGTTTTTTTTTTTTTTCAGTTTTTGGTTATAAGTGATAATCCATGAGTACAAGCAACCTTCATGTAAAACCAATTTGTAGGCTGTTGTGCCCAAACCCCCACAGCCCCACCTTCCAGCGGGGGG
>VZQC01013081.1:74288-108780 GCA_009823505.1 Rhizomys pruinosus | reverse complement strand
AAAAAAAAAAAAACTGAGAGAAAGATGCAGGACAGTTATGGCAGAATGCATGATCTGGGATAGGGTGGGGGTGGGGGGGGAGGGAAAGGGAAATAAGCCTGAACTGAATTGGAAAAAATGTATGAAATGCACAAAACATCAATAAAAACTAATTTAAAAAAAAAAAGAAAGAAAGAAAGAAAGAAATACAGGGACTAATACCAATAGTCCAGGAGACAAAAGGTTTGGGCAAGGGGAACATAAGAGACAGGGTAGCAGGATTCTTACTTCTTCTGGTCCTTGTCCTTCCTAATGCTATTATCTGCTGCCAAAAATGACTGGTTCTGGAATAGCTCAGTGGTAGCTTTCTTTTCAGAGAAAGCAAGTGCTTCTTCTTCCAAAAATCTCTTTTCTTCAAGTTTCATTCTCTCTTCTTGGTGAATTCTTTTAAGGTGCTCAAATTTGGCCTGTAGCTCTCGTTTAGCTTCTTTCAGTATGGCTTCTTTTTCTTTTACTCACTGCACAAACATCTGCTTCACCTCCTCTTCCTTCCTCTGACATTCACCATAGAATTCATGTCTCTTGGCTTCATTAGACTCTTGAAGAGTGAGGGGTTTGTTCTCTGGGCCCACATCTGTAAAGGCCATTTCTTCTAGTTTGCAACATCTATAAAGCTGGTAGTGCCTAGAATGGGTCTGCTCCCGCAGATCCTCCATGTTTATACAAATAAGCATTTCCTGAAGCTTTACAAAGTCACAGTGATTCTCATTTTCCACTTGTACAATACCCTAAGGATACTGGTGAGCTTTGACCATTTTATTTCCAACTTGTACTTCATCCATACTTCCTACAACAGCAAAGGGCAAATGTCCATTTATGGCAGCATTGATCCTGGCAGTAGAGTCATCATCTGTTAGGAACTGATATATCTGAACACCATTGCTCACCAATTCGCTCATAAGCTTCACCTTAGACTTGTGTAATTCATTTTTAGAAATTGCATCAGCCTTGGCAATCAATAGTATAATGTTCATCTTGCTATCCAGGTTCTTCATGGTTAAGAGATCAAGTGTCTTTAGAGAATGAATGGCCTGTTGGGGCAATGAAGTAGAGGCATACATGGACACAAGAATCATGGTACTTAAAAAGGGAGCGCTTGATCTTCAGTTCTTGGAGATATGCCTCAAGCTGATCATCTATGTAGTCCACTATTGGTTGGTAGCTCTCTTCTTCATTTGGTCACCAAATCTCACTGTATTCACAATGGTAAATTTCAATTGAACATTACTTTCTTGGAGTTCATATGTCTGAGCTTTAGTCTAACACATGGAAAAAAATGTGAGTATTCATTTTCTTCAAAATTAGTATTAAACAATGTGTTAATTAGTGTTGATTTCCCAATTCCAGTCTCCTCCACACAGAGAATATTAAAACAGAAGCCTTGCTGAATAGATCTGTCAACCAGCTGATCAGGTAAACTCTCAAAACTAACATGGCCACGCGATCTGTTCTTTTCTCAGCTGCAGCACCTCGTCTGATGATAGCTCTGGCCTGACGCAGCGAAACGGTGGTCTCAGGTCAGAACGGCCAAAAGGCAAGTCCGGGCTGCCGCGAGAGGCCTGCGGGGCGTGCCGGACCACCCGCAGCCCTTAAACGGTTGGGGCGGCCTTGGGCGAGGGGCCGGTTTGTTTTTGTTTTTGTTTTTTCTTTTTACAAGGTCTTCCTAGTCTCAGACCACTTGGAAGTCACTAAGTGGACCAGAATGGCCTCAATCTCATATCTAACTTCTGTTGCCCCCTGGGACTGGAATTAAAAGCGTGTGCTACCACATCCAGTGTTCAGTTATAGATTTTGCTGATTTGTTTGTAAATTTATTTCTTTGAGACTGATTTACTATGTAGCCCATGCTTGCCTTGAATTCAATCCTGTCTCAGCCTCCCCCATGGTATGGTTAAAGCAGTGTACTATCACATTGACTCTAAACTTTTAATTCATAGTTAAGACAAACATTTATTAAACTATTTAAGCCTAATGATATAGAAAATATTAAAAATCTCTGACTTTTCTCTATTTTAGGAGAAATTTGAGTAGTTTGCAAAATTTTAGAGGGTTATATGAATCGAAGAAAATACATGAAGGAATAAAGGCTGCATGAAGGCCTATTGTCTTATGATTCTTCAGTCTGGAGTAACATATGCCCCAGTTTGTTCACCCTTCTCAAGGAGATGCCTGCAGATGGCTAGAATTCATTCTCTTTATTTTCTCTCTCTTCTGTATCACCTGTTCTTGTTTCTATTCAATTGCTGTGACAAAATACTCTGACCGACACCAACTTGGGGAGGAAAGGGTTTATTCAGCGCACATCTCCTGGGTCATAGTTCATCACTCAGGGAGCCCAAGGTAGGAACTCAGGACAGGAACCTGGAGGCCGAGGCTGAGGCACAGGTCATGGAGGAATGCTTCTTACTGGCTTGCTTCCCTGGCCCATGCCCAGCCTGCCCTCTTATATGGTACACAACAACCTGCCCAGGGCCAATTCCCCAATAGAGACTCCCTCAACCCAGGTGTGTCAAGTTGACAATCTATCTAACACACCATCTCTCTATTTCTTCCTCTTCTCACTCTCTATATACCATGCTATCTCTAGCTCTATATTTAAGCTTCTAGCTCTCTCACCCTGTCTCTCTCTCTCTCTCTCTCTCTCTCTCTATATATATATATATATATATATATTTATATATATTATAATATATATATTATAATATATATATATATATATATATATAGCCTCTTTTCTCCACTATCTTTCTTTTTCTGCACTATGCTTCCTGTCTCCTTAGTGACCTCCTCACACTCAACCTCTGTCTCCTCAATCTGATAATCCTGGTTCTTTCTATGTGGTTGCCTGGAAATCTCCTTCCAGCCTTACACCAGAGCCATCATAACCTCCTTCACACAATTTCTCACTTAACTAGAGCATGTACACCCTGCACTTTGTATAATCCCATATCTAAAAAGCAGAACCTTATATCATTTGCTCTATTTTCCCAAGTATCTGAATAAAATACCATTGAGGTCAAGCGAAAGGACCTAAGCTTCCCACCGAAATTTTTAATCTAATCACCAGCATATAATAAAGGCCATTCCATCATCACAGAATGAGAAGTTCCTAACCTAGAGACTCATGTGAGTATTTCTTCCATCTTATTTTGATATTGTGTAAGGAACTTCCTCCTTCCACTAAATAACCCCTTCTACTTGCTGAGTGTGATTATTGAACATTTCTTGGCTATCTGTGAACCAGACTCCTATTAAAGGTATAACTTCACCCTACCCATACCCTTTTCTCTCCCATGACACCTACACTATCAGTTTGCCAAAGTGCTTTATATGAGATGTTCTTCTACTTAAATAACAATATTGATGTCTATAGTATTCAACCAAAATATTATTGTATAATAAGAAATAAAAGCATACATTTTTGCCACTGTTAGATTATTCTAATAAAAAAACAAGTCACAGACTCCACTGTTCATGTCTATGACCCTTTAGTAACCAATTTTGCTCAGGAAAGTGATCCTCAGACATTATACAAATGAGGAGGCATTCTCCACAAGTCCTTTCTGACTTCCCTTTGAAATAGAAAGTGTGCATTCTGCTCTGGGATCTGCACACTGAGTAGTCACTCTTCAAATTAAAATTGTGGAATGATATATTTTGAATTTGTGTTAAGAATACATTGCACAGTTATCACATAATAAGTAATTTATTGATATGTTCTTTAATGTTCTTCAAAACTGCATCATAAGGAGACCAATTATATAGTATTACTTTTCTTTATAGTATTTTGACAAAAGAGACATCTAGGTTCATGGTCTGGTCTACATTATTTTATACATGTTCTGAAAGGAATTGTGCTAAATATTGGTTCTTTTATCTATTTTTGTCTTCTCTTCTTCCATTACACTTGTACTCTGACAATTTCATACATTTATTAATACGTTCTGATTTACCTCTCCTCCTACCTTCTCTCACATCAAGCCACCATCCTCTTCTACACCAGACCCTTTACTAGATCCATAACTTTTGGTTTGGTTTTGTCAACCCTTTAGTTTACTCAAGGCCATTTGCTAGTCCATTGGATTGGAACTATCCATTTGAGCCTTTTGGAATCACAGGTAATTGACAACTAAAAGCACTGACTCTCCCTCTTCAAATTATGAAGAAACAGCAACCTACTGGAAGATAATTCAAGAAGTTACTGTGCCCCTGTCAGGGTATGTTTCTTTGTCAATTCCATTAGATTATGAGAAACTTTAGTCATTAGAGAGGCATACTGTTTCTCATTTACAGATAGGACTAATAGAGGAAGGAGGACCAATCCTAAATATGGGACTGGAGGCCTGGGGGGGGAGAAAGGAGGCAGTCCACTGACTGCAAGCATTCCACTTCTCTGCTTTATACGTGAATATATGTGAGTATGCATCCTTCCGCCACCATGGAGAAGAACTCTATCCCTGGTAGATGCAGCCATGATGCTCCACAGTCTCTAAACTGCATGCTGAAATAGGCCTTCTATCCTTAAGTTCCTTCTCTTTTTAAAAGAATATATATATATATATATATATATANAATTGCTACAAGGTGATACTGTACAACACGAAAATTATAGAGAACATTGTAGTGTCTAATCCCATAAGTTCTGCTCTACAGATTTATGTAAAGCAAATGTGGGCAACAGTGAATTATATCTCCATTTAATTTCAGGAGCATCCCATTTTTATCAGCTTCTGTAAACCAATGTTGTTTAATATCCCACATGTTTTACTTTTACTAAGTCCTAAAACCCCGTGTGTCCTGTAACAGTGTCTAGGTAAAACTGGGTACTTGTTGAAGTCACGTCAATTAATATGTATTAATCGAATATACACTCACACCCGTGTCCCTCTCCCACCCATCCCCCCTTCCAATTCACCATTTCAGTCCATTTCTGGATGCGTCTTTTGTGTTCTTTTACTATGCATACCTCTCTATGAGAAATATTTTTATCTGGGTTGTTGGTACTCGCATCCACATATGAGGGACACCATTTGTCCGTTTTTTTTCTGGGACTTTGTTACTTCATTAACATAATGTCTTTCGCTCCATCCATTTACCTGCAAATTTCTTGTGTTTGTCCCTCTTTAACGCTGCATAGTACTCCATTGCATACAATACCATTATTTCTCTAATTCCACTCTTCAGTTGAAGGGCACCTGGGATGGTTCAGCTTTTTGCTATTGTGAACCGCGCTGCAATAAACATATCTGTGCATGTATATTTGCAGGAAGTTGTGTCTTGTGGGCGTATATACCCAGGTAGTGAGGAGAAGACCCACAGAATAGGAGGAACCCTTCACAGTGAGATACATCTGACCAGCATTAATTTCCAGAGTATACAAGTACTCAAAAACAAAAGACGAAAGAAACAAATGAATCATCAAAAGATGGAGCAAGATCTGAATAGGGACTTCACAGAGGAGGAGTTAGAGCTGGCGAGAAACATCCTTAAGAAGTGTTCAAAATCTCTGATAATTCAGGAACTGCCAAAACTATTAAAAACCACTCCTGAGATATCACACATCACTCCCATTACGACTGGCTAGGATCAGGACACGAATGATACCCAGTGCTGAGAGGTTGTGGGGAAAGGGGAAAAAAATCAATCAATTGCTGGTATCTATATATTTTAATAATACCAGTGTTGTGTTTGAGAGGATACCAGCAAAATTGGAGGAGTGTTCCCATTTCCCCACAACTCTCCAGCACATGGTATCACTTGTGTCATGATTCCTAGCCAGTCTTATTGGAGTAAGTGATATCTCAAAGTGGTTTTTACTTTGCATTTCCTTAATTTATCAGAGATGTTGCACCACTCTTAACGCTGTTTTTCGGCCATCTCTAGTTCCCCTCTGTGAAGTCTCTATTCAGCTTTTTGGTCCATCTTTTGGAATGATGCATTGTTTTTCTTTTTCTTCTTTGTTTTTTGAGTAGCTTGTATACTCTGGGAAAGTTTCAATGATTTGTCAGATGTAGCTGCTGTGAAGGTTTCCTCCAACTATGTGGGTTTCGCCTCACTCCTGGTTATATACCACAAGACTCATCATACTTACGCCCAAAGTGCGACATGCACCAGCTATGTTATGCAGCTCTGTTTTCACATTAGCAACAAAGCTGTGGAAACATGCCCAGTGTCCCTCAACTGCAGAGTGGATAGAGGAGAAAATATGGTACATGTATACAGGGAATACTATGCCGCAGTAAAGAAGGGACCAACCTCAAGAACATTGCAGTAAATGGATGGGATGCTGGAAAGGAAATATGTTAAGTGAAAGTACACAGTCCACGAAAACAAACGACAAACTTTGGTGTCCCTTTCATATGTGGTGCTAGTACCAACAACCCAGAAAAAAATATTTCTCATAGAGGAGGGAGGCGTATACAAAGAACAACAGGGGTAAAGACTGCATCAGAACATGGACTGAAATGGTGATGAATTGAAAGGGGGGATGGCGTGTGGCAAGGACACGGGTGTGTATTATGCGATAGTAAGGCATATTACTTGACTGTGGAGCTCAGCCACGTACCCAGTTTTCCTTAGACACTGTCTACAGGAACACGGTGTTGGAGGACTAGGTTTAAAAGTAAAACTTGTGATATATAAACAAACATTGTTTACAGATTAGGATAAACAGGGTAATGCATCTGAATCAATGGAGCTATAATCGCGGGTGGCCACATTGGCGTTACATAACAAAATCTGTAGATCAAGAACGTTGGGATTGCACAAGTACAATGTTTCTCTCTTAATTTCTCTGTTGTACCCGTATCACCTCTTTAAGCATTCTCTTTAAGATGATTCAACATACAAATAAGTTTGCTTCCCAAGTTAATCATATATCGTCACCCCAAACAACATGGGTTGAATTGCCGACATCTGTCCCTTGACTCCACCCTATAGTCCTGTATAATACAACTATCTTCAGGAGACTCATACGCTAAAAAAAAAAAAAAAAAAAAAACGGGGGGGGGGATACAGAAAGACATGAATCCTTTTCATCAAAAACCTTGCAAATCAAATATTAAAACTAACTAAGGAAAAAGATTTGTATTTTACAACAGGTCAAAATGTCACAACTTAACGGCTGAGAAAGTAGAAAAGCTACAGCTTTGAATTGAGTAGGATGTACCAAAAGTGGCAACGGAACGGCTGACATGTTCTGAACATTCAAAGGAAAAAAAGCCTCAGAATTGCCATACACAAGAACCCCCTGTGGTTCCTACAGAAACAACTAGTTATAAGAGTTCCTAATGAAATCACCATTTAGATCCCCAAAGGTTTGATATGAGAGACTTTATTCCCTTCCCCCCCTAGAACAAGGAGACATATGACGATGATGAGGCAATTCCCCAACTGTCAATTGGAGACAACAATTAGACGGTAATCTTCTTATTAAAAACGGTCTAAATAAGTTGGTTTTATGGTTCAATTACAACCTCTTTCTTTAATTGACATAGGGAAGGGGACTGTGGAAGGGATTACTCCTCTGTCAGAACCAAATATAATACCAAAAGTCTAGGGGCTATTGCACTCAGGCAAAATATATTATACAGTGCTCTGACTTCAGCAATGGATTGTTCTACAGGTGGATGTTGGCCAGGGGAACAAGGCCCCACAAAAGGAAGGGCTCCTTGCCTCTTAGTTGGGATACCTACAGGAGGAGACGAGGAAATAAGGACCTTGCTGCTTAAGACCTGACATTAACATGGAGGGATGTATTGAGACCAAACATGCAATTGTACAGATGGCCTCGGCAATGTCCGAGAGTGTTACTAAAGGCCACTTAACCAATAAGCAAATATGGGTATCCCGGAGTTCAAGCAAGAACCACCGTCGCACCAGCTACTACCTCACCTGCCTGGAAATACGTGCAGCAGAGGCAGCCATGTGTCTGTATATCCCCAAATCTAATTGGCTATTGGCTCTCCCCTTTGAGAAATAACCAATGGCTGATTTGACACCAAGCTTACATCCTCTAAGGTTAGGAGATGTTATAAGCCACCAGAAAGACCCTTTGTCATATTTAACAAGGGGGGAAAATGTAATTCATGGAACTTAACATATCCAAACAGGTGTCTATGATAAAGGAAATAACATAAACTCATATGCTGCTTTAATGTACCTATTATACTTAATCGCTTTTCCTCATTAGTAGGATCGAAAAGCGTTATCTACGGGACAAACTGTCAGCTCATGAAAGGAGACAGCCAGAGTTGAGCAGAGTCCAAGACAACAAGCTCCAGAGAGAGTGGACTGGTTCTACCTCTCATCCACCTGTTGCCCCTTTTCACGCCTAGGGAACCAACTGCAGAAGAGGGGCGTGGTAGAATTGGGTAGAATGTAAGGGCTTGCGATTGGGGTGAAAGGTGAAACTACAGCGATGTGTCTGGACACTCATTTGATTCAATCATCAACTTGATTGAACAAACAACCTGTCACCCCCCACTGGATGGTTGGGCTGTAGGTGTCTGGGCAAAACAGCCTGCAGATAGATTTTGCATGGAAGGATGCTTGTTATCATGGTTATCACTTAAGTAAAAATTGTGAAAAAAAATAAAAAAAAAAAACTGAGAGAAACGTGGCAGGAAGTTTAGGCAGGAATGCTATGATCTGGGATAGTGTTGGGGGTGGGGGGTGGTGGGGGGGGAGAAACGGGAAATAAGCTGAACTGAATTGGCAAAAATATTGTAGAAATGCACAAAATAACATCAATAAAACCTAATTTAAAAAAAAAAACAAGAAAGACAGAAAGAAGAAAGAAATACAGGGACTAATACAATATCCAGGAGACAAAAGGTTTGGGCAAGGGGAACATAAGAGACAGGGTAGCAGGATTCTTACTTCTTCCGGTCCTTGTCCTTCCTAATGCTACTACCTGCTGCCAAAAATGGCTGGTTCTGGAAGAGCTCAGTGGTAGCTTTCTTTTCAGAGAAAGCAAGTGCTTCTTCTCTTCCAAAAATATCTTTATTCAAGTTTCATTCTCTCTTCTTGGTGAATTCTTTTAAGGTGTTCAAATTTGGCCTGTAGCTCTCGTTTAGCTTCTTTCAGTATGGCTTCTTTTTCTTTTACTCTCTGCACAAACATCTGCTTCACCTCCTCTTCCTTCCTCTTTTTTTTTTTAGTTTTTTATTTCATGTACTTATTTTCTCTGTGCTTCATTAGACTCTAAGAGTGAGGGGTTGTTCTCTGGGCCCACATCTGTAAAGGCCATTTCTTCTAGTTTGCAACATCTATAAAGCTGGTAGTGCCTAGAATGGGTCTGCTCCCGCAGATCCTCCATGTTTATACAAATAAGCATTTCCTGAAGCTTTACAAAGTCACAGTGATTCTCATTTTCCACTTGTACAATACCCTAAGGATACTGGTGAGCTTTGACCATTTTATTTCCAACTTGTACTTCATCCATACTTCCTACAACAGCAAAGGGCAAATGTCCATTTATGGCAGCATTGATCCTGGCAGTAGAGTCATCATCTGTTAGGAACTGATATATCTGAACACCATTGCTCACCAATTCGCTCATAAGCTTCACCTTAGACTTGTGTAATTCATTTTTAGAAATTGCATCAGCCTTGGCAATCAATAGTATAATGTTCATCTTGCTATCCAGGTTCTTCATGGTTAAGAGATCAAGTGTCTTTAGAGAATGAATGGCCTGTTGGGGCAATGAAGTAGAGGCACACATGGACAAAGAATCATGGTAGTTAAAGAGGGAGCGCTTGATCTTCAGTTCTTGGAGATATGCCTCAAGCTGATCATCTATGTAGTCCACTATTGGTTGGTAACTCTCTTCTCATTGGTCACCAAATCTCACCTTATTCACAATGTAAATTTCAATTGAACCATACTTTCTTGGAGTTCATATGTCTGAGCTTTAGTCTAACACATGGAAAAAAATGTGAGTATTCATTTTCTTCAAAATTAGTATTAAAAATGTGTCTAATTGTGTGATTTCCCAATCCAGTCTCCTCCACGAGAATATTAAAAACAAAACAGAAAGCCCTGCTGAATAGATCTGTCAACCAGCTGATCAGGTAAACTCTCAAAAATATAACATAGGCCAGCGATCTGTTCTTTTCTTCAGTGCAGAAACTAGTCTGATGATAGCTCTGGCCTGACGCAGCGAAACGGTGGTCTCAGGTCAGAACGGCCAAAAGGCAAGTCCGGGCTGCCGCGAGAGGCCTGCGGGGCGTGCCGGACCACCCGCAGCCCTTAAACGGTTGGGGCGGCCTTGGGCGAGGGGCCGGTTTGTTGTGTTTTGTTTTCTTTTAAAGTCTTCCTAGTCTCAGACACTTGGAAGTCCACTAAGTGGACAGAATGCCTCCATTCAGTCTAAATGTCTGTTGGCCACCTGGGACTGGAATTAAAAAGCGTGTGTACCACATCCGTGTCAGGTATAGATTTGCTGAGTTGTTGGTAAATTTTTTTTTGAGACTGATTTTTACTATGTAGGCCCATCTTGCCTTGAAATCAATCCTCGTCTCAGCCTCCTCCCATCTGGTATGGTTTAAAGCAGTGTCTATCACATGACTCTCAACTTTTTAATTCATCATGTTAGACAAACATTATTAAAACTATATAGCCTAATGATAGTAAAATATTAAAAATCTCTGACTTTTCTCTATTTTAGGAGAAATTTGAGTAGTTTGCAAAATTTTAGAGGGTTATATGAATCGAAGAAAATACATGAAGGAATAAAGGCTGCATGAAGGCCTATTGTCTTATGATTCTTCAGTCTGGAGTAACATATGCCCCAGTTTGTTCACCCTTCTCAAGGAGCTGCCTGCAGATGGCTAGAATCATCTCCTTTATTTTTCTCTTTCTGTATCACCTGTTCTTGTTTCTATTCATTGCTGTGGCAAAATACTTGACCGACAACCCCACTTGGGGGAGGAAAGGGTTAAGTCAGCGCACATCTCCTGGGTCATAGTTTCATCACTCAGGGAGCCCAAGGTAGGAACTTAGGACAGGAACCCGGAGGCCCGAGGCTGAAGCACAGGTCATGGGAGGAATGCTTATTACTGGCGTGCTTCCCTGGCCCATGCCCAGCCTGCACTCTTCTCGGTACACAACAACCTGCCCAGGGCCACTACCCACAATAGAGGGCTCCCTTTACCCAGGGGTGTCAAGCTGACAAGTCTATCTAACACACCATCTCTCTATTTCTTCCTCTTCTCACTCTCTATATACCATGCTATCTCTAGCTCTATATTTAAGCTTTTCTAGTCTTCTACCTGTCTCTCTCTTCTCTCTTCTCTCTCTCTATATTAATATATATATATATATTTATATATCTTCTAATATATATATTATAATATCGATATTATATATATATCTATTTATATCTATTATAATATATATCTATATTTATATATATAATATAAAAAGAGGCTTATACTATATAATATATATATCTATAGCCTCTTTTCTCCACTATCTTTCTTTCTGCATATTGCATTCTGTTCCTTAGTGACCTCCTCCACACTTCACTCCATTACCTTGTTCCTCACTCTGATTCCTCCCTCTCTGGGCCTTCTGTCTAAACTGTGGTTTGCCTGGAATGAATCTCTTCCAGCTTACAGCCAGAGCCCCTCTACCTCCTCACACCCTTTCTCCCTTAACACGCTCCGGCGGCGTTGCCCCTGCCTCCCCTGGGACCTCCGACCCCCCGCCGCGGACCGCGCTGATCCCGACCCCGTCGCTTGCCGCCACGCATGGAGTAGCTCCGAGTCTTGCACTGGGCCACGCGGTCTCCGGGCGCGCCCGTCTGCCGCCTCTCCGCATACTCCGTTTTCTGTCGCTTCTCCACGTTCTATGCGCGGCTCCTGCCGTCCGCTGCAGTGGCGCGGGCCGCGGCCAGACAGACGGCCGTCCAGTCGGGGCCCCAGCCCCACCTCCTGTCTCTGCCTCCTGGGCCAACCTTTCTGAGATGCGTCGTATGGGGATGCGCGTCGCGGCCGGCCCGTTACGCGAATCCGTATAGAACAGGACACCGGCGGCGAGCGCAGCGCCCACTCATCACGACGGAGCCGCAGCACCAATCACCTTGCGGTCAATGGGTAGCCCCTTCTCCTAGCAGAATCGAGAGGCGCGTCCTCCCGACGCGCTACCGAGGCGCGCCAAGACGGCGAGACAGTCTGGGCGCCTGGCCGACGTATCTCTTTAGCGCCTTGGTAACGGAGCCGAGATAGGGAGCAGGGTAGAGTCCATCTAAAGGGGACCAAGCGGAGCGAGAGGAGTGACAAAGCCAAACAACCGAGTTAGGGTGAACCGCTGCAGGCGCCAGTTACACGACGATGCAGAAAGTAAGAAGGACAAAGCGACATAAGAGAGCGATGGCGATGAGATAGTGGGATACGAGAGAGCAGACGGGGCAAGAGACAACAGCAAGCGGGCGAGCCGGCAGCGGCAGAACCGCAACGCCCACCAGCGCACTGATGGAGCAATCGAGAGTCACGTCTACCTAGAGACTCAGTGAGGTATTTCTTCCTTTATTTTGGATATTGGGTACGGACCTTCCTCCTTCCACTAAATAACCCCTTCTACTTGCTGAGTGTGATTATTGAACATTTCTTGGCTATCTGTGAACCAGACTCCTATTAAAGGTATAACTTCACCCTACCCATACCCTTTTCTCTCCCATGACACCTACACTATCAGTTTGCCAAAGTGCTTTATATGAGATGTTCTTCTACTTAAATAACAATATTGATGTCTATAGTATTCAACCAAAATATTATTGTATAATAAGAAATAAAAGCATACATTTTTGCCACTGTTAGATTATTCTAATAAAAAAACAAGTCACAGACTCCACTGTTCATGTCTATGACCCTTTAGTAACCAATTTTGCTCAGGAAAGTGATCCTCAGACATTATACACATGAGGGAGGCATCTCCACAATTCCTTTTGATTCTTCCCTTTGAAATAGAAAGTGTGCATTCTGCTCTGGGATCTGCACACTGAGTAGTCACTCTTCAAATTAAAATTGTGGAATGATATATTTTGAATTTGTGTTAAGAATACATTGCACAGTTATCACATAATAAGTAATTTATTGATATGTTCTTTAATGTTCTTCAAAACTGCATCATAAGGAGACCAATTATATAGTATTACTTTTCTTTATAGTATTTTGACAAAAGAGACATCTAGGTTCATGGTCTGGTCTACATTATTTTATACATGTTCTGAAAGGAATTGTGCTAAATATTGGTTCTTTTATCTATTTTTTCTCTCTCTTCCATACCTTTGTACTGACAATTTCAACATTATTCATACGTTCTTGATTTACCTCTCCCTCCAACCTTCTCTAACATCAAGCCCACCATCCTCTTCTACCCCGGCACCCTTATCGATTCATAACTTTTGGTTGGTTTTTGTCTAACCGTTAGTTTACTCAACGGCCATTGCTAAGTCCATTGGATTGGAAACACTCCTTTGAGCCTTTTGGAATCACAGGTAATTGACAACTAAAAGCACTGACTCTCCCTCTTCAAATTATGAAGAAACAGCAACCTACTGGAAGATAATTCAAGAAGTTACTGTGCCCCTGTCAGGGTATGTTTCTTTGTCAATTCCATTAGATTATGAGAAACTTTAGTCATTAGAGAGGCATACTGTTTCTCATTTACAGATAGGACTAATAGAGGAAGGAGGACCAATCCTAAATATGGGACTGGAGGCCTGGGGGGGGAGAAAGGAGGCAGTCCACTGACTGCAAGCATTCCACTTCTCTGCTTTATACGTGAATATATGTGAGTATGCATCCTTCCGCCACCATGGAGAAGAACTCTATCCCTGGTAGATGCAGCCATGATGCTCCACAGTCTCTAAACTGCATGCTGAAATAGGCCTTCTATCCTTAAGTTCCTTCTCTTTTTAATAAGAATATCTAGTAGATATATATATATATATATATATATATATATACTATTTTATGAAGTGGAGTTACAGATGGTTATTAGCCACCATGTAGCTCTTGAGAATTGAACTTGGGTCATGTGCAAGAGCAGCTAGTGCTCTTAACCACTGAGCCATCTCTCCAGCCCCCTAAGTTCCTTTTTAAAAGGCATTTGGTTGCTCAAAAATATATGTAACTAGTGCATTTCCATGCCAAATATTCAGTTCACTGAGCACAGTCGACCTCAGTGAAAGCCTGTGGAATTCTTTTTCTTAAATGGAGCACTGGGTTAGGGCTTTTCAGCAGTTTTCAACACACAGCAATTCACTCTTTCAGGAGGAATATGTTATGTGTTGTATGGTATCAAGAACTCTGGCCTCATTTAAACACTCCACTGCTTCCAATATTATAAGTAAAAATGTCTCCAAATATTAATGCTTATGAATTGAATACAAAATGCCCTTCACAGGCACATGTGCTAAATATAAATACCATGCTGTTTTGGAAGGTGGGAGAAATTCTGGAGGAAGGACACTTAGGGCAAGTCATCTAGGGCTGATCACCAAGGGCTGGTCATTGAGAGCTAGTCACTAAGGTGAAGTCACTGAGGGCAAATCATCTATGGCTGGTCACCGAGGACTGGTCTTTCAGTGCTGGTCATCAAGGGCTTGTCATGAAGAACATGCTTCTGAAGTTTCTTCCTGGCCTGTGGCCTTCCGCTTTCTGCTCTGTTCTTCGGAAATTGTAAGGAGAACATCTTCCTGTGCCACGAGATCTCCCAAATATGAAGTTCAGTTTCACCCTGGGCCCAGAAAAAATGGAGCCTAGACTATATACTGATAGCTCTGAAACTGTGAGCAAAAATGTATCCTTCCTCTTTTAAGTTATGTTAAGCTTGCTTACAATGTCTTACTATTTCAACTTCTATGCAGATGCTTCTACTCCCTGTCTGTGTAATTCAATTCATAATAATAAACAAGATAATTGCACATATAGAAAGACATGAAAGGAGGAAGGGCTAGTTGAGAAGAAGAAAGTTCACAGAAATGAGACAGGGTTAAGAGATGATACAGTGTGTGAAAATGATCAAAATGCATTGCACACATGCATCCAATTATCAACATATAAAAACAAATGTAAGGAACAGCATAGCAAAAACTAATATTTCCCAAGCTTCCAATTTAGAAGAGGGATCATGTCATGTAACTTTTGGGTTTTTGCCACAGGTCTTCCTGTATCCCCAGCTGGTCTGGAACTTGCTATGTAGGCCATGCTGGCTTTGACCTCACAGTGATCAGCCTGCCACTGGCTTCAAAGTACTGGGATTAATTGTGGACCACTATGACTGGCTTAGCTGAAGGTTTTCTTTTTACTCTTTCTTCTTTTTCTTTTTTTTATTGCTATTAAACTTTTTCCATAGGTCATACATCATTTCTCAATCAAATCTAGAGTCACTTCCCTTTCCATGCCCCCCACCCAACCTGAGTCCCTGCACTCTGCCATAGATTTCATGCATCTTTTTCTGAGTCTTTCCAGAGTTTTTTCTTCAGTTTTTTGTTGCTGTTCACTCCAACTTGGAGGATTTTTTTTTCCTAAAAGATGTCATGTTTTCCTTAAGGAAGTCCTCTAAGTTTTCTCCTTGGCAAGCCCAAACAACCATCAATCCTGCACTTTTGCTCTGTATTGGGGTCTTTCCCTCCCAGGGTTCCCCAAATGAAGTCCAGGAAGCACATGTCCTGTCTTGAAGCCCCTGTACTGGCCTCCATGATACAGCTCAGGTAGACCAAAAATGGCAGTCTATATTCTGATGAGGCTGATATCCCCTTAGCTGTTTAGTCCACAAGCTGAGCATCTCAGTACTCTCCATCTGGCATTGAAGGTTTGGAGGATTCTTGGAGAGACATGAGTATTCAGTCGATATTTGGAAGGTTAAAAAGCTTTGTCTCATGTCTCTGAGGAGTGCCAAAAGTGGTGGCAGCCACAGAGTAGATGCACTTGCCAGTAAGAATTGAAGACAGGCTAAACAACAGTATTCTCTCTTTTTTCTTTTTGTCTTTTTACTAAGATCTCAAGTTTTGTGTCTGCAGTACAGTTTCTCTGGTCTTACTGATTATTTACATATGGTTGTACATTCCTTTTGGATATTTAAGGCCACACAATTAGCCCAGATTAACCAAGGTTTTTGTTTTCTCAAGGTCATTGAGGATCTGGTCTTCAGGGGTCTCTTAGGGTTCATTTTTTTTGGGGGGGGGAGGAAGATAGGAGCGCCTTGCTCCTTTCAGCTTTTCATTTACTAGTTCCATCCACTTGAGGACAAAATCAGGTCTTGCTAGACCAGGCTTCCTTTTCTGAAGCCTGAGCAGACTTTCCTCTTTATAGACTGGACACTGGCTGAAGTCCCATCAGTGGCTCTCCAAGTCCTCCCTGAACAGGAAGACTGGTGATCCACATTTTCAGGGCATTTCAAGAGATGCCCACATGCATAATCCCCTAAGACTTGGTTGACCTCTGAGGGCAAGGAACAAAGTTATCCCTTAGGCCTTCAGCCAAATTGGTATGGGCACTAAGTATGGTCATTAAGCACCCAGAAAGGCTAAGTTGCGCCTATATTAAAATTGTATCCTTTGGAAACAAACTATGTTATTTCCTTATCATATTTTTTGATTCACATCTTTCCATTTTAATCCCATATTACTCTAAAAGAGGCACACATACCCTCCATCATGTACCAAAAATCCAAGGTCTGAAAATAAATGTTAGGCCAGCTCTAGAACCTGTTTAGGGATTCACGATGCAAGAGCACAGTTGTCTTTAGACCATGAGAAATATAACATTAACATTGCTCAGTTTGTCTTACAACTAGGTACTTGATACTAGCATCCACAGATGAGGGATACCATTCATCTTTTGTTTTTCTGGGATTGTGTTACTTCACTTAGCATAAAATCTTCTCATTCCATCCATTTACCTGCAAATTTCATGATGTCATCTTTATTTACCACTGCATAGAACTCCATTGTGTAGATGTACCACATTTTCTCTAACCAGTCAGTTGAGGGTTACTTTGGTTGGTTCCAGCATTTCGCTAATGTGAAGAGAGCTGCAAAAAACATGGCTGTACATGTATCTCTGTGGTAGGAAGAGTCTGATGGATATATTCCCAGAAGTGGTATGGCTGGGTCAGGTGGTAGGCTCATATTGAGTCTTTTACGGGTTTTCCACACTGATTTCCATAGTGGTTGTACAAGTTTGCATTCCCACCAGCAGTGGATGAGTGTTCCCCTTTCTCCACACCCTCTCCAGCATTTAGCATCATTTGTTTTCTTGATCCTTGCCAGCATTTATAGGGGTGAGATGATATCTTAAAGTAGTTTTCATTTGCACTTCCTTAATTATTAGCTATGTCGAACACTTTTTCACATGTTTCTCAGCTGTCTCTAATTCCTCGCTTGTGAAGTCTCTGCTCAGCTCTTTACTCCATCTTTTGAGTGAGTTATTTGTTTTCTTACTTATTTATTATTTGAGTAAGTTTATATATTCCGGAAGTTAATGCTCTGTCAGATGTATTAGCAGTGAAGGTTTCCTCCCATTCTTCTGGTTTTCTCTTCACTTCCCTGATTGTTTCTTTTGCTGTACAGAAACTTTTGTGTTCAATAAGGTCCCATTTGTCAATTATCAACCTTATTTCCTGTGTAGCTGCTGTCTGATTTAAAAAGTCTTTTCCTATACCTATGTCTTGTAAGTTGCTGCCAACTTTTTGTTCTATCGCCTTCAGAGTTTTGGTTATCACATTGAGGTCTTTGATCCATTGGGGTTGACTTTCATACAGGGCGAGAGGTAGGGGTTTAATTTCATTCTTTTACAAGGGGTGATCCTGTTTTGCCAACACCATTTGCTGAAAACGGTGTCTTTCCTCCATTGAGTCTTTTTGCCTCCCTTTTCAAATATGACGTGGCTGAAATTGTATGTGCACAACTTCGGATTTTCAGTTTTGTTCCATTGGTCTACAGGTCTCTTTTTGTGCCAGTACCAGGCTGTTTTATGACTATAGCCCTGAGGTATAGTTTGATGTCTTGTATAGTAATCCCCCCTGTATTTCTCTTTTCATTCAGGATTACTTTGGCTATTTGAAGTCTTTTGTTGTTCCATACGAATTTAAGATTTTTTCCAAGCCTGTGAGAATGTCCTAGGGATTTTAATTGGAATTGCGTGGAATCTGTATATTAATTTGGGTAGAATGGACATTTTACTATATTAATTTTTCCAATCCATGAGCATGGGAGGTCTTTCCATCTTCTGTTGTCTTCTTCAATCTCCTTCTTCAGGAATTTATAATTTTTGTTGTAGAGATCTCTGGTGGTTTTGGTTAGGTTTGTTCATAGGTATTTTATTGTTTCTGAGGCTATTTTGATTGGGAAGGTCTCCTTGTATTCCTTCTTCAGTTGCTTGTTGTTGATGTAAATAAAGGTTATGGAATTTTCTAAGTTAATTTTGTATCCTGCAAGTTTACTGAAACTCTTAATCATTTCTAAATGTTTTCTGGTGGAGTTTTTAGCATCCCTTAAGTAAACTATCATACCATCTGCAAAAAGGGATACTTTTACTTCCTCTTTTACAATTAGTATTCCTTTAATTTCCTTTTCTTTCCTGATTGCCCTAGCCAGTGTTTCAAGCACTATATGGAAGAGGAGTGGTGACGAGGGGCAGCCTTGTCAGGGTCTTACCTTTATGGGGAATCTTTCTAACCTTTCTGCATTTAGGATGATGCTGGCTGTGGGTTTCTTATATATGGCTTTGATTACATTGAGGAATGATCCTTCCAGTCCAATTCCCTCTAGTACATTAATAATGAACAGATGCTGGATTTTGTCAAAGGCTTTTTCTGCATCAATTGAGATGATCCTGTGGTTTTTGTCCTTCAGTCCATTTATGTGTTTTATGATATATACTGATTTTCATATGTTTAAACATCCCTGCATCTCTAGTATGAATCCAACTTGATCATGGTGAATGATCTTTTTGATGTGGGTATGTATATGGTTTGCAAGTATTTTGTTGAGAAATTTTTGCATCTCAGTTCATTAATGAGATGAGACTTTAGTTCTTTTTGGTTACATCCTTGCCTGGTTTTAGTATTAGGAGGAATTTGGGAGATTTCCCTGTGCTTGTATCCTTCTGAACAGGTTGAGTAATAATGGTTGTAAGTCCTCTTTAAATGTTTTGTAGAATTCTGCTGTGAAACCAACTGGACCTGGGCTTTTTTTAGTTGGGTGGTCTCATTACATTTTCAATTTCTTCATATATTATGGGTCCGTTTAAGCTCTCAATCTCTCCTTGGTTTAGCTTTGGCGATTCTCCGGATTGCAGATATTCATTCATTTCACTTAGGTTTTCAAATTTAGTGGAGTATAGGTTTTTGAAGTATTTCTGTATGATTGTCTGGATCTTTTCTATGTCTGTTGTGATATTTCCCCTTTCATCAAGAATTCTATTGATTTGGAGTTGCTCTTTCTTTCTTTTGGTTAACTGGACTAGGGGTCTGTCTATCTTGTTTATTTTCTCAAAGTACCAACTTTTGGATTCATTGACTTTTTTTGTATTGTTTTCTTTGTTCTATTTCATTAATTTCTGCTCTGATTTTTGCTATTTCTCCATGTCTATTGCGTTTAGGGATTATTTGTTGTTGTCTTTCAAGTGTTTTTAGGTGCAGTGTTAGTTCATTTATCTGTGCTCTCTCTCTCTCTCTCTCTCTATATATATATATATATATATATATATATATATATATGCCCCCCAGAGCTATAAACTTCCGTCTTAGAACTGCTTTTAAAGTGTCCCATATGTTTTGTTGTGTTGTACTGCTATCATTTAGTTCCAGGAATGCTTTTATTTCTTTCTTTATTTCCTCCTTGCCCCATTCATTGTTTAGGAGTGTGTTATTTACTTTCCATGTGTTTGCATAGGTATCAGGGCTTATCCGGGTCTTGATATTGAGCTTTATTGCACTATGGTCTGATAGAATGCATAAAATTATTTCAATTTTTGTATTTGTTGAGGTTTATTTTGTGTCCAAGTATGTGGTCAATTTTGGAGAATGTTCTGTGGGGTGCTGAGCAGAAAGTATATTCTCTGGTGCTTGGGTGGAATCTTAGGTGATGTCCATTTCCTGTATGGTATTGTTGAGTTCAGATGTCTCTCTGTTTATTCTTTATCCAGTTGATCTGTCCAAAGACACAGTGGGGTATTGAAGTCCCCTACTATGAATGTGCTTGGATTAATCCGTGCCATAAGGTCCTGTAGACTTGTATTTATAAATGTCAGTGCACCGGAGTTTGGTCCATATTCATGACTGTGAAGTCTTCATGGATAATTTTCCTTTTGATAAGGATATAATGGCCCTCTTTGTCTCTTCTAACTGCTTCTATGTTGAAGTCTATTTTGTCTGATATTAAGATAGCAACTCTTGATTTCTTTTTGGTACCATTTGCTTGAAACATTCTTTCCATCCTTTCACTTTAAATTGATGACTATCCTTGAGGGTGAGATGGGTTTCTTGTAGACAGCATATTGATGAATTCTGTTTCCTAATCCATTCTCCCAGTCTATGCCTTTTGATTGGGGAGTTAGTCCATTAATATTTAAGGTTATAATTGAGCAGTGTGTGTTCCTTCCTTTCACCTTATTATCCATTTGCATTTTTCATCTACGTTTCTACTTCTGCATTTCTGCTTTTATTAATTTCTCTTTCAAGGTGCCTGCGGGTAGTCACTCCTGTCCTTTGTGCTTTGGGTTGCTTCAAGTATTCTCTGAAGGGTTGGTTTTCCAGACGTATATTCTTTCATCTTATTTATGCCATGGAAGATTTTTCTCTTTCCTTCAACTAGAATCTACATTTTTGCAGGGTATAGTAACCTGGGTTGGCATTTATAATCCTTTAGCACTGGGAATGCTTTGGTCCACGTTCTTCTTGCTTTCATAGTTTGCATTGAAAAGTCAGCTGTAATTCTGATAGGTTTCCCCTTATATGGAACTTCTTGTTTTTCTCTTTGGCTTTCAGAATTTTGTCTTTGTTTTGGGTGTCTAGAGTTTTAACTATGATATGGTGGGGGGGGGGTTCTTTTGTGGTCTGGTGTATTTGGTGTTTTATGTGCTTCTTGTAATTGTATGGGTTTGTCTTATTTTAATTTGGTGAAATTTTTATCCATTATTCTTTTGACAATCTGATTAATAGCATTCTCTTGGGATTCTTCTTCTTCCTCTATCCCTATGATTCATAGGTTTGATCTTTTCATGGTGTCCCACATTTCCTGGTTGTTCCGCTCTTGTGAATTTTTAAATTTTTCAGTCTTGAGCTTTTTAGTTGTTCTGTGTTAACTTCTAGGTCTGATATTCTTTTTTTTTTTTTTTCTGCTTCCTCCATTCTCCTTCTGAGGCTTTTTCCCGTTCTTTCCTGTTGATCGGATGACTGTTCGATTTCTTTTTTCATTTCTTCCTGTGTTTTCTTTACTATTTCCATTTCCTTTTGGAGCTTCTCAATCTTTTCTTGCTTTGCTCATTGGTTTCCTTCTGCATTTCATCATGGGATCTTTTCAGTGTTTCCACTTCCTTCTGGAGTTTGCCATTTTGTCCCTCTAGCTCTTTCCAGAATCTGTCATTTTCTCCTTTTAGTTCTTTCTGAAGTTTGTCCTTGTCTCCTTCTGGGTCCTTTCTGTTTTTCATTCTCTCCCCTTAGTTATATGATTTCTTTGAATATATCTGTGATTGTTATTCTATGGTCTGTGTCCTGGGTTACCTCTAGAGAGATCCCATTGTAGGAGTCCTCCACAAGCTCCGTAGAGTTTGGTGTGGGGTTATTCTGCACTTTTCCCATATTGTGCTTTTGTTGTGCTCTCAGCATGTGATTTGCCTTTTTCCTGTATTCTGATGTGAATCTTGAATGCCTCTTCACCTTGTTGAAGGATTGCTTTCCTTGATTCTTTCAGGTGCTTTCCTTGTATTCTCCTTGTGTTAACTTGTCTACTTTTTAAGCTTTCAATTTTGGTTACATATTGGAAGGTATAGCTTACTCTTCTCTTTCTGTTCTGCAAGAGCTGGGTGGATAACAACCCAGATGACACCTTCTGAAGGGGCGGGAGTGTTGCTTGCTTAGCCCGTAGTACCCTCCACCCCAGCTGCTAGGGCAGCAGTCACCCGCAGCATCTGGGTTCAAACCTCAGTTCCCAGCTCCCAGAACCCTCTGCGCCAACATGCCTGTATGCACACACTCCACCCCCAGCTCTGGCAGCAGTGGCCCTCAGCATCTGCCTTGGAACCTCAGCTCCCAGATTCCACCTCCAGCTTGGGCAGCAGTTGCCTGCAGCATCTGTGTTTAAACCTCAGCTCCCAGCTCCCAGAACCCTCTGGGCTGACAAGCAGGTCCGCACACACTCTGCCCCCAGCTCTAGCAGCAGTCAGCTGAAGGTTTTCAATGCATGCCTGCCTCTGTCTCCTTAAAGATATGTTCTATCACATCCCAGTCTCTGTCTCACAATTTAAGTGCACATCCTCATTACTTTAGCATAGAGAATCTGTTGTGTAATTTACCTATATTTTCTAATTTTGCAACATTGGGAATCTGCTGTGTAATATATATGCATTTTCTCATTACTGAGTCATAGGTAATCTGTTATATAAGTTGCTTGTGTTTTTGTTCTTTCCACAGAGACTATAAGATCAATTTCCATCTCCATTTTGCATGTGGGTAATTAAATAAAGTCTCCAGTGGCACATATCCAGAACAAGTCCCTTTCCTAACATTTAGAGATCTTGAGTATTATCCTTACCTTGACTATGCAGTCATGATCATGAGTTACTCAGGACACCCTCACCAACTTTGCTCTGGAATATACAACATGTTAACCATCAGCGAAGATCCTTATTTCTTTCTAAATAGCTACTCTCCATTCATTTAGTAACATAAAACTATGTGTTCCAATGTTTAAAGGCCTTCCTTAATGCAAGCAACAGAGAATTAAAATTAATGGAAACTATCTCCATTGAGAGATTGTTAATAAACTCATTGATCTTTGTTCCCAGGCACAGAAATTCCATTTAGTGCCCACACGTTATTTCCAGTTCCAGCAGCCATGACCTGTTGTGAAAAGCAGTGGTTCACATTCTAATTTATTTCACCCAAAAGACAAATAAGCTCTGCAAAATTCATGATGCTGAATAAAACCAGCATTCACTAATACTAGACTCGTTTTCTTGGGAATGTCATTTTATATTCATTTAAAACTGAAATAGAACAGGACATCAAAAGTTCAAGTAAGGGAGGGCACGATAATTTCTATACCAGTGGGGGCATGCTTTGGAATTACAGTGGAGTGCCAGAGGTCATTCTCAGAGAATCTCTTCTCTGAATATTAAAATCTATGGCTTAGTAACCTGGTCATAAAAATCAGAAAAGACAGGGTTTTCTTCCCTCTGATGGCATCAATTCCCTGATCTTAATTAAAGCTGCTTTTTATGTTCTACCTATTACTCTCATGCTTAATTCAGCTGCATAAAACCTTGTCATGTATCCATCACCAGGCTCCCTTGTTGCTATGTACTTTCCCAGATGCCAAAGGAGGACATGATAAGTTCTGAAATTACATAGAAAATGTTACTTGCATAAACTACATTAAAAATACTACTATGGGGGCTGGAGAGATAGCCTAGCGGTTAAGAGCACCGACGCTCTTGCAGAGGACCCGGGTTCGATCCCCAGCACCCACATGGCGGCTGAGAACCGTCTGTAACTCCAATTCCAGGAGAACTCCAGTTCCAGGGGAATCTGAGACCCTCTTCTGACCTCCGCGGCATTGCACGACACGGGTGCACAGACCTGCATGCAAACAATACATTCATACACATACAAAAAAAAAAAAAAAAAAATACTACTATGGCACTAGAGGGAGGAATTTGCAGTTAAGAGCAGAGGGTCTGTGTTAAGTTCCTAACACCCAGCTGGGCAGCTCACAGCTACCTGAACACCACTTCTAGTAGATTCACACCTCCTTCTGGCCTCTGCTGGCATTTGGACACATAGTAACAAGCACACACGGAGATACCTACTCCATAAAATTTTAAATGTTCGTATTATGTTCATAATTACTCATGATATAATATAGATGAGAAAGGGGCTGGAGAATATCAGGACAGATGAACCATAAATGCATAACAAGTATTTGGACTTCAAAACCCAGGCAGCAGGATCAGAGTTTCTGCATCAGAAATGTCTGGTTTAATATTCCCATACTACCAAGGGTTGTTTTTCAATATTTATTTGTTTTTATTTTATGTGTATGTGAATGACAGTTTGCCTCAATGTATTATGTATATCACATGTATACCTGGTTCTCATGGAAGCCAGAAAAGAGCAAATAGTCACCTAACTTGAGTTACAGATAGAAGTGAGTCACCATGTTGGGCTGGAAACTGAACCCACGTAGCTGCAAGGGCAGTAAGTGCTCTTAACTGTGCTCCAACTCTGCAACCTCAAGTGCTACCTTTCAATTATTGAATTTTTTTGAGACAAGTTCTCCCTATAGCCCCAGCTGGCCCGGAACTTACTCTGTAGACCAAGCTGGCCTTGAACTCACAGAGATCTGCCTGCCTCTGCCTCCTGAGTGCTAGGAATAAAGGCATGCACCACCATGCCCAGCTTTTGAATGATTTTAATGGTTAGAAAAAATGTTCCTTGATGATTTTTGCCTTGTAATGGGAACTAAAAGTGATTCCTTATTTGTTGATGTTATGCAGGATATGCTAATGCCATGTTCCCTTT
The DNA here is from genome assembly GCA_009823505.1 of Rhizomys pruinosus. Taxonomy (NCBI): domain Eukaryota; kingdom Metazoa; phylum Chordata; class Mammalia; order Rodentia; family Spalacidae; genus Rhizomys; species Rhizomys pruinosus. The sequence goes on along the minus strand of VZQC01013081.1, from coordinate 83,988 downwards.
CAGAATAGAAATCAAACACATGTGGAAGAAAGGACATGTCTCTGTGATTTCCATAAATAATACACATCCTGGAAAATGAGAGGAAGAGCTGATAGTTCCTTGTTGTGGTTAGAGTAGACTGCATATATAGCCCCTTCAATTGTTGGATTAAATCAATTTAAGAACTTACTCTACCTATTTTTCCAAGTCATGAAAATGATTTTTATTAATAGACTTGTAAGCTCTTCTAAAAATAAAGAAATGAATCATGGGGAGGTAAATCCTGAAACAGATTATTAAACACAGCAGTTGTGGAGTTGGGAAGATAACTGCAGGTGCATATGATGGAAATCAATGGTGTTGGTGTTCATGCAGGCAGGGAAAATCACTCTACTGCTGATCTCTGAGTTTGGTTCCCAGTTCCTGATATTTGTGGTTATTTGTGTTTGTCTGAATGAGAGGTCCCCCATAGGCTCACACATTTGCAACACTTCCTTCATTGGTGTAGCCCTTTTGGGATTTTTATGGACTCTCTAGGAGGTGTGGCCCTGCTGGAGGAAACATGATACTAGGAGCAGGCTATCTGAGTTCATAGCCTTGCCCCAATTCTGGCTGTTTCTGGAAGATGTGAGATTTCGTCTTTCTGCTCCATCCACCTGTGCTGCCATGCCTCCCTGTAGTGATGGACACATACCTCTGGAACCATAACCCAGTAAGATAACTATAAGTTATCTTAGTTGTGGCGGCTTATCAAAGCAAGATAAATGTAACTGATACATTGTTTGTTCAAATTCTTTGGGAATGCTAACCCAAAGAAACGTTTCCTTCTCTTCTGACTGACCCACAGCAGCAACAGCATACCTTTTCTAAATTTGCCAAAAAATTGCAGTTATTTCCAATAGAAGAACAAAATAAATTATTTTACTTTAGTTTTTATCCTCACTTTGCTCTTATTGTGATACGATAACCCCATTTCCTCACACATTTTGACTATCAAATGGCCCTTGCTGGAATGCATGGTATTTGAATTCCACTAAATAACACACACTTATATTTTCCAAAGATACAATCTGATCTCCTTTTATTTACAACACAGGGCACTATAAAATGTTATATCTATATTGCAGATACTGTAAACAGCTATATGAAAGTGCTTATGTTAGATTAACCTTTTTTCCCCTTGCTGGTGTTGCTTAAAAGGCAATATCATGTTGTTTTAATAAACTGACACTCTCTGTAAAAAGAATATTTAAAAAAAAACATTTTTTTCTTGTCTAACAAACCTACATACCTGATACCTGAGAGGCCCAGACATCTCTCCCCACTGTAGAGAAGATTAGATATACAGCAATTCAAGGATCCCAGTTACCCAGAGAGGGTAATTGAAATAACTAGATATTTTTCTTTATTGGGAAGCATGTTCGATCTAAATTTAATAAAGCATTTTAATATGTCCAAACTATAAAATCAAATCTGACAAGTGCACTTCTTAATCTGAGTTCTTTTATAGCAAGTGAACATCCAAGGATTACTAAGTACTCTAGAATAGAAACTATCTGCTTAGGAGGGAAAGCGGGCTGGTACATATCTAAGGTATGTTTCAAAATAATGAATTAGACTAATATCCATTTAAAGTTAGACAGTGTTGTACTTTTTAAGGAAAAATAGCTTTTACTTTGAGGAGAAAGCAATGTAGAGATTCTGGTTTGAAAATACCACACACTTATTTTCAAAGCAAAATGGAAAACAGAAATTTGTTTGTTTGGGATTCTTTTTTCTGAGACATGGCCTCCCTGAAATCCTAGTTGCCTTGAAAATCCCAATTAAACAAGGATGGCCTCCATCTCTTAGAGTTCTGCTTGCTACTGCCTCTGCCTCCTAAGTGATGGGATTGTAGGGCTGGGCCAGCACACCAGGCCAATAAAGAGATGTTTTAAATGTATCTCTCCTTTGATATACACAGGACCGGCCAATTCTCTTTCTTAGTATCTCTGTAATAATTTTTTTTTCAGCCTGACTGTAGTTGTCCATGTTGAGGACCTTAATATTTCTGAAAATACTATAGCAATTTAAGAATCTCTCTCATATTTTGTGTTTTATAAACATTTTATAAATGGAAACATGATATTATATGTATTATATATAGACTATAGGAGCTGGAGAGATGGTTCCATAGAAGTCTGAGGACCTGAATGTAACTAGAAAACCTGTAGTAAACCTCCAGATGTAGCAGCATGTGCCTGGAATCCCAGTACCTGAGAGGCAGAAGCAGGAGGATACCTCAGTTCCCTGCCCAGCCATGCTCATCTGCCCAGCAAGCTGCAGGTCTCAGAAAATGAAGTGGATTGCATGTGAGAAATGATACTTCAGTTTGAAGTCTGCCCTTCAGACACACATGTACACACACACACACACACACACACATGCACACACACATTCTGCTAAGGAAAAACAAGTTCTCAAATAGTGGCCTCTAGCTTCCCACTTCTGGGTAGGGGGCATTAAGTCCTGGGCACTATGATTATCATCCAAACAGCCAAAGTATGTATTGTCCTATGGAACTGAAGCTTGTCTCTGCCCTGAATGTCTCTTAGGATACAAGAAAAAGACACACATGAGGAACCTCCCCTAATACCCTCTCAGCCACCTCAGTCCAAGGGCTTTGTTGAAAGACCTCTTATAGTGTGCTGCTTTAGTTAAAACAGCAAGTTCTCAGCCTGATCATTTTTGTATTTTGTACCAGTGTGACTGAGGGGAGCTATTGCTACATTTGGCCATTGTTAATATAAAGGAAAGCACTGGGATGGATTCTTGTCACAAACATGAAGCCCTCAAAAATATTGAGGAATTGGGGCAGGAGGAGAGGCAGGTTAAAGAAGGAAGAGGGACTGGGGAAGGAAGAGGGGCTGGTAAGGGAAGAAGAAGAATAGAGATTATTGGAACTTGAGAGGCTAGGAAACCCAGGCTGTAATATGATGCCCCTGAGACCCTGTGAGACATACACATACACTGTCTGAATATTAGGGCATGGATGATGCAACCTGGTGGCTTTTGTGGCAGAGAACAAAGTGCAAGCCTGAGGATACCTCCGTTTGAATGGTTGGTGAGAGCAATCCAAGTGACTCTCAAAAATTCTCAACAAAATACTTGCAAACTGCATACAGACTCATATCAAAAAGATCATCCATCATGGGCTGGAGAGATGGCCTAGCAGTTAAGAGCACCAACTGCTCTTGCAGAGGACCCGGGTTCCATCCCCAGCACCCACATGTTGGCTGAGAACCATCTGTAACTCCAATTCCAGGAAAACCCCAGTTCTCAGGGAATCTGACAGCCTCTTCTGACCTCCACGGCATTGCATGACACAGGTGCACAAACCTACATGCAGACAGTACATTAATACACATAAAAATAAATGAAAATAAACATTTAAAAAATATCATCCAGCAGGTGTGGTGGCGCACGCCTTTAATCCTAGCACTTGGGAGGCAGAGGCAGGCGGATCTTTGTGAGTTCAAGGCCAGCCTGGTCTACAAAATGAGTTCCAGGACAGCTGGGACTACAGGGAGACCCTGTCTTGAAAAGACAAAAAAAAAAAAATCATCCATCATGACCATGTTGTATTCATACTAGAGATGCAGGGATGGTTCAACATATGTAAATCAATAAATATCATAAAACACATAATTGGACTGAAAGGCAAAAACCACAGGGTCATCTCAATCAATGCAGAAAAAGCCTTTGGCAAAATCCAGCATCACCTCATGCTTAAAGTCCTAGAGGGAACTGGACTGGAAGGATAATTCCTCAATGTAATCAAAGCCATATACAACAAACCCACAGCCAACATAATCCTAGATGGAGAAAAGTTAGAAGCATTCCCCTTAAAGGTAGGAACACAGCAAGGCTGCCCAGTACCACAACTCTTCTTCAATATAGTGCTTAAAACCCTTGCTAGGGCAATAAGACAAGAAAAGAAAATTAAAGTACTAATTGGAAAGGAAGAAGTCAAGCTATCCCTTTTTGCAGATGATATGATAGTTTACCTAAGGGATGCTAAAATGTCCACCAGAAAACTAGAAATGATAAAGACTTTCAATAAAGTGTCAGGATACAAAATTAACTTAAAAAATCAGTAGCCTTTTTTTCTCCAACAACAAGCAATTGAAGAAGGAATATAAGGAGAACTTCCCACCCACAATAGCATCCAAAACTATAAAATAACTGGGAACAAACCTAACCAAAGACACCAAAGATCTCTACACAAAATTTTAATGCCTCGAAGAAGGAGATTGATGATGACATCAGAAGATGGAAATATCTTCCATACTCATGGATTGGAAAAATTAATATAGTAAAAATGTCCATTCTACCCAAATTAATATACAGATTCAATTCAATCACAATTAAAATCCCCATGACTTTCTTCACAGACTTGGAAAATAAATCCTTAAATTCATATGATAAAACAAAAGATCCCAAATAGTTAATGGAACCCTAAGTGAAAAGAGCAACACAGGGATGATCACTATACCAGACTTCAAACTATATTAAATGAGTATAGTCATAAAAACAGCCTGGTACTGGCATAAAACAGAACTGTAGACCAATGGAACAAAATTGAGGATCCAAACATGAGCACACACAATTTTGGACATCTTATATTTGATGAAGGGGCCAAGAAGACCGAATGGAGGAAACCACCTTCAGCAAATGGTGTTGCCAAAACTGGAACACCACTTGTAGAAGAATAAAACTAAGCCCCTACCTCTTGTCCTGTACAAAAATCAACTCCAAATGGATTAAAGACCTCAACATGAAACATGAATCTCTGAACATGATAGAATAAAAGTTTGGCAGCAACCTAAAAGACATAGGAAAAGGAGAAGACTTCCTAAATCAGACAACTGTTGCACGGGAGGTGCGGTTGACAATTGATAAGTGGGACCTCATTAAACTCAAAAGCTTCTGAACAGTGAAAGAAACAATCAGTGAAGTGAAGAGAAAACCCACAGAGTGGGAGGAAACCTTCACCAATGATACATCTGACAGAGCAATGAATATATAAACTACTCAAAAAACAAAGAAGAAATCAAATGACTCACTCAAAAGGTAATAAAGAGCTGAACAGAGACTTCACAAATGAGGAAATAAAGATGGCTGAGAAACATGTTGAAAAGTGTTTGACATCACTAATAATTAAGGAAAGGCAAATTTAAACCACACTGAGATATCATCTCAGTCCAATAAGACTTGCTAGGATCAAGAAAACAAATGATACCACATGATGGAGACTTTGTGGGGAAAGGGGAACATTCATCCACTGCTGGTGGGAATGGAAACTCCTACAACCACTATGGAAAGCAGTATGGAGAACATTGAAGAGACTCAAGATGAATTTACCACCTGACCCAGCTATATCACTCTTGAGTATATACCTACAAGACTCATCCTACTGCAGAGATGCATGCACAGCCATGTTATTGCAACTCTCTTCACACAGAAATGCCCCTCAACCAATGAGTGGATAGAGAAAATGTGGTACATCTACAAAATGGAATTCTATGCATCTGTAAAGAAAGATGACATCATGAACTTTGCAGGTAAATGGATGGAACTAGAGGGCATTATGCTAGGTGAAGTAACACAGGCCCAGAAAAGCAAATGGTGAATGGTATCCCTCATTTGTGGATGCTAGCACCAAGCACCAATTTGTAAGGCAATCTGAGCAACTTCAACATTATATATCCCTTTCCCCGAAAGCAACTGTGCTCTGATAATGTAAATCCCTTAACAGGCTCTAGAATTAACCCACCACTTATTGTCAGACTTTGTAATCTTGGTATATGGCTGGAGGATATGTAGGCATATTTTAGAGTGATATAAATTTAAAAAGGAAAAATGTGAATCCTGAAACATGATGTGGAAGTGACAGTTTGTGTGCAGATGATAGATACAATTGTAGTGTAGGTGTGACATATACATATATATATATATATATATATAGTATATATACATATACATACACATGTACATATACAATATGTACATATGTATGTATATACATATATATTATATATTGTATATATATGTATATATATACAATTATTATATATATTGTATATATATACCAATATCTATACCTATATATATGTATATATATTTTAACCAATATTTACATACATATATATAAATTCTATATATCTATATATATATATCTATATATATATGGAAAGAGAGAGAGAGAGGTGGTACAGATTGGTGAGAACAGCAGAGAGTAACCAGGACAGGGAACCAAATGAAACAGTAAAGTTCTCCCAAGCACAATAATCCTCTGCTTTGAAAAAAACCTTGAAGAAAATCAGAAAAAGATATAGGGCAGGGATAGCAGGGTGCATGGACTCAGGTGGGGTGGGGGGCATGGAAGAAAGACGAGTCTAGACTGGACTGAGAAATGATGTATGAAACACACATAACTTCAATAAAAATGTTTAAAAAGCAGGCTATCTCCAAAGCTCTTGATTATCTACCAGAAATAGAAAATAAGATCTGTTAAGAACAGGACATGCTTTGGGGATAGGACTTAGATTAGTAGAAGAAGAACCGACCTGGAAACTTTTCATTTGAAGTTAATGGTTAATAATGTTAGACAATGTACAAACTGCTATGAGAAAAAAAAAATCAATGATACAACCCAGCTCCAAACTTTTACACCCATGATGAGCTATCCAGCAAACTTCCTCTCTTGGTGCAGTAGTGGCACGGTTGTCTAGGGGATAGTAAACAGCTATCTAATTGGACTTGGAAACCTCTCAATGTGAATGAACCCATGAGCCACTATAAACTCAGCCAAATGCACAGGGCTGGGGAAGGCATAGAGCCTAGAGAAAAGCATATTGGGGTCATATCTCTATACAAATGAAATTTCTTATACACTAACTATGGAATTGTTTATTTACAGACAAGCATATCTTATGCCACTCATCACAAAAACTACTCTATGCAAAAGATGGAGGCCACTGCAGAATTCAACAACTGGTCAGACACAGAACAATCCCCATTCCTAAGAGACACATCTAAAATTGAACCTTGACACACAGAATTAGGGGCAGAGAGAAAATGAGCATGCCCCTTGTTCTAGTTTGTCTTCCATTGCTGTGACAAAACACTCTGACCAATACCAGCTTGGGGAGGAAAGAGTTTATTCAGCTCATATCTCCTGGATCACAGTTCATCACTCAGGGAGCCCAAGGCAGGAACTCAGGGCAGGAACCTGGAGACAGGAGCTGAAGCACAGGCCATGGAGAAGTGCTGCTTACTGGCTTGCTCTTCTGGCCCATGCCCGGCCTGCCCTCTTATACTGTACACAACAACCTACCCAGAGGTGGCACCACGCATAGTGGGCTGGGCCCTCCCACATTGCCCAAAAATCAAGACAATACTCCACAGACGTGGCCACGGGCCAGTCCAATGGAGCCAATTCCCCTAACTGAGGCTCCCTCAACCCAGGTGTCTCAAGTTGACACTAAAGCTATCCAGCATACCCCTCAAATCTCACCAGTAATGTTTCTGTATTCAATAGAGTATGACGCAAACAGAAGGCCACAGCTAGTGAACTTCCAAAGAAAGGGAGCCCCCAGAGTGTATTTCCTGGATGGGGCTCCTATATTAAAACTCATGTACCCACAGCTCAGCGATCATTGTGGGAGAGGAAGTGGAAAGATCATAAGAGCCAGAGCTGGTGCGTAAGCGTAGAGAAGCATTGTGACTGACAAGTAACTAGCTATATTATTATATATATATATATATATATATATATATATCTATATATCAGTACCACTGGACAAAGTGTCAAAGTTGAACAAGATAACTGGTTGGGAGACTGACCCTGGACTGAAAACTATAAGAGACTGATAACACTTGGGTGAGGAAGAGTATGCCTAACCTAGGATTCCTAGATATGCTGATTAGACTTCAGCAGATCTACATGCACAGAAGGATGCCTGGGTTTGAGAGCTTGACTAGATAGGGCTCAGTTGTTATAATGCCTGAGTTCTGATGGGTGGTTGGGAAATGGGGGTACAGGGTTTGATTGTGAACCATTGTATGAGTTCTGCAAATGCTCAATAAAAAAGAAAGATTGACAAATGAATGTCATTCCTTCCAGCTTGGCAAGTGCATATATGAGAAATATCTGTCTTTTAATCAGCATCAGTTGGAAATGGTTGCCTTGAGAATAGTTTTGAGTGATGGGTCTGTCAACTCTCCTGAGCTTGGTGATGTTTTCACATGTGAAATATGGCTTGTAGATTGTAAGCTTCACATGTGAAACTGGCTCATAGGCTGTAAGTTGCACATATTAAATACTGGGATACATCAGTATATATGTTTGCCAAACATTTTCCAGATGGGATAACACCCTCACTCTCATATTAATCTTTATGAGATGCATTTCCACTGAACCCAGTATAACAGTAATACAGCAGTCCTTAGAGAAAACTTCAGATTTGTTTTCCAAAACTTCCACCTTTACATTTTCATTGAAAAGACTAAAGTTACACACCCTACTTTTGCATTTTATAAGATGGTGTTTCTATCCTTCTCTATCATAAGATTTGAAAATATCTTTCATTTAACCCAGCCATAAAACTGGGATGGCTTTATCTTTGAGATTTTCTTCAATAATGAGCACCTGCCTAATGCATTAGACTGTCTTCTCACCTGTCCAGTCCACTCTTTCTCAGCTCCCACAGAAGCCCACACCACAGACATTTCTAGTGGAACAGAATGCACATAGAGGCTGGTACCTGACTACCTTCAGGGACCATTCTGGCAGGGTGGCCAGCATCCTGCTAGTTGCTGTGCATGTCCCAGATGCCTGGGTGTTCTGCTGCCCATAGAAGTTGTCCTCCTGTGTCTTGTGGTTGCTGTCCCCTATTCTTCTGCATATGCTTGTTTTTCCTTATGTCTATGAGTTGGAAAAAGGAGACCAGGAGCAGACCAGTCTGCCTCAGGTTCTGTTTAATCAGTGTGAGGAAAGCACAGTGGTCAGCCAATATTTGTGCCATTTTGGCTGCATTCATGTTTCTAGGTTCTTAACTACCAAGGAAAACATCTCTGACAAATTATTTTTAAAAGTATAGCAGAGATTGATGCACACAGAAGGCCACAACAGGACAAAGTTTAGAGAATAATAGACAGCAGATTGTGTGTCCCTGGTAGGAGTCCTATATTAAAACTCATCCACTCGTGACTCAGGGACCACTGTGGAAGAGGTAAATGGAAAGATTCTAAGAGCCAGGGTCAGTCCATGAACATAGGCAGGCAGGCTTTCAGGCCAGTGGAAGCTTACATATGTGAAATTGTGGCAATGGTGGAATTGAGCACAAGACTCTTACAAACAACCAGAAAAGGGTCCAGAGTGGAGGAAAGGAAACTGGCCTCAGTGGCCTTAGCCTGCGACAAGTTGGACACTGACATCTACTGTGTGAGGGAGAGTAGACCTTACTTATGATCTTTAGATAGGCTGACTAGACTCCAGTGAATGAATGTACACTGAAGGAAGGACATCTGGCTACAAATGTTTGACTGGATAGGACTTACTGTATATGGCAGAACCCATGAGGCCCACCAAGGTTATGGTGGCATGGGTAGGAGAGGATGTATAGATATGATTAAGAACAAAAGGTCAAAATTAAAAAAAAAAAAAAAAATATATATA
>VZQC01013081.1:45938-73255 GCA_009823505.1 Rhizomys pruinosus | reverse complement strand
AAAAAAAAAAAAAAAAAAAAAATATATATATATATATATATATATATATATATATATATATATATCACACTGAAGTGGCAATTAAGAAATCACAGCAATGACTACTTGTTTGTATTTGTTTGTTTCCTGGTCTGTCAAGCTCAGTTGAGATCTTCTGACCAGGAGCCCCTAAAGGTCTGATCCTGGTCTCCTTTCTCCAACTCATAGACACAAGGGAAAACAAGCAGATGCAGAAGAATGGAGGCCTCTAAGAAGAATTCATGTTCTCTCTTATATTTTAACTGAGGCCACCATCGTCGTTCCTTCATGGCAGGAGTGAATTTTATGGGTCATAGCATACAGAGCCTCTCATTAACATTCTGAATTCTCCATTCATCAAAATGCTAAGGTAAGTTCACTCATGTCTTTTGAGACAGGAACATTCTTGCTATATGCGTACAATTTTTTTTTTCCAGATCCACATTCCTGCTCTTTTTTTTTCTTCTTGCCACAGGTGTTTTGGTACAGGCAGGCTCCTCTGGCTTCTTCTGTTAAATATTTTTATTGAATTTTTTTGCATTTCATACACAAGTTCTCAATCCAATTTAGAGTCATTTCCATTTCCATGCCCCTGCCCCACCTGAGTTCATACATTCTGCCATACCTGCCCTGTATCTTTTTCTGAGACTTTTAAAAATTTTTCAAAGCAGAGGACTATTGTTATTAAGAGAACTTTACTGTTTAAGTCAGGTTTTTGTCCCGGTTCTTTTGCTGATGTTGTTCCCTCCAATTTGTATTGCTCCATCATGTACATATATGTCATATACATATATTTCACACTTATACTAAAATTATGTCATCTGAAAATAAACTACATGTTATTTCCAAATCATATTTCTGGATTCATATTTTCCCATTTAGTTTTATATTACTCTAAAATATGCATACATACCCTCCACACAAATACCAAGATTACAAAGTCTGAATATAAGTGTCACTTTAATTCTGGAGCCTGTTAAGTGATTCACATTATAAGAACACAATTGCTTTCAGAAAAAGAGGAATATAACATTGATGTTGATCAGGGTTTTTTTTTTAATTTTACATCTTTTCATTTTTTCAATTTTTTAAATTATATATATATATATTTGATTAGTAACATAATATATATACATATATATATATATATTATGTTACTAATCAAATCTAGAACCATGTCCCCCTCCCTACTCCCCCACCCCACTAGAGAGCATGCATTCTGTCAAGCATATTTTTCATCTTTTTCTCAGTCTTTCTCAAAATTCCCAATGTGGAAGTTGACTGTTTTGAGCAGAAGTTCACCATTTCGGTCAGTTCTTTGAAGCAGTCTTTTCTGTTGTTGTTCTTTCCAATATGCATCACTCCCAACTACATGGACAAAAGCTCAAGGGGCCGTGCACAAGAAATACTTACTACTAGGTAATTGGCACTAGCATCCACAGATGAGGGATACCATTTGTCGTTTGTTTTTCTAGGACTGTGTTACTTCACTTAACATATCTTCTAGTTCCATCCATTTACCTGCAAAGTTCATGATGTCATCTTTCTTTACTGCTGCATAGAACTCCATTGTGTAGATGTACCACATTTTCTCTATTCACATGTCAGTTGAGAGGTTGGTTCCAGATTTTTGCTATTGTGAACAGAGCTGCAATAAATATAGCTGTGCATGTATCTCTGCGGTAAGATGAGTCTTGTGGGTATACACCCAGGAGTGGTATGAGCTGGTCAGGTGGCAAGCTCATTCTGAGTCTTCCAAGATTTCTCCACACTACTTTCCATAGTGGCTGTATAAGTTTACATTCCCACTAGCAGTGGATGAGTGTTCCCCTTTCACCACAACCTCTCCAGCACTTGGTGTCATTTGTTTTCTTGATCTTTGCCAGTCTTGTAGGAGTGAGATGATATCTTAAAGTGGTTTTCATTTGCATTTCCTTAATTATTAGCGATGTTGAACTTTCTTAAGATGCTTCTCAGCCGTCTCTAATTCCTCACTTGTGAAGTTTCTGTTCAGCTCCATCATTTGAGTGATTCATTTGTTTTCTTTCTTTGTTTTTTGAGTAGTTCATATACTATGGAAATCAATACTTTGTCAGATGTATCTGCAGTGAAGGTTTCCTCCCACTCTGAGGGCTTTCTCTTCACTTCCTTGATTATTTCTTTTGATGTACAGAAGCTTTTGAGTTTAATGAGGTCCCATTTGTCAATTGTCGATCTTATTTCTTGTGCAGTTGTCTGATTTAGGAAGTCTTTTCCTATGTCTATGTCTTGTTGGCTGCTGCCAACTTTTTCTTCTATGGCCTTCAGAGTTTGGGGTTTCACACTGAGTTCTTTAATCTGTCTGGAGTTGACTTTTTTACAGGGTGAGAGGTAGGGATTTAACTTTATTCTTCTACAAGTGGTGATCCAGTTCCCCCAATACCACTTGTTGAAGATGCTGTCTTTCCTCCATTGTGTCTTCTTAGCTCCCTTGTCAAATATGAGGTGGCTGAAATTGTATGCACTCAAGTTTGGATCTTCAGTTTTGTTTCATTGGTCAATAGGTCTGTTTTCACGCCAGTGCCAAGCTGTTTTTATGACTATAGCCCTGTAGTTTGAAGTCTGGTATAGAGATCCCCCTCCCCCCCCGGTATTGCTCTTTTCACTCAGGGTTGCTTTGGCTATTTGGGGTTGTTTGGTTTTCCATATGAAATTAAGGACTTTTTCCAAGCCTCTGAAGAAACTCTTGGGGAATTTAATTGGGATCGTGTTGAATCTGTATATTAGTTTGGGTATAATGGACATTTTTATCATGTTAATTTTCCCAAAACATGAGCATGGGAGGTCTTTCCATCTTCTGATGTCTTCTTCAATTTCCTTCTTCAGGGGTTTAAAGTTTTTTGTTGTTGTTGTTTTGTAGAGATCTTTCTTGTCTTTCATTAAGTTTGTTCCTAGGTATCTTATTGTTTTTGAGGCTATTGTGAGTGGGAAGGTCTCCTTGTATTCCTTCTTCAGTTGCTTATTGTTGGTGTAAAGAAAGGCTACTGATTTTTTCTAGGTTAATTTTTAAACTCTTAATCATTTCTAGGAGCTTTCTGGTGGAGTTTTTAGCATCTCTTAAGTAAACAATCATATCATCAGCAAAAAAGGGATACTTTGACTTCCGCTTTTCCAATTAGTACTCCTTTAATTTCCTTTTCTTGCCTTATTGCCCTGGCAAGTGTTTCATGCACTCTATTGAAGAATAGTGGTGATGGGGGCAGCCTTGCCAAGTTTAAGGGGAAAGCTCTGTCTCTTCTCTATTTAGGATAATTTGGGCTATGGGTTTCCTGTATATGGCTTTGATTACATTAAGGAATGATCCCTCCAAACCAATTCCATGTATTACTTTAAGCATGAAAGTATGCTGGATTTTGTCAAAGGGTTTTTCTACATCAATTGAGGTGATCATGTGGTTGTCTTTCAGTGTGCATTTATGTGTTTTATCATATTTATTGATATTCATATGTTGACCCATCCCTGCATCCCTGGTATGACTACAATTTGGTCATGATGGATGATCTTTTTGATGTGGGTCTGTATGTGGTTTGCAAGTATTTTCTTGAGAATTTTTGCATCTGTGTTCATTAATGAGATGGGTCTATAGTTCTCCTTTTTGGTTGTATCTTTGCCTGGTTTTTGGTATTAGAGCGATACTGACTTCACAGAAGGATTTTGGGATATTTCACTCTTCTTGAATCCTGCTGAACAATTTGACTAATAATGGTTGTAAGTCTTTGAAATGTTTTATAGAATTCTGCTGTGAAACCATCTGGCCCTGGGGTTTTTTTAGTTGGAAGATGTTGCTCAATTTGCCTTACAACTAAGTACTTGGTGCTAGCATCCACAAAAGAAAGATACCATTCATCATTTGTCATTTGTTTTTTTTTGGGGGGGGGGGACTGTTTTACTTCAGTTAGCATAATATCTGCTAGTTCCATCAATTTTCCTGAAAAGTTCATGATGCCATCTTTCTTTACTGCTGCATAGAATGCAATTGTGTAGATGTACCACAATTTTTCTATGCATTCTTTGGTTGAGGGACACTTGGATTGGTTCCAGCTCTTTCCTATTGTAAAGAGAACGGCAATAAACATGGTTGTGCATGATCTCTGTGGTAGGAGTGTATAGCCAGGAGGAGAACGACTGGCTCAGGTGGTAGGCTCATTTTGAATCTTGGACGGGTTCTTGTGTCCTCCACACTGCTTTCCATAGTGGTTTTATGAGTTTACATTCCCATCAGCAGTGGATGAGTACTCCCCTTTCCCCACAATATCTCCAGCATGTGGTATCATTTATTTTCTTGATCTTAGCCAGGCTTATCAGAGTGGGGTTATATCTTTTTGTGTGAGAGATGATATCTTAAAGTGGATTTAATTTGCATTTCCTTAATTATTAGCGATGTGGAAAACTGTCTCACGTTTCTCATTTTATTTTCTTAATTGTAAAGTCTTTGTTCATCCTTTTATTCCATCTTTTGAGTGAGTCATTTGTTTTCTTACTTCTTTGATTTTTGAGTAGTTTATATATTCTGGAAGTTAATGCTCTGTCAGATGTAACAGTGGTGAAGGTTTTCTCCCACTCTGTGGGTTTTCTCTTCACTTCGATGATTGTTTCTTTCGCTGTACAGAATTTGTGAGTTTGAAGAGGCCCCACATGTCATTTGTCATCCTTGCTTCCTGTGCACCTGCTGTCTGATTTAGAAAGTCTTCTCCTATGCCTATGTCTTGTAGGTTGCTGCCAACATTTTCTTCTATCACCTTCAAAGTTTCAGGTTTCATATTGAAGTCTTTGATCCATTTGGAGGTATTTTTGTACAGAGTGAGAGGTAGGGTTTAATTTTATTCTTCTACAAGTGGTGATCTACTTTTGCCAACACCATTTGCTAAAGATGCTTTTCTTTCCTCCACTGAATCTTCTTAGCCCCTTTGTCAAATACGAGGTGGTTGAAATTGTGTGTGCTCAAGTTTGGATCTTCAATTTTGTTCCATTTGTCTGCAGGTCTGTTTTTGTGCCAGGACCAGACTATTTTTATGACTATAGCCCTGTAATATAGTTTGAAGTCTGGTATAGTGATTCTCCCCACCCCCAGTTTTGCTCAGGGTTGCTTTGGTTATTTGGGGTCTTTGTTTTTTCCATATGAATTTAAGGATTTATTTTCCAAGTTTGTGAAGAAACTCATGGGGATTTTAATTGCATTGAATCTGTATTTTAATTTGGGTAGTATGGACATTGTTGCTATATTATTTTTTCTAAGCCATGAGCATGGGAAACTTTTCCATCTTCCTATGTCATCATCAATCTCTTTCTTCAGAGGTTTAACATATTTATTGTAGAGGTCTTTGGTGTCTTTGGTTAGGTTTGTTCCTAGGGATTTTATTGTTTCTGAGGCTATTGTGAGTGGGATCTCTGTATACTCCTTCAGTTGCTTGTTGTTGGTGTAAAGAAAAGCTACTGATTTTTCTAGGTTAATTTTGTATCTTGCTACTTTATTGAACCTCTTAATCATATCTAGGAGTTTTCTGGTGGAGTTTTTAGCATCCTTTATGTAAACTATCATATTGTCTACAGAAAGAGATAGTTTGACTAACACTTTTCCAATTAGTATTCCTTTAATTTCTCTGTCTTTTCTTATTGCCCTAGCAAGCAAGCATGTTAATCACTATATTGAAGAGGAGTAGAGATGGGGGCAGCCTTGCTGGGTTCCTGCCTTTAAGGGGAATCTTTCTAACTTTTTTCCATTTAGGATGATGCTGGCCGTGGATTTCTTGTATGCAGCTTTGATTATGTTGAGGAATGATCCCTCCAGTGCAATTACTTCTAGAACTTTAAGCATAAAGGGATGCTGTATTTTGTTGAAGGCTTTTTCTGTGTCAATTGAGATGATTATGTCGTTTATGTCTTTCAGTCCATTTATGTGTTTAATGATAATTATTGATTTAGAGCTAATCAAATCACATTGTTTTCTCTTGATAATTCATATTTCTGGGCACCAGAGACAAATAGCTGTGATTTCACAACTCTTAGCCATAAGCTCTTCTTTCTATCATGGTTTAGGTAGGGAATACTTGAGGCTGATGCTGGCTAGGAACACATCTAACAAATGCACAGTTCATGTTCTACGTGGAGAATCCAAACTCACAGGGCAATTCTCAGGCCAACATACAACAGAAAATAGAGTAAGAAACTGAAGAAAACCCATAATCCTAGCAATAAAAGAAGGAGGTAAAATGTGAATCTCATTAGATGTCATCAATCAGGTCTGTGATACCTTCATTGTGACTTTGGGTTAAAAACCAAGTGGGGAGAGAGATATAAGAGAACCACAATATAGAAAAGATAAGAAATACTTAAAACCACAGAAAGAAGGCATTATTGTATAAATCAACCTTTACAGATTTAAAATTTATCGAGTGATTTTATTTTATGTTTATGTGTGCATTGCCTGTAAGTGTGTAAGTGCACCCATGTCCTGAAATCACTCAGTAATACTTGGTCAGTGAAGGATTTCACTCAGGTTTGCCTTCCTTCAAGCTTACCCTTAACTAGTCTCTCTGTGTACAGGTCAGGATCTCACATGAATGACAGCACAGTATATGTTTTCCTAGTTGCACACTGACAGCAGTGGTTGTATACAACTTAATTTGTTTCTTAAACAAATAGAATTTCCCATATTTTATTTCTCCAGGATAAATTACTCCCAAAGGTTTAGTACTAAACATTTAATTTGGGCTTTTGGTGACAAGGATAGAACATGCCTTTGAGAAAAAAATGCATTTTCCTTAATTGTGCTTTTGTGAAATTCTCCTGAGCACTTTGTAAAACAACCTTGAAATATCAGGCCAGATGTTAATTAATTTCTGGGAGGTAAATTATTGCCTGCACAATGTAGTTCTGGGGAACCCAGTGATTAAAAATGTTCTTCCTGGAACCTCACCTTGTCTTTCTTATCTTTGCAGAAAGATGAGCACCTGCTGCCTCAGGTGAGATCTGCTCTGTCTCTTACTCCAAGCCTTGGGTCATTTAGGGAAACATTTAAGGAGACTGTTGATCAGGAAATGCTAATCTCTAGCCTCTTTCCATCTGATTACCAGCTGAAGATTCCCCATATGGATCCTTACCAACCACTCCTAGTCCACAAACCTCATTAGGACAGAAGGAACTCACAATCTCTCCAAAACAGATTTTTGTCTCTGATCTAAGCACACCCTCTGCTTTGTACATTTTATGTACAAAACAAAGAATGAAGAAAAAAAGGCAAAGGAGGTAAGACAGCTGCTTCATACATGCTGGGATTTGCTTTTTACTCTTTGTATTAATATTGTATGTATGCAACTTGATATTGGTTGCGAATCTATTAATTTATAATCTACAGAAATAAGATCAGTTAACATTTAAAAGGAACAAACAGTGGGCATACTGACCTTTGTATTATATATTTGGACCCAAGTTCTAAGTAAAATAGGAGAGATGAGTCTCATAGAAGACAGAGAGGGAAGTGAAGCTGGGATGAGGTACTTGTGATCAAGGTGCTCACTACCTAGCAGGGTCACTTTGTAAAAAGAATAAAAGGGTGAGACATATTCTATTCTCCTCCCACTACACTTCCAACGTGCATTTATTTGAGAAATAGGAGAAAGATAAGGCAAATGGCACTGCATTTAGGAGCAATGTTTTAGCCAATTGGGTACTGTTAACAAGATCCTTGGTTCCCTAAAATTTGTTCATACAAGAATAACTCACGGAGATCTCCTGAGACCAGCTGAAGTGCAGGAAGGTAGCCACTATGGAAAGCAGTGTGGAGAACCTTTGGAAGACTTGGAATGAACTTGCCACCTGACCCAGCCATACCACTCCTAGGCATGTACCCTCAAGACTCACCCATGTTTATTTCAGCTCTCTTCACAATAGCAAGGAGCTGGAACCAACCCAAATGCCCCTCAACTGATGAATTGATAGAGAAAATGTGGTACATCTACACAATGGAGTTCTATGCAGCAGTAAAGAAAGAGGACATCATGAGCTTTGCAGGAAAATGGCTGGAGCTAGAGGACATCATGCTGAGTGAAATAACACAGTCCCAGAAAAACAAACAATGAATGGTATCCCTCATCTGTGGATGCTAGTGCCAAGTACCTAGTTGTATTTCTCATGCATGGCCCCTTGAGCTTTTGTCCAAAGCAGTTGGGAGTGATGCATATTGGAAACAACAACAACAACAGAAAGGGCTGCATCAAAGAACTGACTGAAACAGTGAACTTCTGCTCAAAACAGTCAACTTCCACATGGAGAATATTGAGAAAGACTGAGAAAGAGATGAAAAGCATGTTTGGCAGAATGCATGAGCTCTGGTGGGGTGGGTGGATGGGGGGACATGGGTCTAGACTTGATATAAAAGTATATATATATATATATATATGAAACCTAGATGAGGATCTGGGGAGATGGCTCAGCAGTTAAGAGCACTGGATGCTCTTGCAGAGGATCTGGGCTCAATTCCTAGCAGACATATCATAGCTAACAACTGTCTGTAACTCCAGGTTCAGGAGTTCTGATGTCCCCTTTTGACCTCCTCTGGCATTGCACAACCCAGGTGCACTTATATACATACATGCAAGACACGAATACATATTAAAAACTTAAAAAAAATAAACTATTGAAAAGAATCCTAGATGGACTACAAGTAGGTCCGTAAGCAATTTGAAGCCAGTTCCCCTAATATCAATAAATTTTCCACTCGTCTTTGGGGATGCAACTATATACTGGGGATTGAGATAACTAATTAACATCAGGCTGGCCTTTACAAAGGACTGTCGCACTTAAAACACAGGTAAGAAAATACACACACACATACACACTAAGTTCCTTAGGTCTTAAGTTGTAGGAAATTTTAACACCTTTCAGGAATTAAAAGAATCCCCTCCAAAAAATATAGGGAGCTGAAGATTACATCATGTGTCTTTGAGGTTCAAATTTGTTTTTCCCATACCTTATAAATTCTAAACAGATAAAGCAACTTAAAGATTAACTTAGACCTGCAAATCCTCAGTCTCATTTATACTTCTTTCCATCCCTGTCAACTACTTAGGACATTGCCTCAGAGAACAAGTAAAGCTAGAAATGTGTTTCCATTTATAAATTTAATAACCCTTAAATATCATGAGAGAATGTCATCAGAAAAACGAGGAGAATATACACCCCAACATGGAAGAGAGGGAAGTGTGAAAGGAGAGGTGAACAGGGCACTGTTAGCATACAATTTATTTTATAAAGGAGGAAAATTAAAAAAAAAATTAAACCAATGTTTGTGCATTCTCTCATAGAAGGTAACTGTGTCCCTGAGGAGAAGTTCTGGGGAGTGTTGAATAAATTTAAGTTGCACCCTGGGAGGAATGATTTCTTATATGGGGATCTCTGGAAACTCATCACTGAGGAATTTGTGCAGGAAAGGTACTTGGAATATAGGCTGGTAGCTGACAGTGATCCTCCTCAATGTAAGTTACTGTGGGACCCATGCTGAAACCATTGAGATGAAAGTCTTGGAACTTTTTGCCAGCATTACTAAGAATGAGCCCAGATCTTACCCTGAGAAGTATGTGGAGGTTTTAAAAGATTAGGGCAGTCCTAGTTCAGTTTCTCACTCTGTACTACTGCTACTCTGACCCTTTCAAGTTCTATCTAATGCACTAGCAGTTTCCAAACTGCAATGTCAGGCAGAGTCCACAATATAAATAATGCAGTGTCAGGCTAGAGGAGTTAGGAGGACAGTGTGAACCATTCCACTCTCCCTTCTGTTTGGTGACTTCTTATATTTCAAATGTTGTTCCTTTTATTAAAAAACAATAAGCTTGTTATATTTTTAAATAACAATTTTATGTAATGCATCATTAATGACTATCCAGGTTAACAGACTGTTGCTCTTCTGAGAAACTAAGTTGTCTTTCACTTTATTTACAATGTACCACAAGTTTCCATAGCATTCACATTGGCAATTCCTAGGCAATGTAAAATGATTTGGCATTATGTTAAAGAATAGAATAAAACTGTTATTTTTATTTTAAAAAGGAAATGATGTAAATGTAGTATATGTTTATGAAATTCTCAAAGCAAACAAATAAATCCAAATAAAGCATAAGAACCCCTTTCTCTCAGAAGGGGCTTGTGCATATGGGCAGGATTTTTGAGGCAATGACATAGTGGATTGTATTCCAGTTGCTAAGATTGAAAGAAGTCATTCATAGGAACAGAGCCTTGGATGTGTGAGTTATTCTTTTTTTTTTAATATTAATATCATATTCTATATATATATAATATATCTATATCAAGTCTAGACCCATGTTCCCCCCATCCACCCACCCCACCAGAGCTCATGCATTCGCCAAACATGGCTTTTCATCTCGTTTCTCAGTCTTTCTCAATATTCTCCATGTGGAAGTTGACGTTTTGAGCGAGTCATGAAGTTCACTGTTTCAGTCAGTTCTTTGATGCACCTTTCTGTTGTTGTTGTCTGTTTCCAATATGCATCACTCCCCACTGCTTGAACAAAAGCTCAAGGGCCATGCATGAGAAATACAACTAGGATACTTGGCACTAGCAGTCCACAGATGAGGGATACCCTTCATTGTTTTGTTTTTCTGGGACTATGTGTTATGCACTCAGCATGATGTCCTCTAGCTCCAGCCATTTTCCTCAAAGCTCATGATGTCCTCTTTTTTACTGCTGCATAGAACTCCATTGTGTAGATGATACCATTTTCTCTATCCATTCATCAGTTGAGGGGCATTTGGGTTGTTCCAGCTCCTTGCTATTGTGAAGAGAGCTAAATAAACATTGGTGTGAGTCTTGAGGGTACATGCTATGAGTGGTATGGCTGGGTCAGGTGGCAAGTTCATTCCAAGTCTTCCAAAAGGTTCTCACACACGCTTTCCATAATGGCTAACCGGATCCTGAACCTTTCAGCTGGTCTCATGGAGAGCAGCCCGGGAGGAGTATGGTGAGGAAAAAATAGGTGGAGGTAAAAAAAGGAGAGGGGAAAAGGGAAAAAAGGGGNTTTTTTTATTGATGCTTTGTGTATTTCATACATCATTTTCCAATTCAGTTCAGGCATATATCCCCTTCCTTCCCCCCACCCCACCCCTACCCATCCCAGATCATGCATTCTGCTGTAACTTTTCTGCATCTTTCTCTGTTTTGTTTTGTTTTGTTTTCATTTTTTGTTAACAATAAGTGATAATTTGTGAGTACAAGTATCCTTCATGTAAAACCAATTTGCAAGCAGTTGTGCCCAAACTCACACAGGTCATGGGTCCCACCATCCAGCAGGGGGGGCTTGTATGTTCAATCAAGTTGATCAAATGAGCGTCCAGTCTATATTGTTGTAGTTTCACCATTCACCTCAATCGCAACTCTTACATTCTACCACGCCCCCTCTTCTGCAGATTGTTCCCTAGGCTTAGAAAAGGGGCACAGGTGGATGAGAAGCAAAACAGTCTACTTTCTCTGGAGCTGTCTTGGTCTCTAGTCAATTCTGGCTGTTTTCTTTCATGGGCTGCCAGTTTGTCCAGGCATAACCTTTCAATCCTACTAATGAAGCACATGCAATTAGATATATAGGTATTTAAACAGTACTAATTGTTATGGTAGGTTACTTTGGTATAGACACAGATGTATGGATGGTATGTTAATCCATGAATTACATTTTCTTCTGTTAAGTATGACAGGGTCTTCGTGTGGTTGGCTATTAGCTCTCTCCTTGGAGTAATAACCCACAGCTGATGCCACAAGCTTACATCCTCTAATGGTTAGGAGATGTTATAAACCACACAAGGACATTGTTAAGAGGCAAACATGGGTTATGCCTTGAGGACCATGCAGCATCCCATCATAGGTGATCCCCAGGGCAGTGGAAAGGACATAGGTGTGAACAACAGGGTCCACTTCCGCCATGTCAATGCCAAAGACCAGCTTCATGTACTCAGAGGCCTCTCTAAAGATCACAGGGTAATGCTCCTCATAATCACTAGTGACCCAATTAAGCATTTCTGCCTCAATGGTCAGCTCTTTCCTTTGATACTTGAGGAGCAAGAACTTCACCAAATCAATTATCTATGTATTTATTGCATCACTGAGGGGTGACTGGTTCTTCCTGCTCCTCTATCTGGTTGTTAGAATTCTCATCAGATGGTTCCTCTGCAAAGGAGCCCATGACAGAGGGTGGAGAAGAGGCTCTAGGAGAACTCTGGGGAGAATTTGGTGCTTCTCCCCAAGACACCTCTCCTGATGTGGTGGCCATGGCTTCTGACCCCATGGCCATGGGGACTTGGTCACTATCCAGTCCTGTGCCTCCTTTTGCTCCTGAGATCTGTCCAGGCAAGTGCTGTGTTGGCTGTTCTGAGTATGGTGCATCATGCAACTTCCCTTAGGAATAGCAGCTCACAGAGAAATGACTCTGACCTGAGATCTCCCCTCTGGTGATCTGATACAAGGTTCTTACTTGCTCCTTGTGAACAATGGCCTGAATTGCTGACAGATGCTTGACTCTCTCTCCTGCTTTAGAGATATCCCTCATTCCACAGACTGGCCTTCGTCCACTAGGTAATGGCCATGTCATGGCGTGGCAGTCCTCCTTGTATTTACATCATTTCTATTCCTCCTGCTCCCCCTCCAGCTGCTCCTAGGTGACCCAATCCTACTCAATCCTCTTCTGTGATTATTATTGATGCATACCCATACAAATATTCACACACACACACACACACACACACACACACACACACATTTTACTCAGTCCATTTAGTTGTGCTCCTATGTACATGTGATCAGGGATGAGCACGTGGGATTAGATAACTTATCAGGGAGCTCATTTCTGGGGAAATTGTGGCCCGTAGCTCTTAATCTTGAAATGAGACCTTGTGAACTTTCCCTTATCTACACTGGCACATAAACCGCTGTTGTCCTTATGCAGATCTTAGGCAACTAATTCCAGGGAATCTGCCATCTTCTTCTGGGCATCTTCAGGCATTACATGCATGTGGGTCATTTACATATAGGTAGGAAAATACTCATACACATAAAATAAAAAAATAAAAATATGTAAAAGGCTTAATTCATTTAAACACAAAGAGGCACAAAAGACCACACATTAAAATGCAAGTGTATTATGAGTGACATGTTTTGATAAATCTGAAAAATTCATTGAAACAATTTAAATAGGTTATTTTGGTATCAGTTCATCATAATTATTACCATATCTCTTTGCTCAACTAGAACATGTATGTGCCATTACTTAGTAAGCAGAGGTCTTTGAAACTAAACATTTATAATGTAATTACTAATTCAGTGTTTGTAAATAGCTCATCAGGTGTTCTGATAATGGTTTTGTCTTTATTTAATTGTGCTTGTGTGTATTACTTTGTGTTTATTGTCAGCTTTAGGCAAAGTAGAGCCGCTTCCATAAGTGGTGCTGTTGGCATGTTTGTGGGGGCATCATCTTGATTGGTAAGAGATGTAAGAGGGCTAAACCTATAGCAGACATTGCCATGCAGAGGCTTGTGGGCCTTGATGCTATAACCCCCCAAGCTAAGAGTGCCAGGTTGAACCAAGCCATCCTCCAAGGTTTCAGCTCCACCTCCAGGTTCCTGGCCTAGGCTCCTTTCCTCAGTTCTCTCCATGAAGGAATGTAACCTGTTAGCCAAAGAAAACTTTCCCTACCTAAATTGGTAGTTATCAAAGCAAAAGACAACAAACTAGGACACTGTGTGTGTGTGTGTGTGTGTGTGTGTGTGTGTGTGTGTGTCTTGATGTGTATATTTGTATGTGTGGGCATGTGTGTATACATGTATGCGTGTGGAAATACATGCTAGAAGGCACATGTGGAGATTAGAGGACAGATGACAGGGGTCGGTTCTGTCCTTCCACCATGTGGATCTGAGGGTTCAATTCAAGTCATCAGGAGCAACAGAGCTTCAAGCCAAATCAAATTACCTTTATCGATTTTATCAATAAACTCAATATTAAAAGTCCAATCCCTGCTCAATTGAAAATATATATTGACAATTCATTTATTGGAAAAAGAAGCATTATTGAAGAGTCAATTCAAATATCAGCTCCTTAAATTTTAATACATGATGATTGAGATTCACTGCAGTTTTAAGTCTTCAAGCACTGAAAACTCTTTTAGATGAAAAAGTTACTTCTCATAGAATGAAGCTCTTGCTCCAGCTCTCTGACAGAAGAAAGAACATTTAGTATTTTAGTTTTCTGAGGCTGAATTTCATAACTGTGAGAGCCTGTTCCACTGAACTGCCTACTGGTAGCCACTGTTTATTATCAGTAAAAGCAGAGCACTCTCCACATGGGCTGACACTCTTCTCTAAAGCGCTTTCCTCTCCCCTCACATCTATTTCCTCTTTCTCTGTTATGTGCACAATGGGTGTATGAATTTTCATTTCAATCCCTGTGTTGTATTATTATATTCTCCTTTCATAGATGCTCAGACTACACTAGATTTAGCACTGAGAGCCATCAAGCTGGCTTCTAGATGTTTTCCTGATAGGCTCCTATCAGTTTTTGAGCATGCTTCAATTTCTAACACAAAATAAGCTTGTGTTTAGGTTACCCTTTACTTCTTAACTCTAAAATGAAAACAACCACTCCTGTGGATCTCTTTCTTTCCATACTGCTTCAGGAAGGGCACAGCCCAGCAGTTGTGCTTCTTCAGATCCACACAATGCTAATTGCTGCTATTCTGAGTACATGTTATCCAAACTGATTTAAAACTCCCCCAATGATGCCATTAATCCACACACACAACCACTGGAGAAAATGGTTGCTTTCACTCCTAGCTGAATTTTTCTGCTGTGAATTATCAGTTCACATTGTTGTCTGACCCTGAGATGGAATACTCCAAATAAGCTGAACCAAGCACCTATGATAGGTTTATGTTCTCCATAGGAAGGAAGGAAGGCTTCCCACACACTGGTGTTGTTGAAATTGAGAGGGACTCAAAAGGAAAATTTGTAACATTCCATTTTGGCATACAGATGACAGCCCTGGGACAGAATAGAGTTCCCGGTATCTATACAAAGATCATGATTTGGGGGCTGACATGGTCCTTGGATGTAACTGATTACAGTGGTTACTTTTATTGTTGCTGCAATGAAATAGCTGACAAAAGTAACTTGAGGAAGTATTTTGGGGAGTCACAGATCAGGTATATGAAGGACGTCATGGAGACTGGAGCCTGAGGCAGCTGGTCATGCTGCAGAGATATGAATATTCATGCTCAGTTCCTGTTTTCCTTTGTATTCAGTCCAGGACCCCAGTGCAGGGAGTGATGCCACTGGCATTCAGAGAGTCTTCCCACCTCCATTACCGTTACCCTTCTCTAAAAAGTTCCTTATGGACCTGCACAGATGTTTGTGTCCCAGGTGAATCTCAGTCCTGTCCAGCTGACATCACACTGACCTTTACATGATGGCTCTGTTTTGAGCTTTGATTTTCATCCTCAAATTTTTCCTCAGAAGGACCATTGCAACTACAAGAGATCCCTAAAACCAAAGCTAACAACAGACCAGCTCAGTTCTTTCCAGCTAGACCCACACCCTGCTCCTAATTATTTATTTCTACCCCCCCAAAGAATGTGAGAGAACTCCTAGTAATATTAATAGGTCAAATATCCACAGCTTCTCCCAGTCTTATACCAGAAGAGCCATTATCTAGAATCTAAAATCATAGACTCTCTTTTCTTTACATCAAAAGAAAAAAAAAATCTGAGAATATTATATTGATGGATTGGATTAAAATTAACTTTTTAAAAGAATCATCTTTTCCAAAATGCTAATAAAAGTCTTAGGTTGAGGGGCCCCTTAGCACCATAGTGCTGCCTCAAAGAGATGTTTTCCCTATAGACACCCTAATTCTCATTTCCTCCCATTCATCCATCTAATATTAAAAAATCAGAATATTGACTACAATTCAAACATGAAAAATTTATTTAACATTTGCGGTATCTTATTTTCCAATGACTGGAAATTGATGCAGCAGAAAAAGAAAACTGCTCAACAGTGAATTTTAGAAGACTCTAGGCGATAACTGCATTGTAGGTATGCTCCTTAGTATGTCATGCTCCTCCAAAGACACAGCTATACTTGCAGCGAATTGGGGTTCACTGGTTTTTTATCACTTTCTTCCCTAAGCACCTACACTTAGGAGAAGGACATTTACACCCTGTCAAGCATTTACTGACAACTTCTGTATGCCAATTTATGTTATCTTGGAGATGTCAATACATGCTCCAAGTTTAAAGAGTTTTTATATTTAAAAGTGTTAATTAGCAAGGCAATTGACAACAGTCTTACCGTGAAGTGCTTTGCAGAGTGGGGTTGGATTTAAAGCCATGTGGGATGAGGTTGGTCAAAGCAGTGGATTGTCTTACCTGAGATGTTCAACCTCATGTGTCAACTCAGTTTAATTGTCAATAACTTATGAAAAGATTTAACCTCAGACGAGGCAGATATTTTGGCTCACAGAAACAGCGCAGGCCATGCAAACTCTCATGAACAAACTGGAATAGATCCATAGTATTGGAGTTAATTGAAGCTGAAGAAAACAGCTGATTGCTTCACCTCAGGGAGGTTGTCTATGCTGTAATAGCTTTAAGGAGTCGAGGTGGGCTTTCCCTTTGCTTTTGACTGAGATATGGTCTGGAAAACCTGACCTCCTCATTCATCATTCCTTCCTCTCTCCTTACAAGGAAAATACTTTGCACAGGAGACAGCATATTCTAACACAGAGGATTTTGTTTCCTGGTGACAAACATTAATAGAAAAATGACTTCTCTGCTTGCCAAGGGATGAAAAGGACAAACTGGATCTGAGAGAAAAGAGGAGGTAACAATGATCCTGAGCAAATTCTGTCCTCTTTCTGCTTCACTCCCTTTACTTGATTCTTTCTTTACTCCTTTGGCATCACCGCAACACTAACCATCTTTGAATTAACCATCTTTTGAATTTCTAAGCCTTCTCTAGGAAGACAATACAATATCAGGATTAAGTTCTAAGAGGTTTCTCTAACAGTGTCAGCTTTGGTCTTAAGAGCCATCAGGAGGATATGCAAAAGAAAATGATCTACAGAAAACACTAGTCAATCCAAACTTGCTAATTATTGTCTCTGCTTGCTCAACAATACACCCCTAGGCACTGTTCCACTTTAATACTGGTGAATATTTGGAATAAAGATGGATGCTTTTTTTTTAATTAATTTTTATTTGTTTCTGTATGTGTACGAATGTACTGTCTGCATACAAGTCTGTGCACCCGTGTCGTGCAATGCCGCGGAGGTCAGAAGTGGGTGTCGGATTCCCCTGGAGCTGGAGTTCTCCCGGAATTGGAGTTTCAGACGGTTCTCAGCCGCCATGTGGGTGCTGGGGATCGAACCCGGGTCCTCTGCAAGAGCGGTCTGCACTCTTAACCGCTAGGCCATCTCTCCAGCCCCAAAGATGGATGCTTTATGTAAGTCCTGTTTACACTATTCAAATGCCTTAGAATCAGCAGAGCCCTTGGAATCACCAGCATGCCTTGTAAATAAGTCTGCTCCTGTGGGTCCTTTGGCTTTACAATAGGACTAGAACTCTATTTTTACTAGAATAGCAAAAATTCTCTTAGTACCAAAAAATTGGTAACAATCCTCCTTGACCCACAGCCAACAAGCTGAGGATCCCTTTATAGGCAAAGAAAACATAATTAATTAATTTACTCAGTATTTCCTCTGTGATAGAAAACCATCTTGGTAATGAAGATAAATGATGTGTTCAACAATGCCTCAGCTTTGGAGATCTCAGATCATACTCACCTTAAGCAATGGAGTGGCCACTGTTTTAAAGGGCACTGTTGAGGTACTGAGATGGAAGGAATCCAGCTGCTCAGGGAATCTGCATAAGTAAAATTCTGCCTGATCCTAGCAGAAGAGGAGCTATCCCTGTCATTCCCTAAACAGCTTCTATGTGGAATCCTTCTATGGCCATTGTATCTGTGAATCCGAAATTTGGCTCGCCCAGTAATTTTCATTCTCCAAACTCCAGAGTTATTTTCAAAGCAGGCCTCACTTAAAGGTTTGGTATAGATTTTATACAAGCCCCCCCCCCCAGCTGGATGGTGAGACCCTTGGGCTGTGTGGGTTTGGGCACAACTGCTTGCAAATTGGTTATACATGAAGGATGCTTGTACTCATAAATTATTGCTTATTGTTAAAAATGAAAAAAAAAATAAAGAGGTAATAAAAAAATAAAGTTCAGGGGAAAAAAAAAAAAGGTTTGGGATAGATTTTAAAAGGTAATGCCAAATGATGTGAAGCCCTGATGAAGTTAGCCATGGCCAAGCTTCAGTGAAAATCTACCTGGAATATGTTTGTGTTCCTATTTTCAGATTCTCTACCAGTGATGCCTCCGTAGCTCCAAAAAAGTGAATTTTTATTGCTGGTATAGACATCATTCTTTGCATAATGAAAGTTACTCCGTCTGTAGGGGTGAATTCCAACAAGTCTACATCCTAAAGGGAAGTATATTATCATAGTTGCATTATTAAGGAAATTGTGGATCAACTCTTAGGAATTAAAACAGACTATATGTGACCTGAGAAATATAATTTCTCCTTAATATGAGTGAGATGAAGAAAAGTCTGGGAAGCCACGGGGACTGGCTGGTAACTACATGCTCGGAGGAGAGAGGGAGTGGGTTCTGAGCAAAGAGACTTAAGTTGGAATTTGGGAAAGCGAAAATTGTATGTATGCAGTGAAAGAGAGACTAGGAAGAATAAAAGCTAAGGCAATCTACTTCACAGTAACCAAGTGCCATATAAATGGCATAGGAAGTGATAGTAGATTATGAGATACCTTTCAAAGAAAATAAATGAATTCACATGTCTAGAGGTCTTGAATACTTTAAATATGATGTGCAGAATGTCGAAGCACAGTGGAGATAGTTTAGGGAGTGAATTATCTGCAAACTGGTTGATAAGAGTGCCAGTCAGGCAGGAAATCTATGAAAAAGAAATGATACATTCCAGAAATAAGCAGTCTGCATCGTAAACTG
Organism: Rhizomys pruinosus; assembly: GCA_009823505.1. Classification (NCBI taxonomy): domain Eukaryota; kingdom Metazoa; phylum Chordata; class Mammalia; order Rodentia; family Spalacidae; genus Rhizomys; species Rhizomys pruinosus. The sequence goes on along the minus strand of VZQC01013081.1, from coordinate 54,132 downwards.
TACCCGCATCGAAGAGAGGCTTGTTCATTTTGACTACCTTACTTTTACTAAGAAAATAGAAAGTGAAATATAAGATATTCTGAATAATCATTCTTCTGTATTTTTTGAACTTTTAAATTTCCATACAGAAACTTAAACGAAGTTACTTTTCTGTCACAGCAATAGAAACACCACAACCAAGAGAACTTATAAAAGAAATCATATTACATTCTTTATTTTAATTGTTTTTTAATTGTTTAATATTTATCTATTTTTTTGTTCCTGGGATAATATCTTACCCTTGAAGAAAAGCAATTTAGGGGAGAAGGAAGTTTATTAATAAAATAAATGCAATTCCATCATTGGAAGTCAAGGCAGGATCTTCAAACAGCTGGTGACATTACATCCACAATCAAGAGCAGAGAAAAGGGAATTCAACCATGTTCACTTGCTAGTTTGCTTGTGTTGAGACTAGGGAGTGCTGCCATCCACAGTGAGCCGGATCTCCTCACATCAGTGGCCACATGCCCACAGCCTGACCCAATGTAGACAAACTTTTATTGAGATTCTTTTCTCAGATTGTCTTAGGTTGTGTCAAATTGACAATTAAGTCTAGCCATCACACCCAGGTAGTGTTTTTAGTAAACTTGTGTTTCAACAAAACAGAAAGAAAATTTTCCAATGTGGTCACATGGGAAATTAATTAACAAATGCTTATTCAAAAGTAGTTAGAAACCAATTCTTTGTGATAAGACTTGACTCTTCTAGACACAAAATATAGGGAAATATATTTCTCTATAGAAAATGTTTAATGTCTGTTTCCACAATTGTGAAGTCTAATGTTCTGTGCCAATGACTAGCTGCATCCAATTAGGTGATGTCTAAGGCACTCAGCAGACCAAAGGAATGAAGCCTTTTTTCTACCCAACAACAAAAAATAAACACTAAATAATAAAAATCTGTATAGAGTAGACACTTTGAAATTTGTAAAAACTACCCAATATCCAATTTAAATTCAGCATCCAGAAACAAATAATCAATAACTCATTTTCTCATTCTTTCAGAATACCAAGATTTCTTAATGATCTGCCTCTTTTGCACCTGCACAATGAATTATTGAAGAAATACTGCAAGTTTAGCCAGCACTCAGCAGTGAGATCAGCTGCAACTGTGGAGACTACCATCACAAAGGAATGCGGCAAGAAGCAAGGAAGCAGACACCAGCAGACCCCAGTGAGAAAGTTACTTGCTGCCAGGCTCAGGCGAAAAGAAAGTTTGGAAAGTTTCTCTTCTATCACCTCCAGAGTTTTGGATTTCACATTGAGGTCTTTGATCCATCTGGAATTGACTTTTGTACAGGGCAAGAGGTAGGGGTTTAATTTCATTCTTCTACAGGTGGTGATCCAGTTTTGCCAACACCACCTGCTGAAGATGCTGTCTTTCCTCCAATGTGTCTTCTTGGCCCCCTTGTCAAATATGAGGTAGCTGAAATTGTATGTGCTCAGGTCTGGATCTTCAACTTTATTCCATTGGTCAACTGGTCTGTTTTTCTGGCAGTACCAAGCCCTGTAGTATAGTTTGATGTCTGGTAGAGCAATCCCCCCTGTATTGCTCTTTTCACTCAGGGTTGCTTTGGCTATTCTGGGTCTTTTGTTTTTCCAAATGAAATTGAGGATTTTTTTTCAAGCCTGTGAAGAAACTCGGGGATTTTGATTGGTATTGCATTAAATATGTACATGAGTTTGGGTAAGATGGACATTTTTACTATATTTATTTTCCCAATCCATGAGCATGGGAGGTTTGTCCATCTTCTGATGTCTTCCTCAATTTCCTTCTTCAGGAGTTTAAAATTTCTATTGTAGAGATCCTTGGTGTCTTTGCTTAGGTTTGTTCCCAGGTATTTTATTGTTTTTGAGGCTATTGTGAGTGGGAAGGTCTCCTTGTAGTCTTTCTTCAGTTGCTTGTTGTTGGTGTAGAAAAAGGCTACTGATTTTTCTAGATTTATTTTGTATCCTGCCACTTTACTGAAGCTCTTAATCATTTCTAGGAGTTTTCTGGTGGAGAGTTTAGCATCCCTTAGGTTAGACAATCATCTTCATATGCAAAAAGGGATAGTTTTTCCTCTTTTCCAATTAGACTCCTTTAATTTCCTTTTCTTGCCTTATTGCCAGCCAAGGTTTCAAGCACTATATTGAAGGGAGTGGTGACAGAGCGCAGCCTGCTGAGTTCCTGCCTTTAAGGGGAATGCTTCTGTTGTTTCCCTATTTAGGATGATATTGGCTGTGGGTTTCCTGTATATGGCTTTGATTACACTGAGGAATGATCCCTCCATCCCGATTCCCTCTAGGACTTTAAACATGAAGGGATGCTGGATTTTGTCAAAGGCTTTTTTCCACATCATTGGAGATGATGGTGTGGTTTTTGTCTTTTAGTCCATTTATATGTTTGATGATTGTGCTGGATGCTTTAGTGTCAACTTGAACACCTGGGTTTGAGGGAACCTCAATTGGGAATTGGCTCCATTGGATTGGCCTGTGGCCACATCTGAGGAGAATTAGTGTCTTGATGTCGACAACAGTGTGGGGGGCCCAGCCCACAATGAGTGGTGCCACCTGGGCGGTTGTTGTGTACCTTATAAGAAGGCAGGCTGGGCATCGTCCAGGGGAGCAAGCCAGATGTGAAATAGCAGTTCCTCCATTGTCTCTGCTTTAGATCCTGCCTCCAGGTTCCTGCCCGAGTTCCCGCCTGGGCTTCCTGAGTGATGAACTGTGACCCAGGAGAGTAAGATGAATAATTAAACCCTTTCCTCACAAGTTGGTGTCTGTCAGAGTGTTTTGTCACAAGCAATGGAAGACAGACTAGATAACAGAAATTGTACCAGGGTGGGGTATTGCTGTGACGACCTGACCTTGGTGTTTTGGGGAGGATTGTGGAGGGGTGTTTGGAACTTTGGGCTGGGAAGATCATTGAATGCCTAAAGGTACTTGCTGTGGAGCTTGGAGCAGTTTTGCTGAAGAGTTGTAGAAGAGGGCCTGGCTTGTGAAGTTTCTAGTTTCAAAGGGAGAGCAGAAATCATCAGGACTATGTAATCTTTGGGTTCTGGTCAGCTTGAGACTGGAAGAATCAGCTGTAAACAACAAGAGACCAGATCCGAAGAGAATCTTTTGTGTACTGGGACAATTGCTGAGCTTGGTCGGCTGGGGTGGGTGAAAATATCATTTTTGCTATAAGTAACAAGGACCAGCACACGTTTGCTGTGAATGATAAGTGGCTGAAATCTCTGGGAAGAATTTCTTCGGTCAGAACACAGAAGCTGTCGGTCCAAGACGGCTGCGCTGAGGGCTCTCTGCAGCCCATCTCACAGCCAGAGCGAGGATTGTTAGTGTGAAAGAATCTCCTCTATGGTTCTTGGTGTTGGAACTTTGAGGTGCGGTCTGGGGAGGGGGGTCACAGAGGAGCAGCCGAGCTACGTCTGGCACTGTGAGAGAGGTCAGGAACAGTTCCCATTGGGGAACGTGCACCTTCGGTTGCAGTGAGTGTCCTGACGACCCCCGGATGCCGGGGGTCCTGCCGAGAATCTGAGGTTTTGCCCCAGGAGCGGTCAGACATGACGGACCTTGGTTGAAGGTTTGTGCCTCAGTTTTCAGTGGCACCCCAGCTTTTTGGACGGATTCAGGACCCCTGGGACGACCCCCTAAGCGCACGCGCCGGAAGTGGACATGGAGTCAGGCGGCCCCGAGCTTGCGAGCTCTGTGTTGCCCCCAATGGCCCGCGTCGCGAGGGGGGCGATGCCCACACCCCCTTTGGCGCCCCGCCGCTTGTGCGTGCCTCCCGGTTGTCCCCCTTGCGGCTTCCTTTGTGGCTTCGGTTTTGTTTGCGGCGTGCCTGCCTTCTTCCTTTGCCCTCCGCCCCGTCCCTGTTTTGGGCTTTTCCCGCCGCCCCCGTTACGCCGCCTTTCCCGCGCCTGGCCCTTTTACGTGTTTGGCCCTTTTTTCCGGCTGTGGGGCTTTTCGCTTGTCCTGTCTGTCCCTTCTCCCTCCCCGGGCTCCCTCCCCCTCCTCCCCCCCCTTCCCCCCCCCCCTCTCCCCCCCGCTTGTCCTGTCTTCTGCTGTGCTTTCCTGTTCCCTTCTCTTTGGGGCTCCGCCTGGGCCCGGTGGTGGTTTCCCTCGTCTGTGTTTGTGTGGTCCCCGTTGCCCCGGGTCCCCTGTGCTGGCTCGGTTTCGTGCCCCCTTGCCCCCCCTGGGTTGCGGGCGCCTCCGTTGGCCCTTGGCTTCCCTTGGCTGGCTGTGGCCCCCTCTGTGGCGCCTTGTCTGCCTGGTTGCGCCGTGTGGCGGGGCCTCCCCCCTGGTGGTTTGCCCCTGGGGCCGGTTGTTGTGTCCCCTCTCCGCGCCGGCGGCTGGGCTTTGCGCCCGGGCTCCGCCCGTGCCTCGCCTTCTCCTGGCGTGCTTCCGCTCTGCCTGCCGGTTCCCGCCTGCTGCGTTCCTGCCTGGGCTCCCTGCGTGCTGCCCTGTCCCCCGGGCGCTGCCGCTGCCCCCCCCCCCTTTCTTTTCCCCCCTTTGGTGTCCGTTCCGCCTGTTTTGTCCCCGCCTCGCCGGCCCGCCTCGCCCCCTGCTCTTTCTTGTTTTTGTCTGTTGCCCCTCCCTTGCCTCTCCGTCTCCTCCGCCTTGGTCCTGGTGGCTGCTCTTCTTGCTGTGGGTTGTCTGCTCGTTTTGCCTTCGTTGCTCCACTTTCTTCGCCTTTTGGACCCCCCCACACATGTCACTTCCTTCAGGGCGCTATGCTCCCCACATCTAGTTCATCACTTAGATACAAAAAATGCTCCCCCCCCCCCTAACACTATATCCCACCTGGTTTGGTAGTGCGACCTGGACCTTCCTCAGCCGGACAATCCCTAGCGAAGAAGAAAACTCCCTCCTTTTGTATCCTTCTAAACAAAACTGAGTAGCAGTAATGGTTGTAAGTCATTTTTGAAATATTTTTAGAATTCTTTATTTGAAACCCATCTGGGCCGGGAAATTTTTTTGGTTGAGGCTAACTTATCTACTCTTCATTCATCATGTATTATTGCCTTATTTAGGCTGTGGATCTCTTACTTGGTTGAGCTTTGGGTGATTTGCTTCCCGGCTTTCAGATATTCATTCATTTTTTCTAGGTTTTCAAACTTTTTTGTAGAGTATAGGTTTTTTGACGTATTCCCTTTCGATTGTCGGATCTTTTCATTGTTCTGTCTGCAATATTTCCCCTTTCAATCACAGATCTATTGATTTGGATTTGTTCCCTTCTTTCTTTTTGGATTAACGGCTAGAGGTCTGTCTATCTGTTTATTCTCTCAAAGAACCAAACTTTGGGTCATTGATTTTTTTGTCTGGTTTTTCTTTGTTTCTATTTCATTGATCTCTGCTCTGACTTTTGTTATTCTTCTTGTCTGCTGGTTTAGGGGTTCATTTTTGTTGTCTCTCACGTATTTTTAGCTGCAGTGTTTAGATCATCACTTGTGCTCTTTCTGTTTTTTTAATGTAGGCACTTAGAGCTATAAACTTCCCTCTTAGGACTGCTTTTAAAGTGTCCCATAGGTTTTGCTGTGTTGTATTATCATTGTCATTCAGTTCCAGGAATGTTTTTATTTCTTTCTTTATTTCTTCCTTGAGTACCACATTTTTCTCTATCCACTTCTCAGTTGAGGGACACTTGTGCTACTTCCAGGTCTTTCCTATCATGAAGAGAGCTGCAATAAACATAGATGTGCATGTATCTCTGTGATAGGATGATTCTTGTGGTATGACTGGATCAGGTGGTAGGCTCATTTTCCGTTTCTTGAGAGTTATCCACACTACTTTCCATAGGGGTTGCACGAGTTTGCATTCCCACCTGAGTGTTCCCCTTTCCCCACAACCTCCCCAGTATTTGGTATCCTTTGTTTTCTGGATAATAGCTAGTCTTACTGGAGTAAGATGAAATCTTAAGGTGGTTTTATTTTGCATTTACTTAATTATTAGTGATGTTGAACACTTTTTAAGATGTTTCTCTGATATCTTTGCTTCTTTATTTGTGAAGTCTTTGGTTAGCTCTTTACTCCATCTTTTGAACAGGTAATTTGTTCCTCCTTTGTTTTTTGAGTAGATTATACACTTTGGATATTAATGTTCTACCAGATATATCACTGGTGAAGTTTTCCTCCCACTCTGTGGGTTTTCTCTTCACTTCATTGATTGTTTCTTTTGTTGTACAGAAGTTCTTGAGTTTAATAAGGTCCCATTTGTCAATTGTTGACCTTATTGTTTGCACAGCTACTGTCTGATTTAGAAAGTCTTTTCCTACACCTATGTCTTGTACATTTCTGCCAACAATTTCTTCTTTCATATTTAGAGTTTCAGATTTCATTTTGAGGTCTTTGATCCATTTGGAGTTGATTTTTGTGCATGGTAAGGTGTAGGGGTTTAGTTTTATTCTTCTACAAGTGATGATCCAGTTATGCCACCACCAATTGCTGAAGATGCTGTCTTTCCTCCACTGAAAAATTTTGGCCCCTTTGTCAAATATGAGGTGGCTAAAATTGGATGTGCTCAGGTTTGGATCCTCAGTTTTGTTCCATTGATCTACAGGCCTGTTTTGTGCCAATACCATGCTGTTTTTATGACTGTAGACCTGTAATATAGTTTGAAGTCTGGTATGGCAATCCCCCTTGTATTGCTCTTTATCCTCAGGGTTGCTTTGGCTATCTGGGGTCTTTTGTTTCTCCATATGAACTTTAGGATGTTTTATTCTGGGTATTCTAATTGGGATTGCATTGAATCTGTATATTACCTTCAGTAGGATGATCATTATTACTATATAGATTTTTCCAATCCATGAGCATGGGAGGTTTTTCCATCTTCTAGTATCTTCCTCAATCTCCTTGAGGGATTTAAATTTTTCTTTGTAGAGAGTTTTGGTGTGTTTGGTCAGGTTTGTTCCTAGATAACTTAGGTTTTGGGAGGCTACTGTGAGTGGGAAAGTCTCCTTCTATTCTTTCTCCAATTGCTTGTTATTGGGATAAAGAAAGACTACCGATTTTTCTAAGATAATTTTGTATCCTGCCACTTTACTGAAACTGTTGATGGTTTCTAGAAGTTTTCTGGTGGAGTTTTTGGCATCCCTTAGGTAAACTATCATGTCACCTGCAAAAAGGGATAGTTTGACCCCCTCTTTTCCAATTAGTACTCCTTTGATTTCCTTTTCTTGTCCTATTGCTCTCACAAGTATTTCAAGCACTATATTGAAGAGGAGTGGGGATACGGGGCAGCCTTGCCAGGTTCCTGATGTTAAAGGGAAGCTTCTAGTTTTTTCCATTTGGGATAAATCTGGCTGTGGGTTTATTGTACATGGATTTGATTGTACAGAGGAATGTTCCCTCTAGTCCAATTCCCTCCAGGACTTTAAACTTGAAGGCATGCTGAATTTTCTTGAATTGGTGTGACCCAATGGTTTTTGTCTTTCAGTTCATTTATGTGAGTTATGATGTTTATTGATTTTTGTATGCTGAACCATCCCTGCATCTCTGGTATGAATCCAGCTTATTAATGGTGGATGATTTTTTTTTGATATATGCCTTTATGTGGCTTGCAAGTATTTTGTGGAGAATTTTGGCATCTATGTTCATTAGTGAAATAAGTCTATAGTTTTCTTTTGTGGTTGTATCTTTGCCTGGTTTGGGTATTAGAGTGATATTCACTTCATAAAAGGAATTTGGAGAACTTCATAGAAGGAATTTGGAAAATTTCCTTCTATTTCTTTTCTCTTGAATAATTTATGTAGTACTGATTGTAAGTCTTCTTTAAATGTCTTATAGAATTCTGCCATGAATCCATCTGGACCTGGGCTTTATTTTAGTTGTGAAGTTTGTTTATTACAGTTTCTATTTCCTCCAGTTTCTATTTCCTCCTTCAAGCTGTTGATCTCTTCTGTGTAAGTCTTGGTGGATTCCATGATGTCAGGTATTCATCCATTTCTCTTAAGTTTTCAAATTCAGCAGAGTATAGGTTTTTTGAAGTATTCCTGTAAGATTGTCTGAATCTTTTAGGTATCTGTTGTGATGTTTCCCTTTTCATCTCTAATTTGGTTGATTTCCAGTTATTCTTTCCTTCTTTTAGTCAATTGGACTAAAGGTCTATCTATCTTGTTTATCTTTTCAAAGAACCAGCTCTTGGATTTACTGGGGTTTTTTTTTTTTTTTTTT